>LQNK01002611.1:153338-178578 GCA_001586405.1 Phoebis sennae | reverse complement strand
CTTTTAATTTTTTTAAACCAAAAAATTAAAAAAATAACATGCAAATGAGATAGTAAATGTTGTTATTAAGTAGAATACGAGTATTTCTAAGAAAATAATTATAAAACATAAAATTTTTAAAGTATTTTTTTAACATCTTCATTTTTTATTTTTTTTTTATTTTTGTTTTTATTCTTAATTCATTCATTCATTAATTAATCAACTTATAATAAAACCATAAAACGTGGAAAAACGTTGGAAATACGTTGTAAACAATGCTATGCTGTGAATGAGTCTATGTGAACAGTTGTCATGGCGTCATGGCAAGTGGCAACCCAAACCAGAGTGGGGACGGAGTGAGAGAATAACAGATAGAGAAAGAGTGAGGGAGAAATAGAAACGCAGACAGGGGAATATAGGTATCACGTAGCTGAACTTTATCGATCAATTTTTGTTGCTGCGGCTTGTGGAAATCGTCAGATTATATATTTTTCGTAATCCTTGAATGATACCCTTCAAAATAAAAAAAAAATTAGCTGCGCTCGAGAATGTCCAGGTGACGTTTTTTTTACAACTTTGTAGCCCTCTCCCTCCTTTGCGTCACGCTCAAATCGTCAGATTAGTGAAATATACACGTTTTAGCACGTAACTAACTCACCTTATCTTAATCTGACGCGCTCGAGAATGTTTGATGATCAAATTTTTTTTACTAATCTGATTCTTTATCCCTGAAGAGCGAACATACATATAAGGCTCATACTTGGTGGGAGTACTTATTAAGGTACAAGGTATCCCCCTATATATTAATCTGACGCGCTCGAGTAAATCCCGAAATCCCCTCTTGGGCTCCCCTACCATTAATAATGACCGAAATTTTATACCGCATCAGGAAGACTATTTAAATTATACGTGAATGAAATAAATATTAAAGCTAGAGTATTACGTAGAGCATCAAATAAGTATCATTGACATACTTAGCAGAAGCGATAAACATCTGTGTTTTTCACGACTTAACCCTATTAAGATCTGTTAAATGAACTGCGCATAAAATATTATTCTACACATTAAACCATCTGAAATATAATTTCATGAACTGTTACGCTTCAAACACGAAGCCAACGTGTTAATACACCTAGACAACGAACAATCTTCTTAAATTGATAAATTTCGTCCTGTCACATTAAACTATGAAACATTTACAACTCGTTTTATACTTTACCCTCTGGTTTTAAAGTTCATTTTATTTGGAATATAGATTAAAATTTAGTTCCGCAAGCCTACCATAGACTAGACTTTGGAGAATGATGTGAGAGCTTGCGAGCTTTCTCTTTGATAGTTGCCCGCCATTTTGACTTACAGTAATGGCCGGAATGACGTGAATTATGCGCTCGTGTCACTGAGGCTTAAGTAATGACGGTAGTGTTCAAATTCTTAGCAATAAATGAAATGGTAAACGATGATGCAAGCGTATTAAAATATAGTTTGGAGTTCGAGTAAAACGATTGATTCGTTTTGCGCCAAATTTTGACAGCTATTTGTCAATGTCATATGTAGTTCTGATTTTTTATCTGTGGTTACATAAAGAATATGTAGATGCTAAAAATTTAACTATACTTTTTATTTTTAAGGGATAGAGAATAATTCATGAACAGACAGTCAATTATTTTCGCTGTGGAAACTGTCTGAGAAAACAAAGGGTGTTCAGTTTCAACTTCTTAAATTCCGCACTGAATCACTTACCACGGAGCTTCACTAGCACCTCGTTAGTTTCTCGATTCTATTTACTTGGACGTTCGTATGTTTTATAATGTAGGTTTGTCTTTGAAATGGCCGGAGCATCAAATATGCGCCTTTATTTGGTGTGACAAACAAAGTCGACATTTTTGTAGTAACATTATTTATATACGAATAACATTGCATCTACAATGTTTACTTTAACTGGTATAAGTACGATTATCCATGTAGTTTTTTAAGAACGTTTCATAAATTTTTTAAGTGTATGTTTCTCGTTGATTTTCTCGAAAACTAAAAGTCACGTCTAATTGATTATTATTGGGATAACTTAGTGCACTTACCACTTAAGTTTCAGAGATATGAATAAATTCATGAAATATAAGTGAGTAGTTGTAAAAATGTGAAAAAACTAGTATAATCTACCGATACTAGAATCAATGAATGGACTGTCAAATTGTTACACAAAATTTAAAATCGAATACAACACTAACAAATAGTAAACAAGATAACGTAAATGCTACCAATTAATGTTCTGACCGTTCACTGTAACAAATAGCCAATGTTAACGCTATTCACGTAGTTATATCTTGTTATATCTGCGATATTGAATTTAGTGTGAACACTCCGAGCATTATTTAATTACGTGTCAGCGCTGAGGGCGTCGGCCAGGTGAGAGGTGATCGGGTAATGCAGACAAACATTCATTCTGTAGTAGTTTTATATGTAAGTAGTTGTATATTTAAGATTCTATGTTTTATAAATTCACTAGAATTGGTTCGCGACTTCGAGTTGAATTCTGGATCTAAAGACTAATAAAAGGTCTCCTAATTCAATCAGCTTTTCATTTTACGAAATTTCATGAAAATGTGTTCAGTACTTGCGGTGTGATTGTCGCACAAACATTGAAATAATAAATCTCTGTTAAATCTTTTCGTATTAATGACAAGTAATATTATATCTACTGCAATATTGAATTTAGTATGAACACTCCGAACATTATTATATATTCAGTACTGCGGTGCGGTGTGATTGTCGCACAAATATTCAAATATTCTAGCTTTCATATCCTCTGCTAACTCTTCTCGTATTCACACCAAATACTATCATATTTACTGCGATATTGAACTTAGTGTGAACACTCCGAGTATTATTTAATTACATGTCAGCGCTGAGGGCGTCGGCCAGGTAGTAGTTTAATGTGTTTTATTTCAGTTTGTATGTTTTTATAATTTCATTGATTCTATATCTTCGCGGTTTTACCCGCGTTGTCGCGGGATAAAATTTATCCTATGTCCCTCTCCTGGTGCTAAGCTATCTCTCTATGAATTGTTGTGTGTGAAGTGTTCATACCGCCTGTAAACACGAAACAAGGAGCAATAAAAATAGAAACAGCAAAATGATTTGTCCCCATATCATTTATTACAATTTATTGAAATGTCTTAATAGAGACATAACAATAATGCATTGGGAAATGCAATAATGAACCGAAAACTTATAAATATTTACTTTACTAGACCCTCTGTTAATTCCATTCATACCTTCTGTCAACAATAAGCAAGGTGCAATAAAAATAGAAACTGCAAAAGGATTCTTTCATTGTAACTCGCCCACTCAGTACGCGGATAGTTCGCGGTAATAGGACTGTCAGGTGTTTGAGCGGTGCTCGTTTATTTGCGCAGTGAGGCTGCCTCCGACCTCGACCCTGCTTGTCTGACAGCCCTAACACACTGCCTTTTTGTTAGAGTTTATTGCGGTGTATAGAAATGTAGTAGTTTATTAATATTTGCACGCCAAATTGGGCTTTTATACCAACGAATTTGAGCAAAATATGCGCGACGGATGGTTATAATTTGTGAATAAGATTTTTTATTCGAACAAATATAAAATTACAAACAAAAAGTATTTGAGGCACTGTGCCTGTTTAATTAAAAGGCAAAATATTTTGAGTAATAAAAATGTTAATGGATGATAAAAATGCATAATTTAAACAAATAAGCAAATGAATAAATTTTATCACTGGTGTTAGATATTACTATAGCCAAAGTTTAAACGTTTATTTTCTGAATTGGCTTCTTTCGAGGCGCTTTTAGTACGTCATATACATTTACATAAATAATATTTTTATTTACCAATTCGAAGAAAAACTAAACTAAACTGGCCAAAAGGTCAAAAGTTCGATTAGAGTACATAAATTTTAAGATTGTGTTAATTTTAAATCTATGCTTCCATTTAATTATTTCTAATACTTTAAATTATGTACAATTGAATGAAATTATGTTACTTATTTTACCTTGATATGAAATAAGATAAAATTGTACAGAACAATTCTATCAGCGATAACCAGAAGCTGGCATTGTATTGGAAATGGTTATAATGTACGTAAGGCAATCAGAATCGATCGGATTCCAATATTGTTCAATTGTACGAAATTACGCTATATGTTCCGAGTATATCTCTTTTAGATTGATACAAAATAATATAATAAAAGTTTTAGTATCGATTTTTTATTAATCTTCTGGAATGGGCTTTTATTAATCTTACTTAAAACGTTACATATCAAGTACACACACACTAACAAGAAAAGGGTTCTTACGATTATTTTTTTAAAATGTCTTAAATTTCAAACGCAGAAATGGTTAGTATTTTTTTCTAGTGTGTGATGAAATAAAAATTTAAGATACCTACTTTTTACCAACTTTGACGAATTAATTGGCGCAGAGGATATGACTGACTTTACTGTTTATTAATTTATGTGTAGAGATCTATACAAACATTAATAAACAGGACATAAAAATGATTAAAAAATTATGTCTAATAATATTTTTTAATTCTCTCGCTTGCATAGAAAAATTTTTTTTCGACTTAGAAACTTCTATTTTTTCCCAGGTTTTCCCATTCTCATTTATAATGATTAATGTTTAAAATAGATTTTGTTTTCCAAAACAATAATGGTAATGATAAGCGATTACCGAGCACTTATGATAATTGAAACAGAAGTGGTCAGTGCGCTACCGTCACGCGCGCCGACGTGCGCAGGAGTTTCGATTTCGTATAAATCCTTGGATTGAGGATAAATCGTATAGATCAGATGTAATGTAAGGTTTGAAATTTAAAATATTATATGGAGCATTATCGGTGTATGAATGCTGTTTTCCAAAATCAGTTATACTCTTATGTCATCCCTTAGTAATAAGATGTTGTAGATTCAATTAAATATTTAAATTAAATTTTTAATAGAATAAGATTAGCTTATAAAATTAGAGATCTTGTCATTCAAATGAATATATAATAATGCTTTGTCATTTGCGCTTATATAAATTGTTCACTATATGATTGAATTCAACTGTTATATTGATTTAATTTCGAAGTAAGAAAAGACTTAAAATTAAGACAAAATTATTATTTTTTACTTACATTATAGCCATGCTTAGGAAATCTATATGTAGGAGATGCAATAGACCTCTGATATTTTTATTTATATAATTTTAATTTAATGCAGATTGTATCGTTTAATTGGTAATTGTTTCTATTCTCGATCTCTTATTGATTACAGATTACTACTGGGTTTAACCTATGTTTAGATTATCTAGACTTGTAGGCCATTACGTTTTACATGCAGAGAAAATTCCGTCCATGTTTGCTGAATACAACTTCCCATTTATTTTATACTTTGTATTGTTATTTACTGATAGTATCGCACATTCGTTTGATTTGAAGAAAAAACATTTTTTCCTTTAAATTAGATAAGATTCTTTAAGAAGTTTGAAAATTATTGATCATTTTTTGTATAGATTTTCTAAGGAAATTTTGTTTTGAAATCAAATTCCCAATAAGCTTAGATTTAGTTTCTTTTATGTAAAATGTAATATAAAGGGGAATTAAGTACATCCTTATTACTAATCGATTGTTTTCAGATAAAATGTTATCAACTGTGTCTCGTCAGAATAAGGCCTTTTTTTAAAGAGCAATGCACCGAGCTTTTTAAATACAATTTAATAAACTACACTGTTTTCATCTATGATATTAACACGGTATAAATGTGTATTCTTAAGACACTGAGGTTTTATGCTAACACACTTATAGTAAGTTTATGGAGTAAAAATAAACACAAAATTTAGTGTAACTGCACAACTATTAGTGGTAAGTAGTTCTTCTAGTAACATTGGCGTTAAGTGGATTGTTCCATAAAACTTTATCGTTTAATACATTCTGTTTAGAACAATTGCTTTACAGTAGCAATTTTTAAAGGTACTTTATTGGCATTTAATAGTTTTTAGTAAAGTATTCAAATCACTTAATCAACGTACCTTTTCCTTGAATTAATGTCAGGGCAATGAATTAATGTCTCCTTTAAAATTTAAATGTATTTTTTATTCTTAAGCTTTACTAATAACTAACTGATTCACGCCGTTTCGCTTTCGTAGTATTATGTTATGTATGTAACTCAGCGGTGAAAGGATTTTTGAAATCGGTATAGCAGTTTTTGTTTGTTATATTAGTACTAACATATCAAAATTTATCATATACGTAAAGACTATAGATAATGATATGGCTTCAGTCTAAACAAAAGCTATATTATATGTATATAATAGACTAAGAAGACTAACATCTAAAATAGATTATCAATCAAAACTTAAGTTCTGTACTAATTACTCTTATTTTTTAAATTTTCATTTAAGAACACGTTAAGAATATTGACAATTATTTTCGAAAATAATTGCAAAAAGTATGTTTTCAACACGTCAGATTTGTCAATCACAAAGCTTTCACACTAAAAAGAGGACTGCAAATGCGTAGATAAGGTAAAGGTCTAAAATAAAATAAATGAGGTCGAAACCTCGCAAGTCATTATGAGCGGCCGCATTTGCACATTTGATAACATCGCCGAGTGACATAAAATTGTACGGCGAGCCCACATTGGGTTGAGTTGTGTGAAGAAATATCTTAACCAACGATGAGTTAGGTTGCTGGAAATGTTGTTTTTATTTATCCAAATTGTAGTTAATAGTGAAAACGCAGGGATTTTGTTCTTGTATAAATTACAGTTTAACCGGAATTATTAATCAAAATAATTATTGTATATGGACATAACTATAAACCTCAGTGGATTTTACCTTCATACCTGCACATTATATGTAGTTTTATTTGTTGTTTCTGATAATAAATAAAAAGAAACTTAATTAAAAATATTATAAAATTCTAATATCATTTAATAATGCAGGGAAATAACTTATCACAGTTCCATTTTTTACGTCTAACTAAAATTGCGGGGGGTACACATTGGATTCAGTTGGTTAATCCTCTCCTTATCCCCTCCTCTTCCTTCAAGGCACCTACGACGCTTTGATGTTGTAGATGTTCTTGAGCTGCAGTCAGCCACTTAACATCACATGAACCGCATGCTCCGCTTGCCTGCTGTCATATAAGAAAAAAGTTAGTACAATAACATTTGCACATTTTGAGATATATCGTCCAGTGACATAAAATTGTACGTATGAGTCTACAATGGGCTAACTAATCTCGTCAACGATGAGTTATATCACTGGAAGTGTTTTTTTTAATATAATTGTATCTGCACATCTGATATCATCGTCGAGTGACATAAAATTGTAAGGAGAGCCGACATTTGGTTCAGATATGAAGACATATCTTATTCTACGATGAGTGAAGTCACTGAAAAGATGTTCATGTTTAAAAAACAAAAATACGTTTTATAAATTATTTTTTGAGTATTAGTTACGTAATTTGCAAATTAATGAAATGAATTTGTCTGCGAAAGCCACTAAGCACATGGGATGGCCATTGATGCTGTGTTGCAATACATGCGGTGCAATCTTATATTTAGAGAATACTTCCATCAGTACATCTGTCTCGGAGCATAAGAAGGAAATGATAAAAAAAATCTTATCGCCTTCTATTACCGCAAGTTGAAGAAAATACGCATTAGAACAAAGTTCAAGATCGACAAAATATTTAATCGCAATCATTACAAAAAGCGATGTAAGACCTGATTTTAAAATTTCTTAGAATATGGAAATAAAAAAATTAAATCTTTTAGTTGTTTGTTTTTACCTTTAATAATAATTATAGCAGTCGTAAAGTAACAGCGTGTTTATCATATACTTAAAAAATCACCAAAGCTCATCCATTGCCTCTATGTCACTAACTGAGACTTGTTCTGGGGTTGTCCAACGTAGTTATAGGTTTCGCTAGGTCACGTTTCAAAGACAAAGCCTATGGGTTTATGTCTTAATTAAGGGACCACACCATTACACTCAATATATGTAGGAATGTAAGGCATTCGAAAGCGAAGTAGCCTAGATATAGTTCTGTTCAACAAAGTTATGAAATATTCATTTGTGTTTGAATTGAATAGTTATGTAAAACGGGAAATTGATAAGTTTATCTGTTTTCGTAGACTTTAGAGTTTGTTCGCTTATTGTTTGTTTTATAAGCAATATTTGCTTGCACTTTTTTAACGTGAGGAAATCCTCTTTTCTCGGGGGACGGTTAGATATCCATGTAGTAAACGGTTAGGTTATGTCACACTCCTACTAAATAAAACCTTACGGTAGTCTCACGTGTGTGCAAGAAATGGTATCTCCAAGAGGAACAGGCATAGTGCCCCTATGCGCGCCTTGCTGTTATGCTCCTCCACGTATATTATTTTATGCCGCTTATACAACCTGGTTGGTCTGCTGCGAAGCTCGTATTATCCAAAGTATTTGTGTGTTTGTGTGTGTGTGTTTGTGTGAGTGTGTGTGTGTAAGGGAGTAATGTAGATGGATAAAATTGAATAATACAGTTGGCATATTATTTATCTGGTCTGGGACTCAAGTTTGTACCAATATTCTAAAAATGAATCTTTTTTGCTCAAGAATATTTTCTACGAACAAATTAATATAGTAGGTGTATCAAGTAATCTAGTTCAGATAGGCAATGTCGAAATCGTTAATTAACAGTTGGCACTAGGTGCACTTAGTCGATTTATGACTTCAACCCATGAGACATAATATACGGCTGCGGAACCGTGTCGACTATAAACTCCCGCCATCATATTTGTAGTTTTCAATGTCTTAATTATAATTTTATTGTCAAGTAATGACAGGGATTTTGCTGTTCATTTATTATTGTTGGTACATTTATTAGTGGATAATTACATTTTTGTTTAACTATTACTGCTTTTTTCATCCTAAAAAGGATAGGTTATATAAAATATTTGAAGTTTGGGCTTGAATGAAGTGACACTGTATCATTAATATATAAAAATAGTAAAAATTATGTGAAAAGATAATATTAAGAGTTTCTAAAGTATTGTTTATAACTTTATTAGTTTAAGTTGAGGAAGGACAATTATTTATTAATAACAAAGTTCCTTTTACCAGAATGTATCATAGGTCTTCTCTTTACATTCATATTTTCTCACATGCCAGTTTCGACTACTGCATAACCGCAATATTTAAACAAACAAAAATAACATTTATAGACATGAACTTAAAACAAGCTTTTTTTGAGTTGCCATTTTTATAAACCTACCGCCAGTTAGGAAAGTTGCATCTGCCGAGAAGAACAACGACTAGTCTTATCTCCTATACATGAAATAATACTATAAACATATTTTATGAACGAAGACCTTATTATTAAAGTTTTTAATTTTGACATAGTTAATTTAATGTTAATATTTCCACGAATTTTATCATAGAATCGTACACCCATTAAAATAATAATTAATTAATTCGATTACTTTGTCACATAAAATTTAATCAAGAACCGAAGACACAATATCTAAGACAAATTCATATCCAATGACGTTATTCTATGTTAATCGAAACTGTAGATTAATTGACCCAGGTGTACCTGAATTAATATGTTCGGACATTTGGGAGCATGTCATGAGTCACCAGTCGTAGTTATTGCTATCATAATATAATTAGAACCAAATTATGCTGGTTGATTGTTGTTTATAATGGTAATCAAGGATTGGCATAAATTTTAGTGATAAATATGTAATGACTGATTCATAGAAGCTTAACGAGTAAGACTGATTGTATGTTCAATATTGTAAAGATAGTTGCGTTCCTTAGTTTGAGAATAGATGACATATTTAAAAGTCAGGACAGGAAGCCCACCTTTCGTAATAAAAAAATTAATCCTTCGCCTTTTTAATTATTGTCAATTGTCAATTGTCAACTTTTTATATTCGGTTATAAGTATAAAAGGAATAAAAACAAATGAGTATCTCCTTGAGTGCTTAAGTGAGAATATATTAGTAGAATTGCGGACTGTTGGACTGTTGTTTTATTACTCTCTTATAACTTGTCTTAACTAGGGTTTCTACACGCTACAAAGTATATTTGCATAAAAACCAAATAACATATTTATTTTTTTCTAATAATATTGAACTACTACGCTTTTAAAGTTTAACATTTGGAGTTCATTCATTTACGTGTACCTATGTCGTATGGTATAAAGAGACTATACCACGTAACCTACATAGTCTTACTGCGGATCTATTTAAGTAAGGGTAATTAAAACATAAATAATTTTAAAGAGTTTATAATAAATAACTAGCAGGGAGCAATTAGACACCGAGAAGTGTCACCATTCTATTTAATGAAAGCAAATGCAGAAATTGCAATACCTAAATGAGTTGCTTATAAATTATAACAGTATCCGATGGTGTGAATAAGACAAATAGTCCACTTGGACTCTTTATTACGAGGCAGATATTTACTGATGTGTCGAAGGCTTTGTTAGTGTCGGTTACGGTAACTGAATCCGGGTTTGAAGTTCAATTATTTTGCGCAGTAAATCTCCTGATTGTAAATTTAATTTACACTAGGATGAAGGAATACCTAAGAAGGAAATTGTTGTTTTGTTGTTTTTGGAAATAAGCCTTAAGTGAAAAATTTAAAATGGATGTGTACAAACGATTTATGTTTGTTTTTAATAAATTTGCTGATGAACCCTATGATAGCATGTTATATTAATTAGACAATTTAGAGCTAGTAGTTAGCGTATTTTTAATAAATATTACTTATAAATTACTTGTTGTGCTCTGCGGTTTCACTCTCGTATAATTCCTGTTCCCATTGAATTTTCAAAATAAAAATTTCTCAACCTATCATTATACAAAATTTTATCTAAATTGGTTTATTGATTTAGGTAGAAGAGACGGGCAGATAGAGTTACTTTCGAACTTATAATATTATGTACTGTTAACAGTATTATAGGTAATAAGAGAAATAGTTCGCTTCGACTAATAATTACGAAGCAGAAATTTACTAATGTGTCGAAGGCTTTGTTGGTGTCGGTTACGGTAATTGAATCCGAGTTAAACCTCTTTTGAAATTCAATTGTTGTACGCAGTAAGTCTCCTGATTGTAAACTTAATTCTACACTAGAATGGAGATTGTGAATTGTTTTTTGTTATAGAATAAGGTGCATATGTAACGATTTCAGCAAATGCTTGAAATTATTTAAAACAAAAACTGATTGCATTTTTATGCATACATGAAAAGGAAAGTAAAAAAAATGGGCATGTATTACTAACGGTTGAATTTAAATTTTGTTAAAGGCAATAGGTATTATCATAAATGATAATTATTACATTTTAAAAGCGTTGAACGGGTTTATGCCCATGTAAGGGAGGTTTAACTTAAACGAAAGGATCCTTTAAAATATATTTAAAAAATGAACCATAATTTACCTGAAATATAGTTATATAATTATGTAGAGATAGTGTAAGATCTTATATATAGTCTCCATTCTTAGTGTTGACATTCAATATATCCTCAATAATTGTAAACTAAACTTCTACTTACTTTTCTACATTTACTACGTACAATAAATGCATGCGTGTTTTAAATTATGACATTGGAATCGCTTAAAGGGCTACAAAATGAGCCGACCCTTTACAGTCATCCTTTTACGTTGCTAACATTAATTATAGCACCTCTTTAGCTAAAATTTATGGCGTTTCGTTGGTCATTACATGGTGTGTTTTTTTATTGGGTGTTTATGTTAGCATAATTTATTGCTTGGGGGCCTTTTGTTTTGGCACGTGGATTTATATGAGACGTTTCAATCTGGGCGATCTTGGTTTGGTTTGTCTATTTTTATGTGGTTTATGTTGATTTTGTGGTGATGTGCGAGTAATAAAAAGTGCATCAAGAACTATACTAAAACCAGTGCTAAAATTATACGTGGTTGCTTCATTTCAGACGTTTGGACAAAGCCTCATTCTGCGCACCCTGGGAAGTAAAAATCATGGCTTTTGAAAGTGTGTGTTAATTTTTCGCATTACATGAAATTACCTTTGTTTTGTGTAAGGAAATATTAAAATGCAATATTTTACAATACATATCGATGATGCTCTTTAAAATTTTACACAAATAAATTTTCGTAACCCTTTAAAGAGGTGTCTCACAACACGAACGGAAAATGTCGACATTTATCAAAGAAGATCTGGGACTCAGTCTATGTGACAGTTTCGTACAATAACTGAATGTATTCTTTAAACTGTACTAAAACAAAGCTTATATTTATTAGTGCTAATATTATGTAAAATGTATTTTAACATGTAATAAACATTTAAAAACTCGTGTGGTTAAGTTTTATAATCAAGTTGTTTAAGATACACATCTCAGTGGAATAACATTGAATTTATCTCACAATTTTACAAATTAATCAGCTTGCGATATGATTAAAACCAGTCATGGTTATTATCAGAAGTTAATTACCATATAACAATAGAAATAATAACTGTTCTTAGAAAATCTAAACCAATTTTTCCTGTTTGTCATACAAGCTATGATTTTATTAACATTAATTGTAAGAAAATCAGATAAAATAATCTATGGTTGTTACTATGACGTACGCATTGCATCACGGTTTCTGGATTTTAACGTGGAAAAACCAATATTTTATTTCGTCATTATAATGGGTTAATACATGTTATTAATCACGTATATAGGCAACGAAAATGTCATCGTAGATTTATTTTAAATGTTTCATTTATATTAAAGGATATTCATGGGTTACCTAATACCTTACATTACGTTAAATTGATGTATTTATTTATAAAACACTAGATTTTGTCCGGGACATCGCTCGTCCGAATTTTATTGTTATATTATAGCCAAACAATACTGAATTCTAATATTCTGAATGTATTGTTGCCTAGCTATAGGCAATGATATAAAACCATATGTATGGTATTGTGAAGTATAAGTAGGATTTCTTCTGATATTGTCATATATAAACTATTCTAAAAAGTTTTGAGCAATCTCAAGCGAAGCACCCGAACTTTTATTAAATAATCCCACCACAACAATCCTTACTTCACACTATTTCTAGCAATACCTAAAACGAATAACACTGAAATCGAATCAGACGATACACAATCAAAGCTGCCGGCCAACAATAACTCGCGGTGTATTTATTGTTCCCTGCGAGCTCCGATAAGATTAGCCTACCCATCCTTGTATCCCAGTTATAAATAATTACTAATGTACGATATTCAGTGTTCACTAGATTACGCGTAAGGATACGGAGAAATGCTTTTTCAATTCGCGCTTCGAATTTTTATAGTAAAGTAGCTTCACGTAGCTTTGCACGAAATTCGAACGTAAATCTCACAGGAATAGTACTTTTATTGGGATAACGTGTTGCCTATATTATCCTTTTTTGTAGTCATTCGAAATTTGAAAAAGATTGGTTGAGTCATTAAAGCAAACAGAGGTGATGAAAAACCTAGTTACTTTTGGAAATATTAGTAGGAAGTGGGATAACTCTCGTTATAGAAAGTGTCTCGTTTGAAGACATACTCTAACATCAGAAAGACCAACTACCACCACCAATTGTGATGTTACCAACTATATTTTTGACATGTTTTAGTATTGTTCTGCGCTCACAAAGATAAAATTGCCTACCCATCCTTGTATCCCAGTTTTACATACGCGCCCTGAAGTATTTTTATGGTAAACTAAATTTTCCCACGGTTATGCTCGCGTATAATTCGAGGAGTAAAGATCATATCACATCGCTTAATTCAGCTTATTGTTTACCAGTATACGAGAATTCATCAAAATGACACGAAAACATCCAAACTTCCACATTAATAATATTAAGGAGATAACACTCGTTATGTCATCTGCAAGCCCAAAAAGGATGGGTAATGAAAATGTTGAAAAAAGATAAAAGATGCGTGCGACCTTCGACGTTTACACGTGTAATCCACCAACAATTACGCTAATCTCATATTGTTATAGCGTCTATTTTATATATTTATTTATTTATTATTTTCTTCAGATAACAAAAATCCATACAATTAAAAATATACATATGATGTCAGTTAAGTACAATATGTTTATGTCAAACATAGCATTTTCAACACACCTATGTTCTAAATTTACATAATGTAAACTTTGAATACAGTCAATGAATATGCATTTTATTTGCAGTGATATATTAGTACTAGATACTAAATATCAAGTCAAATCAGCTCTAAATATTGTGTAAGTAAATTAAAAATAATAGTTTATGCTGTGAAGTGTATTATTTTGTGTTGATAAATTCCATAATTTAGCTATGTTTTAAGACATTCATTGAATGTTAAAGATATGGTCTAGTATTCATTCTAAATTCGTGCATTTTCTATGTCTATAATCGTGTCTCTTTATGAACAAGTGACAAGATGCTTTTATATTCTGAAATAGTTCTGACGGCAAACTGTTTCTCGTAATTCGTAAACATAATATTTCACTAGGGAAATATAAGTTAAAATGATATGTACTCGTATTTCTGATACACGGGCCTATATCATTATTTAAGGAAAGCGATATTTAATATTCATATTGCTTTATCTATTTCAAATCTAGTGGACCACCAGAACAGTAGTCAAGGGTCGAAGGTTCTAGCAAATCCACATAAATATCGTAATAATCCTGGTCATTTTTGTCCGAACATGTCTCCGAGGTATTTATTGAATGCATTCGCTACCATTGTTGGCTCTCTTTGTTTATTTACATTTAACATGGATTATGGGGAATTCTTATGCGGACCTTTTTATGTGCAAGATGAAATGTCACATGTTAATATTTATAATGGTTTGGTTAAGGCATTTTAATAAAAACAATGATAATGAAATATGACGGTGACATATTTCAAGGATAGTGCGTGTTTTCGCTTGAAAAAATTGGTAGAGTTAACCATTTCTTAGAAAGTATTTTTTGAAGTGCAAACTCATCTTTTATAAATTATTCTAGGCATACAATTAAAAAAGACATAGTAAGGAGCACCGTATCTGTAACCGAACCTATCGGATATCCGATATAAAAACTTATCCGTGACCGTAACTGAATCTGATATATAAGCCTCGGTTAATTTCGGACAAGGATGGAATCATAAATAAATATTGTAAATATGATTTTAAAAGTGGGAGACGAGCATTGCACGGTTGAACCAAGCTAGCACCAGTGATCTTTTACCTGATTCTATTTTACAATCTAGATTCCCAGGTACTGACCTATTCAATCACAATATTTTATTTAGCCTATATTCAACTGTAACCTGACTTTTTTTATTGATTTACAGATTCTTATAATCAAAATGATTTGAATAATCTCAATATATTAAAAGCGTCGTTTTTAACGAGCCCACTTAGAAAACGATAAATATATTTTTAATGAAATCTTCGGTATCATATATTTAGACTAATGCTTAATAAAAAGAATACAATATTTTACAAGTATTGCTCAATTTCAAGGTTTAATACTTAGCAAGAATGGTCGGTTACCCGTAGGAGGCAACCATCAATAATACCAGTAATTCTGTCTTATCAATTCGTAGGAGAGAATTGTTGCATAGTGATAAGTTGAGTTATAATGTAATACAAGAGCGATTTAGTTAGCCAAATTCGCCAATTGATTTTAAACTTAGTACCTAATTTCAATAGAAAATAGGCTATTTTGTTTATTTTGATCTAAAACAGTAGTATTGAGGTTATTTCTAAAGCTTTTTTAGTGGAGGAACTATAAAGATTTTTTACCGAATGTTATTCTATTTTGTAACGATATAAATATAAAACTTTTCTCGGTAAAATACGATTTTCAAGGCTTAACAAGGTTAATTATGATCAAGAATGGTTGGTTACCCGTAAGAGGCGACCATCAATAATACCAGTAATTCTGTCTTATCAACTCGTAGGAGAGAATTGTTGCACGTGATAAGCTGAGTTATAATCTAATACAAAAGCGATTTAGTTAGCCAAATTCGCTAATTGATTTTAAACTTAGTACCTAATTTCAATAGAAAATAGGCTATTTTGTTAAATTAACCTAAAACAGTCGTATTGAGGTTATTTCTAAAGCTTTTTTAGTGGAGGAACTATAAAGATTTTTTACCTAATGTTATTCTTTTTTGTAATGATATAAATATAAAACATTTCTCGGTACAGTATGATTTTCAAGGCTTGACAAGGTTAATTTTGATCAAGAATGCTTGGTTACCCTTCTGCCTTATCAACTCGTAGGAGAGCATTGTTGCACGTGATAAGTTGGGTTATAATCTAATATCAAGACCATTTAGTTAACCAAATTCGCCAAGTAATTTTAATCTTAATACATAGAGTCAATATAAAATAGGCTATTTTGTTAATTTGACCGAAAACCTAAGAAAAATAGTATTGAGATTATTTGTAAAGTTTTTTCGTGGAGAAACTACAGATTCGTTTACCGAATGTTATTTGCTTTTGTAACGGTTATGCTATGTTATGTTATGCTCGGTGAATTATTACTTTCAAGGTTAATTCTGATCAAGAATGGTTGGTAACCCGTAAGAGGCAACCATCAGTAATACCAGTAATTCTGCCTTATCAACTCCTAGGAGAGAATTGTTGCACGTGATAAGTTGAGTTATAATCTAATATTGAGAGCAATTTAGTTAGCCATTAAATACGCTAAGTGATTTAATCTTATAAGTTAAAGCGGTTTCAAATATTAAATAGACGCATTTATTAATATGGACTGAAAATTTTGTAAATTTGACGTTTATTGCTTTAGATTTTCATTTTTTTTCGAGTCTTCTTATAACTGAGTATTGTAAAATATATCGTACAATATTGCATTTGAAATGATCCTCTACCTTGGTATTTAATGAATATTATATCAATATTGAATATCTACTTAGTTTAAAGTTATATAATATTTACAGGCTATCTTTAGGACCACGTGTATTTATTGGACATACGACTAATTATCTAAAAAAAACATTTATGTCTTAGGAGCGAAAGTAAAGTATTTTACAAGAAATATGTTTAAATTTTTCAATTATGACTCAATATAAGTCAAGGAAATCGATGAATAATTGAAGATGAAATTGCCTGTCAGCATCAAATCTATCCCAATTGGTACATAATATGTTATATTTCCGACCATGACCCTTTATCATTGCAGTATTTGCTCAGTATCTCGGCGACATATTTATTGTCCGGGTTTCCTTACCCGACTACCGTATTTCAAGTTATTGTGGACGTCCAATAAACAATCAGAACAATACCTTTATTCTCATAACTCGAATGCATTTTATATAGCGGTGGTATTCCGATGCAATGTGTGTTATTTTTAAACTATTGTCTTTTAATGCATGCCGTGAGAACGTTTTGAGGGAGTTGTCTATACATATAAATTTGATGAGTGATTCATTATTGGAAAACTATGTATAACTTATGATAAATAGCCTCATTGGTTCATTTGGCGTGTGAGGCGTTACAAAATTGGTTCGGATTCTTGCAATATTGACTTCACGCGGTTCCTCGGATGTCGTTGAGGCACTGGCAGCTTGTTTCTGCAAAGTTTTCCAAACACCATCTTCGGGGAAATAAGTGGAGGTAGACACACACATGAAACACTCATGAAGACAACTGTCATCTCAGTCTCCCGTGACCATGCTCGCTGTAAAGTGCTCGAAACGTCGGGTTAAATAATAATGTAAAATAATGTATAATTAACCGCGTTTAAAATCCTTTAAAAGTATTTTATTTAAAATCGAAAGTACTTGCGTTAAAACAAACACAAGATTATGCTGTTTTTCTATATCTACAAAATACATTTGAATTCTATAGTTTACGTTTGTATATAGTATAGATTGCAATATATTTCTATCGGATGTATATTTTTAAAATGTAAAGGGCACATAATTATAAACTTAAAACTGTTTTTAATTACCTATGTTGATAAAATATATTAAACTGTATTATGCATTTAACCCAAGTCAATTATTTTAATAACTTATTAATGATATATCAACGTGCTTCATTATATTATAGACATTGAAAATGTTAAAATCGATTTTCTTCAGACGTAAGTTAAAACACATTGAAATGGTAAAGAGGAAAGTAGACGCGTAACGCGAGATTCCCATGTAGGTACGAGCTGCTATGCGAGTGATTCAGCAACTAGGGATGTAACCCTTAACGATAATCGATGTCGATATTGATGAATAAATCAGTATTTAATTTGTGTTTTGTGTTAATGAATAATTGAGCTTAATGCATCGTACATATTGTTAAAGAAGCATACTACTAAATAATTACCTTATAGAATGAATTGTTAAATTATAATATTGAAAATTTATATTATATTAAATTATAATAACGGAAATATTCGAATGAATGAAATTTTATTAATTCGAGAAACGTTGAGTTTATAATAATAATGTCTTGGAAAATATGACAGCTTAGGCTTTTTGCCAAAAAATAATTCCGAGTGTTTCCTCGATGTCGATTTGTCGATGAATAAATTACAACGATTATGATGTTAGAAATTATTTTAAATTATGTTACCATAATAATGTAATTAATAATAAACATGGAATATTATTTATGAGTTGTGCTAATATGGTGGTAATATTTCTTTATGCTTGGTACATTAAACATTTGTATTTAATGGTTATAAATATATTATAAAGTTAAGTAAACATTACAGGTTTATGCATATTAAATTGATTTGTTTTAAGAAAATATGTCATAGAAACACAATTCAATGTTTGCACAGTAAATAAAAAAAACAGTTAGAATATTTGTGTAAAGCATTGATATTATATGATTCGATAGAAAAAACATTACTCCTCTAGTTGGTTCCGTTTTTTTGTTGTATATTTTGCCGGTAGTTTTGCAATTTCGCTGGATTCTTGATGAATGATTACTTTACTTTGATTGAATAACATTGCCTTGAACTCAGGTTTCAATGGGCTGCGTTCACGGGCAGGGTATTGAAATCCTCAATTGTATTTTCTTTCCTTGTCATCACTTTATTCATTCTTCCTTAATAAATCCTTTGAATTCGCTTACTTTCATCCATTCACCTACTCCTCGCCAGCACTTAATTTAATGTATTAGCACATTTTATTCTTATAATAATATTCAATATTAACTAGTGCCTTTAATTGACCGTTAAATAATTATTTATTGGCTTCTTTTTTTTGTAAGTTCTTAAATAAGTAGGCCCAACATATAACATTTTTTGGGACGTATAACGTTGACATGACAAAAAAACACAGAGATTAAAATATAAAAGTCTCATAATCAGTAGTTTTGGCTCCATCCCCATAATCATCAAAATTAAATCAAACGATAACAAGAACATCCCTATCCCTCTTCGAATCTTTTATTTGTCGTATATTTCGCCGGTATTTTTGCAATTCCGCGCGCACGTGCTCATACATTGCATTCTTGTGACTTTACTGCATTTGATTGAATAATCCTTGAGCTTATTATTTATTTATTGTATGATGAAGAGTTTAATTTTTTATGCCTAACTATTCTTTCTAGTTTATTTTAATTTAGGTTGTAGAGTCACATAACGGATAATTAATTTTTTTAAAAGATTAAAAAATAAAAAGTCAATTAATAACTTTATTTTTTTTGTATCGATATGGAACTACATGATAACAATTAAATCACTCGTCTGAATTTTTTTATTTGTTGGTATACCTACGTATATTTCGCCGGTATTTTGCAGTTCCGCGCGCACGTGCACATACATTGTATTCCTGATGGACGATTACTTTACTGCATTTGATTGAATAATACAGAGATTTTTCTTTCGTTATTTTTTAAAAGATTGCATAATTAATCTTGTTTTTAGATAATTTTTCATTCATTGCTTTATAATTATTTACGGATACTTTTTTTATTCGTAGGTTATAAAATAAGTCGGTGTCATCGCATTACTTTATTCACGTCACATGCCAATGCAAAAGACATAAAACACAGATGAACATAGAACCTTTTGAAAGTTCATTAAAAATATCATAATTACCATCTCTATGATTATCGATATAAAATGAAATGATATCATGTATAACACTATGTCATTTTATATCCTTTATTTGTCTTACATTTTTTCAATTTAGATACGTGCTCCAACATTGCACAATACTGACTTCAGCTCAATATTTGTTTATATTTTTGTTATTGTTTTTATTGGATTGATTAATTTTTTAAGCGTTCGACTATCGGTCTGACGTTCGACGGTCGGTTTTGATTTCTAATTGGAAACAATTTCATTTAAAATCATCGCAATATAATGTAGCTGATGCATTACATATATTTTTTAAAACGTACATGAGACAAATCAGTTTTTACCGACTTCCCAAAAAAAGACGAGGAAAATAAATTCATTTATTATTTTTTCTGTCAAACATTTTACCTCTATAAAATCTTTAAGTGGCTTTGATTGCTAAAGCAATTGTGCCATAGTCGATATCGTCCGAGAGCTAAGACCATTTTTAGGTAGGTGTTTGAGCCAAGCTGAAAACTTGTATAATGGCTCTCCTATACCTCAAGGCATCAGAAAATTTTTCAGCTTGCTTCAAACACAGACCTAAAAAATTCTAGCTCTAGGAATTATAGTACCTACCTCCGTAAAAAAATGTCATAACAATGATGTCTTTAAACAACAGAAAAAAACGTCTTTTGATTTATTAGTCACAGAAAATAAATGATTATTGATCGACCAAAGTAGTATTGAATTATAATACTTGAATACATAAACAGCTTACACCTATAAACACCCATTACGCCTTGTCAATAGGTAATAAGAAATGAAACAAAAAAATGAATTCGCAAAATCAATTAGACCATATTTGATTCATCGATCAACACTTCGATTACATATAAAAAAGTAGATCCGCATTATAATACACTAGATTTTACACGCGGCTGTACCCGTAAATAGAAGGTTTTTTTAAGGATAAAAGGTAGCCTATGTTTTTATCTATACTCCCAACTATATCTAAAATTTCAAAAATATTGCTTAAGTTGATTAAGTCTGAATGAACGAACAAACTTACATTCGCAAGATAAAGCGTAGGTAGGGAAAACTTATTATTAACGTATTTATAACAGCTAGTAATAAATAGTGCCCCGCGGTTTCATCCGCGTATATCTCCCGTTCCCATGCGATTTCCGGGATAAAAGTCATCCTATGTCCTTCCTTAGGTATCATACAGCCTTTGTATAAAATTTCATCCAAACCAATTCCGTGGTTTAGGCGTTAAGAAGAGACAGACATACAGACAGATAGAGTTACTTTCGCATTTAAAATAAGTAAAAAGTAAATAAAAAATAAGAAAGTAAGGAAAATTAAGGATAAGTTAATAGTTGAAATTAGTTAAGGTAATTGACAAACTCGATTAGATTTTCCTTTTAATAATTTTATTTCCATAGTTAGAAATGTGGTCAGTATTTCAAAAATGCGCTTTTTACATTCCACTTTTTTGGTGCTTTGATTAAGGCGTTTACTTGAATTGATCCCTTGCTTAACAATTTAACCACTATAGCAAGAACTGTTATTGCGTACTATGAAGTTTGAGCTTGTTTAAGAGAGAGAGGTCTGGATGGATGGTTGTTTAATAAATACCTACACGGCTTCAGCGGATCGCATCAATTTGGATACACTTCGCTATTTAAGGAATTTTCGTTCGCTGCTTCTATGGTGATTGGAATTAGTTTATATAAAATATTGTTACTGAGGCTTACGAACAGTCGTAACATTGGAAGCTAATGTAATTTATAAGGAAATTAATGACGAAGGACTAAGGAGAGATGAAAATGATGAATACGAAGAAGATACGAATTACGTTACCATTTAAAAAATAATAATTTTATTACCAACAACCCTGATTTAAGAAATGTGTACAAATAAATTATTTATAATTACATAGTTGTAAAGTAACACTTTACATTATAGTCAGCATCATGAAAAAATTTTTAGAATTTTTTTTTTCTTTAATAGCAGACAAGCGGGGCATGTGGTTCACCTGATTATTACAATTTTTCTAATATTACAAGGAAAATAATTTAGAATATTCTATGTTAAACAATTTTGTACAGAAAGGCTGCCTTATTGCTTAGAAGTAATTTCTTTTAATCTATTTATCTATCCATCTTTTATTTGTGTAAGTAAATCTGATAAACATAGAGAAAGGCCTCTAAAATTTTCTGGTTTGTTAAAAACTACGCTCAAAATCCTTTTTTTGGGTAGTCGATATAAAATGCATCTTACAATTTGACTGGCACGCAAGGCTTGTCAAACGCGCGGTCACACTCGAACGAGCCAAAGTTATGCGTTTTTACTCCTAAGTACTTAATAAATTTCATGGGCAAATCATGGTTTTTACCCGCCCTAATTGAGTTGGCGGGAAAGCTTCGTTTTATTTTGGATAAAATGGCTCTGGTTTAGTTGAAGCGCATATATTTTGAATGAATTAAAGAAATATAATTATATTTTTTTTAAGTTCATCTGGAACTCTTATCATTTTTGTTGAAATCTATACAAAGTCGGTGCCTCTATCTATTTTCAATTTAACAAGATTTTGCACCGACTTTGTATAGATTTCAACAAAAATGATATAATAGTTATTTTCTACTTTTTAGAGCGAGGAAGTCGGTTCTATTTTTTGGCGAAAATTTTTATTGTGTCCGTTTTAACGTGAGTACTTTCCATATTAAATAAATAGCCAGGCACCCGTGACTACGCTCGCTGTAAAGTGTTCGAAACGTCGGCTTTAAAAATATTTTTAATACAGTTTACTTTTTGATGTTAAATAAATAAGTAATTAAAAGTCGACATTTTTTTCATATCAAATACTTGTATAATTTTAATCAGCAACGGGGAAGTTAATATTATTTAAATAACATTGAATTTCAAATAAAATTAGCGATTTATTAGCAACCACATAGGCTATCATTCTAAACCGTATATCTCAAAGAAATGAAAATAAAGCGTAGAGTATCATAGCACTAAATCAGTCCAAAGCTACAAATTACGCTCCGTATCGTTGGATATGGCTATCGGTTGCCATGGCGACCGTGAGAACCGCGCCTAGATGACCCTTGCGATGGTCAGTGTGTATGATTACAATTGTTGTATTATTATAATCATCCAATATGTATTGTTTGTAATTATTTCCAATGAAACGCATCACTTGCTCGTATATGATTACTATTCAGTCAATATATTCGTCTCGTAACAGTAAGAGGTGAATTCAACATTTATAACCTATTTTATAATAGTCAATACCGAAACATATGAGGGAGGGTGACAATAATACCTTACGCATTTAATTCTTAAAACGTTCAAGACTAATCACTAAATAGTATTCTACAATTAATAATTATAGATGGAATCACTGTATTATACTAACATGATATCGACATTTCGTTTACTATACAAATATTACTAACAGAATGTATGTAAGACGATAAAAGTAAAAAAAACAAATTGCCCTCAATATCTGTGGAGTGTTCACAAACACAATATGACTACATTGCTTTTGCAAAGATAAATGATCGTTCACTCGTATCATTATATTCAATACTTAAATATTACGAGACCTCTTAGTACCATAGGATAGTCATGGAAATCCATCACGTGGAGGATGATTTCCAATATTATTGGGAATTAGAACGCATTCCTCTAAACATTTGTCTTATTTAAATCTAGATTGTTTCTTTTTCGAATATACCGGTAAGTGTAACGTGTGAAATAAAAAATAACACACTTATAGAATGTGAATGAATTTTATAAAGGTGTAGTTCTTAAGTGAATTGCATATGAGGATTTTTAGTATATTATGCTTCTTTGTTATTGTGTGTATAGTGTTTATGCATCTTGTTATTTATATTTTTGTGTTTATTTTTTTTATTTTATATGCTGTGTGCTTGAAACTTAAGTTGTAGGTACTACTATTTAAATTTTATTTTCTACTACTACTATTTCGTTTTTCATTCTTCATTCTTACGGTTATCTACGCAAACTCATTATTTATTGAAAATTGTAGCAAAATAAAACAAATAAAGTTTAAGGCATGCTATGTACAGATATTTCTGTTCGTTCGCAGATTAGTGGGAATAAGAACGCAATCTTCTAAAACATTTGTCTTACTTAAGTCTAGATTGTTTCTATCTCGCATTATTACGGTTACAGTACTGTGAGAAATAAAAGAGTACACTTGAAGTCTAATGTTATTTTAATAAAACCATGTTCTTAAGACTATTACGTATTATGATGTACGTTTGAAACACTAGCTTAAATAAATAATTATGTATGCTACGTTGAATTTGTTTTAATAAAATATTATGTTATTTAAATAATTAATAGATCTTATGTATAAAGTACTTACTATGTGAAAATTATTTTACAAGTAGACGAATACAATACCTGTGACAGCTTTGAGATTAAAAGTAGCCTAAATGTTATTCTAAACTCCATGTATACCAAGTTCCATCTTCATTGATTTAGTAGTTTTTGCGTGAAAGATATACATATTAATATATCCTCACAATACTAGTAGGATAAGAAATCAAATTTTTTGATAAGTCCATGTGAATATTCATTCTTATAATAATAGCAAATGTATAAAAAAGTAAGGAAATCATTTTTTAAATATTAATCTGTGTTCTAGTTGAAAAAATCTCGTACGTACATATTTCGTTCGATGATGTATATAAATAAGCAATAAGCTGAAAATTGTACATCAAAACCTTTTTTACTCAGCCATTTACAGATAAATCAGTTTAAATATATTTTTTACCATTAATGCTTGTCAATTAAAAATAGAACAACTTCATCATTCCTGGAATTGGACAATTAAAAGTTAACAATTTTCGTCGAATTCAAACATTTTTAAACGTTTAGAAAAACTCCATTCACTCACAAAAAATATATCTGCAACCTTTTGCTACCGGAACTTTGGGTCAACGACTTAAAGTTGATCTTAATTTATAAAAAATTTACAAAATGTTGAATTAGTAAAGAGATTTGCCGCGTAAACGCGCGGCTTTCTGTCCCATTTCATCTTGAATATATAGCTAATGAGAGAAAGGAATGGCATGTTGTTTGCCTGTGTGTTGCAGTGGGCAGTCGTTGGCAGTAGTGCGTGGCGACTGTTCTATTTGAAGTAGGAGCGATAAACGCGGTACGAACTGAGTGAGGTTTGTTGTCCTGCTCATGCATTTTTCTAG
>LQNK01002611.1:129273-149577 GCA_001586405.1 Phoebis sennae | reverse complement strand
TTGTCAAACGCGCGGTCACACTCGAACGAGCCAAAGTTATGCGTTTTTACTCCTAAGTACTTAATAAATTTCATGGGCAAATCATGGTTTTTACCCGCCCTAATTGAGTTGGCGGGAAAGTTTCGTTTTATTTTGGAGGTAAAATGGCTCTGGTAGTGGAAGCGAATATTTTTTTACAAACTCTCCATATATCTACTATTTCATATTATCATTCATCGGTGTAGTTTTAGTATTTCTTTGTGTCTGTTTTAAAGCGAGTACTTTCCATATTAAATAAATAGCCAGGCACCCGTGACTATTCCCGCTGTAAAGTGTCCGAAACGTCGGCTTTAAAAATATTTTTAATACAGTTTACTTTTTGATGTTAAATAAATAAGTAATTAAAAGTCGACATTTTTTTCATATCAAATATTTGTATAATTTTAATCAGCAACGGGGAAGTTAATATTATTTAAATAACATTAAATTTCAAATAAAATAAGCGATTTATTAGCAACCACGTAGGTTATCATTCTAAACCGTATATCTCAAAGAAATGAAAATAAAGCGTAGAGTATCATAGCACAGTCCAAAGCTACAAATTACGCTCCGTATCGTTGGATATGGCTATCGGTTGCCATGGCGACCGTGAGAACCGTGCCTAGATGACCCTTGCGATGGTCAGTGTGTATGATTACAATTGTTGTATTATTATAATCATCCAATATGTATTGTTAGTAATTATTTCCAATGAAATACATCACTTGCTCGTATATGATTATTATCTAACGTCTCGTAACAGTAAGAGGTGAATTCAACATTTACCACCTATTATAAAATAGTCAATGCCGCATTATATAAGGAAAGGTGACAAATGACAATACTATAGACAACAGATAAGTAGCACGATGTCAATAACTAATAACAATTACTATAATACTGTTCAATGATTAAGCATTACATTCTTAAAACATTCAAGACTAATCACCAAATAGTATTCTTCAATTAATAATTATAGATCCTTGATAATCAAAGATGGCATCACTGTATTACACTATCTTGACAATGCCATTTCATTTACTATAAACAAATATTACTAACAGTATCTAGGAAATGGAGATAAAACATATACTAAAAAAACAAATTAATAAGCGGCGTTTAATAAATAAAAGTGTGGTTTTTAAGTGTATTGCATAGTAAATGCCTCTTTGTATGTGTCTATGCATCTTGTTATTTATGTTTTTGTATTCAAAAGTGTTTTACTATTTTATATGCTGTGTGTTTGAATGAAATTTTAGTTGTAGGTACTACTATTTAAATTTTATCTATTACTACTACTGCTAATATTTCGTTTATCTTTTTCGTCGTTCTTCAATCTTTTATCTACGCAAAGTCATTATTTATTGAAAATTGTAGCAAAATAAAACAAATAAAGTTTAAGGCATGCTATGTTCAGATATTTCTGTTCGTTCGTAGATTAGTGGGAATAAGAACGCAATCTTCTAAAACATTTGTCTTACTTAAGTCTAGATTGTTTCTATCTCGCATTATTACGGTTAGAGTACTGTGAGAAATAAAAGAGTACACTTGAAGTCTAATGTTATTTTAATAAAACCATGTTCTTAAGAAAATTACGTATTATGATGTACGTTTGAAACACTAACTTAAATAAATAATTACGTCGCCTTGCTACGTTGAATTTGTTTTAATAAAATATTATGTTATTTAAATAATTAATAGATCTTATGTACAAAGTACTTACTATGAAAATTATTTTACAAGTAGACGAACACAATACCTGTGACAGCTCCGAGATTAGAAGTAGCCTATATTATGTTGTTCTAAACCCCTACCTACATGTATACCAAGTTCTATCTTAATTGATTTAGTAGTTGTTGCGTGAAAGATATATATACGTACATCCTCACGATACTAGTAGGATAAGGTATCGATTATTTTGACAAGTCCATGTTCATATTCATTCTTATAATAATAACAAATGTATAAAAAAGAAAAAAATAATTTTTTTGAGATTAATCTGTGTTCTAGTTAAAAAAATCTCTTACGTACATATTTCTTACGATGATGTATAAATAAGCAATAAGCTGGAAATTGTACATGAAAACCTTTTTTGCTCTGTCATTTACAGATAAATCAGTTTAAATATATTTTTTACCATTAATGCTTGTCAATTAAAAATAGAACAACTTCATCATTCCTGGAATTGGACAATTAAAAGTTAACAATTTTCGTCGAATACAAACATTTTTAAACGTTTAGAAAAACCTTTTGCTACCGGAACTTTGGGTCAACGACTTAAAGTTGATCTTAATTTATAAAAAACTTACAAAATGTTGAATTAGTAAAGAGATTTGCCGCGTAAACGCGCGGTTTTCTGTCTCATTTCATCTTTAATATATGGCTAATGAGAGAAAGGAATGGCATGTTGTTTGCCTGTGTGTTGCAGTGGGCAGTCGTTGGCAGTAGTGCGTGGCGACTGTTCTATTTGAAGTAGAAGCGATAAACGAGGTACGAACTGAGTGAGGTTTGTTGTCCTGCTCATGCATTTTTCTAGGTTTAACTGTGACGTAACTAAATTATCACTTATCAGTAATAATAATAGTATTACGGGTTGTGCAGTTTAACGTTATGTGACAAGATTTGAAAAACTTATATTTTATGATTTATTACCGCGTCAAAAGTTACTTTATTGATTAAGAAAAAAAAAATTAATATATATTTTTCACTGTATTCATATTTTGTATTTATGTTTTAATTATATTAAGGTAATGCAGTATGTACTACGTGTTTTAAGTTTTTCTTAGTATATATTGATTATAATATTCAAGTAATTAACTTGTACATAAATAGTTTATAAAAAGAAAATCTCTTAAATGAGTACAGGCGATTATAAAAATTTACTTCGCATTTTTCAATCAAATATGCCTTTAAGTTAGTATTGGACGAATGTTTATGATTAATATTTTTATGGATAAATTTAGATAAAAAAACAATGAAATTAACAAATAAATGTGCTGTTAAATTTTTACAAAGTATAAAATTGTAATTCTTTTACTTTTGTATCAAAAAACGTCAATTATTATTAAAATAAAAAAAAAAAAATATGAAAAAATTTTATTTTAAAAAATACACAAAAATGAATCCAGCACTACATCGACTTTATTTAAAATCCTTAGACGTCAAATTAAAGGACTTACCTTTATCGTAGGTACGTGATGTTTAATTCTTCATAAGTTCTATTACACAATATATAAAACATCAAAGTTGGTCACAATTTGTGTTAATTTGATATTCAATTTAATAAACAACGTGGTTTACTTACAGTTTCAATGTAATATTGTAAGTGTGTAACACTTACTTTGTTAAAAATAAATATAAATTCTATTTAAGGCTACTGTACAGTTTTATAAAATTATTTCTAATTGGTTTTATAACTTTTTGATTACAATCCACGAGATATTTTATATCTTATACATGAGAAAGCTCCAATTTTGCTTATAAGAATTAAAATTATTCTGTAATATTCGATATTTTTCAATTTATTATTTTTACTTTAATTTTCTTAATCCTAACATTTAATTACTACATTTAATATCTTTACAATACCGGTTAGTATGTATTATAATCATAATAGAAAATTTCACTCTCGATACACTAACGACACCGTTGAAGTCTTTCATACAATCATGCGTCAAGAGCTTATGGAGCTTCGACTGTTCATCTTTATTTAATTGTGTTTCAATTGCCATATTTACCATTATTTTTTTTTTTATAAATAAAATTTATAATATCGGAAAATAAGTTTGTATTATGATATTGAAAAATTGGTTTGATAAATTCTTCTGAATAAATTTTCAGCATCAATAAGGTGTAACATTATTGCAAAAAGGTTATTTTCTCAATTACCTATGCAAATGCAAGTTCTTATATTATTTGTGTATGTTTTATATCTAATTTAATTGTTTAGTCGTTTGATAGAGCTCTGAAATTCAATAAATCTTATTGACCGTTATAGAGTTTACGTGTTACGATTGAAGTTTCTATGAAACAATTGTTTATGTGCAAAAAACGTGTTCTTTGTTAAGACTTACTTTTTACTCTAATTCGGGTAATTACTTTCAAAAAAGTTAATAAAAAGTTTGGACGTGCGGAAAAGATCGAATTTGAATTCAGAGAATTGAAGGTGAATGATTAAAAATTATTGAATTTACTAATTTGTTACGAAAAATATGTTTAAGATGGAATTATACAAAGTTTGTTAAAAAATAGTGTCCCATTTTTCAATGTTATACAGATTACAGTTAATCTGTCCGCGTACATTAAACAATTTTACGCTCCATAAGCTTAGTCCCGTTCATAATTCAAAAAAGGAACCGCTCTAAATGTCAAAATTAAAACAAAACTAGTGTTGAGCTCATCCCAAGATGCGAGTCCTTTCGTGAGAATATCATAGATAGAAGGTGAGACGAAAAGCGCGCGAACCCAGTGCAGCGCCGATGTCCGTGCGCACCACACGCTCACACGCGCACGCGCGCTTTACTGACAAAACCGCGCGCCACACTCCCGAATCCGATCTGTCAAATTCGAAAATGGAACGCGGTTTAATTTTTTTATTCCCGCGTTCATTCTAACCAGCCAGGACAAAAAATAAACTAATATAGAGTTTATAGTGTTGTGTTACTTAGTGACAATTTTTACCTTATAGTGTTCCGAATTCAGTGCTAAACATTCAGTAAGGTCTGCTTAATTTTGTTTAGTTAGTTTAGTGGTTACAAGGGCGTGAATTTTGACTTGTTATATGTGTGAACTGTAGGTGTTAACTGTTTATTCCATTTTTTATAAGTATGACAAGGGATTTATAAACTGATAGTAGCTTTTACGGTAAGTTGTCCTTTAATTAGGTTATGGTTATTCTATGGAAATACATGTTTTATTTTAATACAAATTTAAAATAATGTGTTGTCACAATACCCAATAAACTGCCTTATCTTGCATTTTTTTTTAATGTTTAGATACGGAAAGCTTTCTTCTATTTAAAGAAACAACAGTTTGCAAAAATTATTTAGTAAAATGTATCATAATACAAAGAAATCATTGCACTTATATTGATTTAATATTTTTAATTATTTCAATCAAAAATTATTATTATTTATTTAAATCCAAAAAAATAATATTTGCAAACGTTTAAAACACCAAAAATAGAACCTTATTCTTTTAGGGAGTCTCTAAAATGAATACAGGTTATGTGAAAAGCTACATACACTAAAAATTGTATTACTGCGTTCATAAAATATGCGACGCCATTTATAGCGGGCTGATAGAAAATCAAAGCGTCAATATTCCAATTTATGAACCACAAGGATGATCTATTGTATCGGTTATTATGTTTTTTGTGCAATACCTAATAGGTCAAGTAAATGACGCATTATATTTTTTGTAACACTCTGTATAAAGACTGTCTGGTACCTTTGAGATTTATGAATGAACATTTTTGAATATTTTTGCAAAAAATGTAAACAGACGCTTGATTTTAGTAAGCAAATATGTTTTTTATGTTTCTTGTGCCTATGAGTATCCGTGTCTAAACATTTTTGGCCACTCGCAACCGATTTTTTTTTTGGTTTTATTTTTGTATCTCATTTAAAACTACTACTCTATTTTCAAGTAAGTATTTATGTATTTGTCAAGACTGAAACTTTTAGAGTCTCAAAGAGCCACTATTAATACTTTCGTACATTCATTGTTCATGAACAATGTTTTTTAATTTAAAACTGTGGCAATGTTTGCTCCACGTTTTGAACCTTAAGAAGTTCTATATCATCTAGAGAGAAGTCCTTATTTAATAATTTATCAAGCCTAAAAATTTTACTTTTTCAAGCCATAAATAATATAATATTACTTAAAATAAATTTATTTCAAATAGTTTTTCTAGTATTGTTTATATATTTTATATATTTGATTTATATATACTTAAATATATCTGAATTTAACTACGCATTAATTTCTTTCCATGCAAACTTACAACCAATTTAATATTGAGATAATTATAACATCTATAGGTAACGTTCACTTTAAATACGCAATACCGTCTCATTTTAATAATATCAATCCCTTGTTTTATGGATAATTTATAAAATAGGTAATTTCAAAAATAACTTTAAATACTTCATTAACTCTATATAAAGATAGACTTTTTTATTTTTAATTAATCCAAAACCAGTTACTTTCCGTTTAAAATTTATTATTCGTTATCATTGCATGCTAAGAACACACACAAATCAACTATGACAAATTGCAATAAATAAATCTCTACTGATGGATCTTTTGGTTTAGTTTGAATAAATAAAGATCAAATATCTATGTTTCTGCTCACAAACCTTTTTAATAACTTGTGTATAATATGTATACAGAGTCTAGAAAAGGTTTTTGTTTGAAAAAATTACCTTGTATGTCGTTAGGGCAATGAAAAAATGCTAGAATTTAAAAATCTGTAAAGGTCAAGACTACTGCAAGTTTTGTCTCCCATATACAAATAAATTCAGAGGTACTATCTTAAAATAATAATAGGATGGATATCTTTTTTTCACTTTACAATTTACTAGGCTCTGCCCGCAACATCACTCACTTTAAATGGGGATTTGGGGGTCTATTTTAACTAAAACTGAACGAGACTGCCTCAAAATTCATTCCGTAGTTGTGGCGTGATTAACACATATATCTAAACTTCCAAACTTACGCATTTGTAATATGAGCCGAGACATCCTTAATATTTATAAATAAATAAATAAATATTCAGGAGCATTTGACACTACGCCATCCAATCCCAAACTTAGCAAAGCTTGTACTACGGAAAATAATTAACTGATATAGGCATACTTAAATATACTTTTTTTATGAAAACATACATACAATGAATAAATTACTACCTAGTACAACAATATTTATCCTGTAGAATTAAGTGTTCGGTTAATACTATAGTTTATGTATTTAAGAGTAAATTTAGAACCAAGTCTAAGATAGTACTAACTAAAGTTGTAGATTTCAATCATTACTCGCAGGCAGTAAGTTTTCGTTAAGGAATTGGAAATTAACACGAAATAGTACCCATTGTTAACTAAAGTTGCGTTTATTTAAAAGGTTAATGACTGAGATAGTGTAAAGATAAGTTTCGAATATTTATGGAAAAGTATGCAAGTTTAAGTGTTGTTCTTGAGTTCTTTAAACAATATTTTTTTAACGATCGACAAACCCCCGGACACCATTTCACTGTCCTTTTAGTGAATTATTTTTATGTCTAATAGTTTCATGTAGAATCAAATACATTTAATGGACCTAAAATGCGGTTTATTCCTATTTAACCCGACGTTTTGAATACTTTACAACAACATGGTCGACTGAAACGTCGGGTTAAATATTAATGTTAAATAAACGTGAATATAAAAGTGTTTTAAATATTTTTATCTACTTAGAAAATACTCGCATCAAAATTAACACGAGAGAAATGTAATAGTCTTATCTCAAAGATTATTATTAATACAATTATAATGTTGTGTAACATTTAATTACGTGTCAAAATAAACATAGTTATAACAAACATACTATTTATAACTACTCTTTACTATTGTACATTTTGATTAGCTATCTCAAAACACATTTTAAATCTATTAAAAACCAGTCAGCACCTCAACAGAACAGTTACAAATAATCGCCCTGTGACCCCGGTTCCGTGAAACTCAATTAAATTTCTTTGGTCTAAATACTCTTACTTGCTATTTTAAAACAAGTTTCGTTCTCAATTTATCAAGCTTCATTTTAACCAGATATATCTCTCATAAATTAGACACGCTAAAACGCCAATCTCGCGCCACAGATACGTAATAGATGGAAATATGTAAACATTTGCATTTCAAGATCGGAATCTGCAACATTTTAACATAGTAAATATTAAGATGGCAACGCAGCGATTTCAAAAGGAGAATACTCGATGAAGTCCGTCCGTAACCGCAAGCAAATATTTAAATTTCAATTCGAACGTCGCATATCAATGGGGAGCCATAAGCCACCGGGTTTATTTTTTTTTTTGCTTAAAGGCCGTGGCCGCACAGAGACAATAAAGAAAAAGGTAAAGGAAAAGAGAAAAAAGAAATAAACAGAATCTAGATTCGAAATACTGGCTGATTCGAGGTTGGAAACAAAAGAAGTCGGCTCCCGCCTGACCGAGATCTTGGCGTACGCGGTCGCATCTCGCTTAAATACTTTTTTCTTTTACTGTTTAACTTTGCATCCATGTGATTCCTTTCCCGATGCATCACAATAAGACGTGTATCGTCAGTAGCTATTTTAGAAATAATTACGTACGTACAACTTATTTCTCTGACATCAGTATTTTATAATTAAAGCCTCGATCTTCATTTATATTCGATACAATTACGCATTAAATAGGATTATACATTATGGTGTTAACTTTTCCATTTATAGAATAAATAATTGTTGTCATACGGATAAAATAAATTGAGACCATTCCAGTTATAATCATGAATGGCATATCATTGATATAATGGGTGCAAAAAGTAATTAAAAGTTACAAATTCAAGAAATGCGATTAAGTACGATAATGGAATTCCTAACAAACATTTTCTGCTATACAATTATGGCTTAATAAATAGAAACGTATTTAAATGAATCGTAGATTATAATCAAGTACATACATAATTAAATAAGTACAAGAGGTCGCTTTGAAAAGCATTAGATCATCGACAGTAATAGGTGCATGGGAAATACTCCAGGATTTGATTCCGGGTCAAGTTACTCATCTTATTCGTTGCTTAAATGTTATTATGAGTAATTCGTTTGTTAAGCGCATGCGCAATTAATTCATACTGCATAAATATGTCAATGGTATATTATTAATATTAATGTATGGTTATTTCTGTCTTCATCCTTCTTTTATGTTTGTTATATATTTGATAAAGGCAATACGGAGGGATACTTTCGCTTTCTACGTTTGTTTTGTGGATTCAGTATTCTGTAGACACAGTTTAGTGTACAATTGGGGATTTGGACAGTTGTCTAAAATCTACATTTTGTGTGCTATTATGAAGGTCGAGTTACAATTATTTTATTGTTTGAATTTTTTTCAGTAGGGATATGAGTTTTTAATGAGTGTGGTAATATGTTTTGACATTTAACTTATATGAATTTATTTTAAGATCTAGAAGTTATACTTCAAAATATCTCGGATTTTAAAGAAATTAACCTTGTCAGATAATAATTAAATTGCATTATAAAATGCAATGAAGATTTGATAAATTGAGATTTTTTTCAAGGTTGTATTCTATTTATAGTATCTATTATTGATTAAAGCAAGCCTTATACTATTAGATGTTTATATTAAGTTGACACAAGGAAGTTATTTTATCCTTATGCTGAATTTTAACTAAGATAATGTCAAGTAATATTGTCTTTCAACTTTCATCGTTGATGAACTGTAGCTGAATTTCTAATCCTATCTTTATTTTACAACTTTTATTAATTTATTTCTTGTTAAATTTATTTTATTGGTAGTAATTGTACCTTAGGACAAGATTGTATATAATTTGTGCATTAATTATCTTGAGATGTCAGACAAGTAACAGATTTTAATAATAATTTACAAAACCTTACAGCATTTTTTTATTATTTTGCTAATTGAACAGAAGTGATAATAATGACGATTAACAAGAGCAATTTTAAGTGTATAAATCTATATAAATAGAGATTGATCTTAGGTAAGGGTTCCAAATTTTTAGTTTTTCCCAAAACTAGTATGTATGGATTTGTGAGTGTCTCATACAGTACATTTGAGAGAGTGCGTATATGTAAGTTATATGTATAAACTATATATGAATGTAAGTATTAAGTTCTTATTTCGGTATCTATTTGCTCTTAAAATATATCATATCGTTTTTACCAACAATTTATAGATACACCAGCAAGTACGAAGCACGGAGATTTACGTTACAAGGAAAACATTAAAAAATTGTTATTTTGCATCGTTCTGCTTGTCAATTAGTATTAATGGAGTTACATCAGCACATGTTATGTGGAAACTAATGATCATAAAATATATACTACTACTAAAGTTAATATTACTTAGTCATTCACTTTCAATTGACATTGATGATATTATTAGGCAGTTAATTGATAAAGTAAATTTTGTCTATTTCAATGACTGTGAGCTGTTTTTCATCACATGTTTAGGATACTTTATATTTAGGAATGAATTGGACTAAATTTAAACTTAAATGTTTTTTATTTTATGTTGGCACTACTAGTGACGTAGTCAGTATTCTCCATTATTAATATTTTCACTATTATTAATTCTTTTCTGTTCCCAGAAATATCATTTCATGCAAATTAATCATAAATGCAAGTAATAATAATATAACAGCTTTGCAATACCTACTTACCAGCTAACACCCTTAATTATAGAATACTTTTTATTTTTTGTTTTACTTTAGACAATAATGTTAGGATCCATGGAGGGAATCTTTGTTTCATGCTCTCTGATAAAGGCCATCTATATAATTATAATTTGATGTTCGTTACATAATTACCCGTTAAAAGTACTGTTTCATAGCGGAACAAAATTGTTTGTTGAAATCAAACGCTAAGTTTTGAAAATAAGTACAGGATGGGTATGAAAAGTTCCTTTTGACTCTGATAGGCTTTCCTGAGAAAGGCTTTGTAGCATTTCCTTACGAAGCGGGTGTAACCGCGGAGCACAGTTTATTCAAAACCTAAATGAGTACTAATTTCCCTGCTTTAAATAAATCAATATTTACATTTTTCCTCACTTAGCGCGCCTAAGGGACAGGGTTTCATTAACGCCGGTTAGCGCTGCGCAGACGCAGGTGGTCTTTGTTTAGACTTTGGGTGTTTTTAAAGGACCTGTTAATGTATTACGGGGTATTTATTTTGATCAGAGGTTTGAAGAATGTGTTTTTAATGGTTATTAAAGGATTATTTATAAGGGTATTCAGTTTGTTAAGTTGTTAAATGGTATTGAGTAAACTTTTTAAGGTTTATAAGTACTGCAGATTATGTGATTTTATCTCAATAAATAATCATTCGTCTATTGAATCCAATATTAACCTTAGACTAAGTATTCTTGTTATGAAAAATGTATAATATATTTATGTAAATAAAGTGAAATATTTTATAATTATTTTCCTTCTTTCAAAAACATTCAAGTTTAGTATAGTACGTTCCATAAGGTTCAAAATAAAAGTAAGTAATAATATTTAAATATAAAAAGACAATGCTTATCAAGAATAGCTTATTTTGAAGGCGGAATGAGCTACGCCACATCAAATCACTACACTTTGAATGCAGTCACTGAGGTGGGAAGAGAGGAAAGTATTTGGATGCGGCACAAGAATATAGTTAAGAAATAGAATAACTTCCTATGATTTTTACTAATATCTTTACGCGTAAACCACTGAACCGATTTGGATGAAATTTTATACTATATAGTTTGGAACCCGAGAGTGTACGTCGGATACTTTTTGTTCAGAAATTCTAACGGAAACGGAAAATATAAGTGAAATAAATCTCAGGGTACTGCTTGTATTTAATAATTATTGATATGTTACTAACGCTCTTATTTTGAGGAATTGAGTTAGGTAGGTTGCTGACACCGCGTGGTATTCTTGTTCGGTGCATTGCATACAATGCATCTAGAAATTATGATATAATATCATTGATAGCTACAATATGGCATAATGGTAATAACTATGAACTATATAATTTTATATATCGACTATTCAGTTTTATGTTTACTTTCACTTCATTTTGCGCGTACCCTGCCCGACAAATGTATCCGTACACATATAAATGTGGCACATTCCAATGATTAAGTAACAATACAATACAATTAAAACACTTTATTTAGCACCACATAAAAATGATATAAACTATTTCATATAGATAGAGGTTTAATTTTGACATAGAGCGTTTTGAGGTAAAATATTTTACACTTTTTCATCATTTGGTACAATACCAAACAAAGATTATAAGGATCGTAATTGAAAGTAGAGTTATTTCATAACACGAATACATTTTGTACACATGCAAATGAGCAACAAACATCTTTTATCGATAAGCTCTTCTCGCCCTACTAATCAACGTTCCTCAAAATTAACTGCGTATCCGACCAAATAAACCATTCATACCGCATCCATTACATTGTATACAATCATTACGCTAGCAGAACTAATGCAGCGTTATCGTAATTCAGATCGACGTTTAGATGAGCTCGGGATGACAAACTTGTGTTTTCGGCACGGTTATTAATTCTGTGCCAGATGTTTGTACTATTTTGTTAGAAGAATATTCCTGGATATTTAACACAACGCTATTTTCTCTTTTTTTTAATTTTTGTTTCTGTGCATGCTCTGTATACCTTTAAGAGTTTGCTACATTAGCGTATAAGTAGGTGTATTTCTTAAGACTATGATTAAATGTAAGCAAATGTTGGTATTCCTAAATAAATAAACAACACCATCTAGTCCCAAACTAAGCAAAGCTTGTACTATGGATACTAGATAACTGATAGAATAATACTTAAACATACTGTTTTTGTAAATACATACATACTCTATAGCCATAAGGTCGCCTATTGTGCTTAATTTCTACATTTAAGTTGTAATACTTTTATTTCTTGTGTACAATAAAGTATATTTTCATTTCATTCATTTCATACTATAGATAAATTAACACTCAGACAGTAGAAAATTACAATGTTCATCACATCATAATTTTCTACTCGTGGGGATCGAACCCACACCCTCCGGTGCAATAGCCCATTGCTGAACCACTGCGCCAATCGGGTCGTCAAAGTTTTGAATGAAATGGTTGAAATTGAGGGTCAAAAATACGTGAATAATGTATTGTAATATCACAGAATCAGTCTTATCGTATTCTCGAACAGTACTTGTTTAAGAAAAAAGTAGTAAAACTATGTTACTTTTTATACATACGAAGGAAGACATTTCAACCAGACTTCATCTCGCTTTTATCCCTATTTCCCAGTGTGTTCCAAAAGACTTTCTCAAAGACAATCAGACTTAACTTAGACGCCACGTGTAAAAGTCATTACCAGGTTTAGTAGAAGACCATTTATTGGGGAGGTATTTAAAGCAAGCTGAAAACTTCTCTGTCTCCAGATATAATATGCTTTTTGGTTCTAAAAAGGAAACATATTTCAAGAATATCTAAAAATACTATAATATACTTATCAATTATTGACGTTTAAATAACGATATGTTGATATAATTCCTAATATATACATACAATTAGTTTACGTAAAGTGGCATAAACACTAACTCCTATACAAGAAACGAAGCTAAACACGTTATAAATAAAGTAATTAATACCTACTGAATGCAGACTTATTAATTACATTTGATATAATGAATGGTTACAATGGTAATTGATCATATTTATGTGCAATGCGTTTAAAACAATAATTATATCCTATTTAACTAACACATTTTCAACGTTAAATACTTTTTAAATGATTTGAAACGCGGTAAAAAATTTAAAATATTAAGGAAAGTAGGCACTCGCGTTAAAAAAAACACAAGAAAATACTTATTTCAAAGTTTTTAAATTCGTATTATCCTTTTTTAATTCAATTAATTTTTGATTACGGCTTTTTGAATTTAAAGGGACACTTTTACGCGAATTAATGTCACTTAATATAAGTAAGGATATCGTTTTATTTCTCGTAAACGTTAGAACGTTTAATAGTACTTACTTGTATACTAATGAGAGTGCTTGTAAGATACAATTTATTGGAAATAGCTGGTCACAAATAAATATATGTTTAGTGTCGACTAGCTGCGCGATAACAGCTTAACCTATCATAAGTTACACAGATAACCATAAGCAATTAACGAAAACCCCTATAAATACCATAATTACTAAATTACCATAAACACAACAATTTACTGTTCAATAATTCGGAATTGTACAATTAATTTCAGCACTTCTTATCGGGGGGATATAGCGCGGGTCATCGACGCATTGAGCTTAAATCTATTGTTCAAACTCCGAGCTAACTACCTATAAAAGTCACGGTTGCTTCCATATTGGCATATTGCAAACCTTACATGGTTCGAACCTAATGACCTCCGACATTTCAACCAGACTTCATCTCGCTTTTATCCCTCAAGAGGGATAAGAATGGAAGATCACCATAATACAATATTGGTGTTTTATTCGATTTGTAAGTGGCTAGTATTCAGTATTTTCTGTAGTTTCTCATATTGTTTCTTTAGTAGTGTTTTGTAGTGCTTTTTTGGAATGGAATGGGGAAATTTCTCAAGATTTTTTTGCTGAAACGATGAATTTTTCGATGGAGTTTAGTATTTCATTGTTTAGATCATCATGATATAAGGTTGGTTTTGTGGCCAGTATTCAGTTTTATGTAGTTTTTCATATTGTATTTTAAATGTTTTGTAGTTTTTTTTGGACTGGGGATTTTTTTCAGATTTTTAGTGAAACGACGAATTTGCTCAAAGTCAATTAGTAGTTAGTAGTTATTATTAGTAAATTGTTAATAATTAAAATGAATATTCTACCGAAATTTTCAGTTTAGATTCCCAAGTAGCTCAACCTATTATTAACCGCATGTATTGCAATAACAAGAGCTAATTACCTATAACCTTTTCACAAAATGTATGGCCATACAAGCCCATATAATTTACATCACAATTGGTATAATTACAAATTTATGAACAGTTTATCCATCAATTCATCAAGCTAAACGAGGCTTTCTATCGAACAAGCATTTTGACAAATAATAGCACAAAAATTATACCCCAAAATGTGTCCAATCACGGTCGAAAGTGGACGTAATCGGTCCAAATATGAGCCCTTTGGACGAAAATTATTGACCCGTTGAAAACCATAATTTGTGCCTTGGTAATGTATGCTTAGCCAATGTAATTTTGTAACATATGGCTATATAATAAAGCATATAATTGAACTTAACTAGATGTCTAAAGTTTACTCTCGTAGGTGGTATGCAAGGATTGCATTGTTGTCAATCAGCCTATTGTAATATGATAATAATCTTACCTTAAAGAGATTTAATGATTAAAATATAGGAGTTGATTAAAATAAGCTTGTTATATTAGATAGTTTTGATAAATAACGACGATAACAAATAGTCTTTATCCATTCGAGGATATCATTTATTACACCTTTTCATTATCTACATTCACATTAAAATCACATAGGTACTTCTTATTTTTTTAATGATACAGCAGGCAAGCGGAGGATGCGGTTCACCTGATGTTAAGTAACTGACTGCAGCCCATGAACATCTACAAGATTAAAGTGTCTCAGAAGCTCTGCCGGCTTATAAGAAGGGAAGGGGATAAGGAGAGGATTCGTGATGGAGAAATGGGAGAGAAGTAGAATAGGATGGGTCGCCGCTCACAGTAAAAAACATAGTGCAATATATAACATTGGAGATCCCGGTGGAGATCAAGAGATGCATTAGTGAAAATATTAATTCAAATGTGTAAATAATCGGCGTAAACCATGAGTTGTATAGCTGATAGCAAATTTTCATACTTTTCGTACTTTACTGTACAAATATTATCTAATGATTAACATAAGTCGCGACTTCTTTTGCAAATATATTAAATACACTAATTGTATGTTTTACTTAGTTAGCGTCACAATTTGTAAATTCAAACGGTCCTTTGATATTTGGCGGTATTTGAACAAACTTCTATTGATCTTATTAATTTACACCGTGACGTTACAACACTTAAGTTTGATAACTGTTTAAATTATTATAGTAGCAACTAGCAAGTTTTTGCACGGCGCTTAAATATTTAAAATACAATGGTTTATTTGAATAGACTAGAAGCTTCTGCCCGCGACTTTATCTGCGTGGGCTGTGATTAATTTAGAACTACATAGAATACTTTTTTTCTCATTGAGTAATAATCACTCAAATATTTTTTTTCACGTTTAATATGAAAATTCTGAGTCTGATGAATTTAAAAACAATACAATATAGGAAACAAACTAATTGCAATAAAATCGATTTTGTGATCTATGACCTTGGAATGTCTGTACTTGCGGACACCCTACGATAAGTCTAGACTACGATATTATTATTGTGTCTATTTTTTTTACAGAATTAAACTTGTATTAAAACTTTCGCCACATTTTTATACATAACCTATTATATATTCCGCAATCAATTCGAATTTTAAACACAAACACATCTTCACACATTCATAATTTATTACTACCTACTGCATGATGATTTGGTAACCATAAATGGAGACTCTTGTTAACACTTATGACATTCCTTACTCCAGTAGTCATTGCTTGCCCCTCCCATCTCCTTTTATGGTCCTTTTTGTCAGTGCCGATTGGTGATAGCATCATAACAATCTAAGTGGAATTATTAGCATACCATTTTTGGAAACAAACGGGAATAAAATTTTAATGTGTTCCGCTTTTGGGCACATACCTACAGATAAATTACTCGATAATGTTATGTGCAAAATTTTAGGTATAAATTTGTTTGATTTAAAGATAATAAACGTTTTTGAGATGGGCGAATTATTTAAAAGCTTTTGCTTTTAGTCAATAGAAAGTTAGTCGAGTCATTTCTATGGCAAATTTGAGACTAACATCTAATCGGCTTTCTATCAGTTTAAGTTAAATAATTAATTATTATACAACATAAATATTTTCATGCATACGTAATAGGTGTGTCGCCACCCCATTTTTACCCGTGGTTTTCGTAAGAGGCGACATTGGGTAATTCTGCTGTATAACATCTCAAGAGTGGTTGCTGAACATTGCACGATTGGGTTACGCTCGCACCGGTGAAATACCACCACAGCAGAAGATCGGCGGGAAGCAGTATTGCACTGTGTTATGTATTGTGAGCGGGGTCCCGAGGCCTGTATTGCCATGATATTCCTCTTTCAAACTGTTCTACTACTATTTTCCATCATTAATCCTCTCCTCATTCTCTCCCCTTTCTTCAAGCCGGCAAGGCACCTGCAATACTTTGGTGTTGTAGTCCATGGGTGTCCATGGGCTGCGGCCAGTCACTTAACATCAAGAGAACCGCATGCCCCGCTTGCTTGCTTTAATATAAAAAAACTACACACATTCAGATAAAGTGTAAAATAATTCTAGAGCGCGCGATGTGTCTGTATGCTATATCCATTCTTCGTTTTTACCAGTTAACGGGAAATTTGTCGATTTCTTCCCGCCATCTTCATTGTCTATTCTCTACCGAATCCTCAGTAAGAATTTCGGTTCCATCTGTAGTCTTACACATTTTCGATAATAAAATGTATTCTTCCAGGTGCATTCTTGGAGGCGGTGCGTGGGGTCCGCGCTGCTAATGATGACAACGATCGGAGCGCGGGGGGACGCCATACAGAGCGTACCACTGTCGCACTTGCCTAGCCACAATGTTCACAAGGTCTGTATTTTTGTATGATGGACTGGTACAGAAGTTAAACTCCTTACAACGAGCTGGAGCACCGCACCCATTGACATTCATCGGCAAAAACCACCTACTCAACAAATGGTTCTAACTCTCGGAATATAGAGAATGTCCCGTTTTATATAATATTAATTAATATTGCACCTTTAAAGACAAACTGTTTCTAAAAGGAAAAATATATTTTTACAGTAGAGTGATATTTTATTTACGACGTAATAAGTTAGAGGGCATTCATAACTCAATTCTCAAAAAAAATTCGTTTAGTAACGGTTTGTCTATAAAGGTGCGATATATCACTTATGAGCAACAGTTACAAAAATCTCTATAATAAAAAGATTAAAAAAAAATAAGCAACAGTTCTAAAAGTTTGACATCACTTGTCCTCATATCTTTATTCCTCTGTAAGGTTTACTGAGAGCGCTTTAAAGAACTAAAGAAATTCACTAGTTATCAATCCTGATTGTTTAAGGCATAGTTTCAGGTCACTGGTTTGAACATGCCCAACCAGCGTGACAACATTAAATTGTGACACAAATTTGATTTTCGTGACCTAGAGTTATAATTAGCACATGCGTTGATATTATCCCAAAAATACTTTTAAATAGGTTAAAAGGTTGTAAGTTATAAATTGGATAAAAAAAATAAAGTTTATTTGTTTATTAATTTTTCTAAGAGTGCTTTATCGACTTCTAAAGAATTTCAATTATCATCAAATCATGATGCAATATCATTGTTTTAGGCATAGTTTTAGGTCAGTGATCCAATTATCGTTGAACATGGCCAACTCACGTGACATATAAATTGCGTATCAAATGATATTTTCGTGACTGAGACCAAAGTTTCACCGTTAGGAAGTCCTGGGTGATAATAAGCGCGTGTGACGCTCCAAGGATATTGCGTTTAGACAGTCACTATGATAATTGGTGTATTGTCACTCGTGTATCGATTGAGGGTCTCTACGTCAAAACTATGGAAGAATAATCAACATTTATTTGGCTTCAAGTGTGATAGTACTATAAGACTTTCATACTTTAAATACGTTTAAAATATTTTTGTACTACAAAACATCCTTCCTAATTACTTCTGTGTGTCAAATGAAGTGTTCTGATATCCTTTTCTTATATCTTAAGATTGCCTGAAAAATATCGCTGTAGCGATTAGGTTGCCTATTTGTATACATCTTTATTAATGTTTATGTTTGATGTCATCTGTGTTCTTGTACACGATAGTGTTCTTATTATTAATTATAATCAGATTGAACCAACGATTTACAATTTTAAGCTAACGTGCACCAAAAATTGGCAAATACTGATCTCTTATTTTTATCCAGAAAATAAATGCTTTTATCTGTTTAAAAGAGTAGAATACATTAAGGTTGTCTAAAGTGTAAAAAGATAAATTTTATAGAAATATTAACACTTAAACACTAAAATTACAATGTTCATCACATAATTTCAAGTCGTGGAGATCGCACCCATAGCCTCTAGCGAACTAGACGTTTTACTATCCTCGTAAATCGTTGTAAATTTTCCTTAAATTTAATTCAAAAAGGAATAGTTATAAAAGAGTGTTGTAATAGTTTTCTGAATAGATAAAAACAAAAATTATGAAGTTCATCATTTTATTTCAAACTAGCTTTCCGCCCGCGGCTTCGCACGCGTGGCCTACTAATTTCTCTAGTTTTAAGAGGCGCACAACGAAAGTTTAAAAAAATTACGGTCGCAGGACCGCTGATATATTTGCATATCAGCGGTCCTGCGGTTGCGGTTGTGGTAAAAAAACTATATTTTTTATGATTTTCTATGGAAATAGGTTTGAAAAACCTCACAGTGCGCGCGCCTCTTCAAAATACAGAAAATTGCATCATATGCGAGCGAAGCCGCGGGCTGAGAGTTAGTTATTTTTTGAAGGTTTTTGAGAATTTATTGAGTGTTTTAACGCCTTAATCTATACGTTAAGAGTATAAAAAGACATGTCCGCAACACAACCAAAATCTCACATTGTCACGTGGTATGACATTTTTACGACTTTAGAAGCGTATATCGCAAAAAATATTTATTTTAGCAAAAAACTCATTGAGAAACCTGTATTTTATTTTTAAAGACCTATCCAATAACACCTCATTTAATGATGTATGCGCGAATTTATTGTTAAAACCCTCCGTTTACATGTATGAAAAGCCACCCCTAAAAATATATTTACAAATAAAATGTAGCCTATAAGTTGCACCTAATATAGGTGTATCAGTGTATGAAATTTTATCAAAATCTGCCCAGTGGTTATTACGTGATTGACGCACATACAAACAGATAAACAGATAAACAGAAAAAAAATTCTAGCCATGGTTTTGGTATCTATAGAACATACATATTGCATACCAATTACTCTTTTTGAAAAATATTCAATGTACAGAAATGGTTTGGTTATTGTTTTATTATATGTATAGATTGCGTAGATAGACCCCTTTTTACCATCCTCTACACCGACGAAATGTAAATCTTTGTAAATTTCATCAATAAAAAATCAATACTTTTATTTACACTATAAACATTCATTACTATGTTTATGACATACAATAGAGATTTTACCATCCACTACATCGTCGCATCGTAAATGTTCTTAAAAAAAATAAACAAAATATTAATACAATAAAAAATCAAACTTCATGATTCCTAAAATCTTGAACAGGAACAGTTATCGAAGTGTTCCAATAATTTTATTTCGTATGTACATAGTTTCATTAGAGCGCTAATTGTGCTAATAATGAC
>LQNK01002611.1:99065-125281 GCA_001586405.1 Phoebis sennae | reverse complement strand
TCCTGGTCTGTTTGTATCTAATGTTTTAGTTTAAGAATTTTTCGAGAAAATAAATACTTTTTTATTATTTAAACTTTAATAGCCTTTTCTAAAATAGAACCAAATTTGATTCGTGTTCCACTTACAGGTAGTCACATACACAGTATCAAAATTAATAGATTATATATTATGTTTCTCAATTTTTATACGTCGTTTTATTAATGACCTGACATAATTTATTTTATACAAATGTTTAATATTAGCAACTTACATGAAATCTAGAAGAATCCTGTCCATTCAATTCTAAAATTAAACTCTGTGTTGGGTTTTTGACTTTACCACCTGGTAACCCTACAGGCCTGTGAGCTAGTTCAGAAGGATCCATTCCCACGAATAGTTCATAATAAATACATTGCTCCAATATCCGCGATCATATTATATCAGCGCTGTTGATGATATATGGGGAGCAAAGTCTGCTTGTAAATTATTGGCTTATACTTGTTAAATAAATGTTAATAACATTGAATGATAGAACGATATGAAAATTATTGAAGAACAAAAATTTAAAACCACCATAAGTAAATATACTGTAAATTGTCAGTATTTATAAGTATTTATACCAATACTAGCCGAGCCCCGCGGTTTCACCCGCGAATATCTCCCATTCCTGTAGGCTTTTTGGGATAAAAACTATCCTCGGGTTTCATAGAACATCTGTACAAAATTTTATCCAAATCGGTCCAGTAGTTTAGGAGCATATTCATTTCAAATAAACAATTAAAACATCAAACTTTTCCTCTTTATAATATTAGAATAGATAAAACGAAATATTTCAAAGATATACGTGTTCTATCGTCGACTTATAAATTATCTGCAATGATTAATTATTTATTAAATATTTTATTCTTTTATTTTTTAATTTATTTCTTATATCTAAACTATAGCACTAAAAATCGCCTTCCAGGATTTACATAGACATTTCTTTTCTACACAGCTTATCTTAATGATATATTCTTCACCAGGAAATAAAAATCTTGTGATAAATCGCCAAAGTCTAGAAGAATATTATTGTGCTACGATTAACAAAAATTAATTTAATTGTAACTACTTCAAATGTAGAACAAACAAATCAACAAAACAAACTATAAAATACAGCAGGACCTTATATATATCCTTAGGCAATATTCAACTTTCATATTCTTTGTATTCCAAGTAATAAATCAGAATTAATGTTGACCTTTATATCGTATTCCTGTCAAAGAAAAAAACTAGTTATTTTGCGGTTAAAATTAATGCTTAGAAAAGCAAACTCTGCCAATGTCAATCATTTAAACGCAACTTATTTATACATTAAATTATTCAATTTTGGACTTTATACTAATGAGATAAATTTTATTTTTGGTTAGCAAGAATCTGTAGGCCTATACAATATTAATTACTTTTAAAATATTGTATTGACATGTCTAATTAAGTAAAAAGAAAAATAAATGATTAATTGATAATCACATATGTCCTTGACATGTATTTAATATTTATGGCTATAATTAGAGGTTAAGATTTTTATCGCTGGTTAAACCACGACTCGATGATGTTGTAAGGATGCTTAAGGATTTGATTAATCTTAAAGAACACACGATAAAACAACAAGAAACATAAATATTTAATTATTTCAATAGAAGCAGCATTCAATTTATAAGTTATCAAATTATTTTATTTGGGACGTTGTACTATCTCATCAACAGATGGCGCTGACAATTTTTATAACGCTTTTAGTGAAAGGATACAATGATTTCGATCTGTGACGCACGTAAAAGTGTTTTCATTTTAAAGATGCCCTCAAGTCCTTACTAAAATACCAACATTAAATATAATAAAAAAACAACATTAAATATAATAAAAATAAATAATATTTAGATTTATTTGGCTATTAATAAGAACTTTGTTTAAAGTTTAAATAATACAATTTTAAACTATCCCGTACTTTCTCCCTATTTGTAATTTCTTGCCTGGAAGAGATGGCATAATAGCCTTAAAGCCACCAACTGTGCATGTCATGTGAACAATAAAGTGTTTTCATTGATTCATCAATAATCTTCGTAAGTACTTACATAAATACATTTGAAATATTCTTTCTGATTACGATAGGCTGGTAAGATCGCAGGGCATATCTAGTATAAAACTAACAATATAAATACAAGTGAAACGAATCTTTTCTCTACATAATATTAAATTGGTATAGACAGACCGACACTATCATATGATACACGGAACTAAATACAAGAATATATCTAAATTGGTTTCGTTAATACATACGAGGTTGATTGTAATCTATTGTATTTCTATTACTTAAACAAATTGTCTATTCAACAAAAAGTTTAAACCTTAACAATACCGATAACAAAAGGATTCTTTTTTATTATGTATATTGTCTATTTATTTATAGATCATCCTTATTTGGATCCTGGTTTATAAAAAAATAGGAGAATTTAAAATAAATATAGAATTTAATTGGAATTCTTTTTTATAACCGCTTATTAAAACTATTAAGTAAATACTCAGAATAAATACATTGGTCCTGTCACCATGTACTGGAATGGTAACAAAACCACAGAGATCGTATAATGGTCAAATGATTTGTAGAGGATCCTTAGTAGGTCTTAAGTCCTAGATAGTACCTACTGTCTAAGGCAGAATGGCATATCACTTAGGTCAAATTTATGTTCATTTAAAATAGAGTAGAGTACTGCAACAAAATTTAAATATTAAAAATATAGGTGAACACGACACTACTTAAGAATAAGTAGGAAGTTTTTAAAACCTTTTCTTATTGATTCTTCTTGTTTCTTAATCTATATTTTAACACATACTAAACAGATGACCTATACAATCTTTCCGAACAATACAAACCGAATTCCGATAAGGTTCCGTAGGCGAAGACACGTGTACATACAACCTTCAGACAGCAACGGTAGACAGTTCTTCAACGCATCTTTAATATACGTAATATCATAATCCTTAGTCACAGTACATATTTGTATACTCCCTAACTTCCTCATCAGTACAAGGTCACGTGACTAATTGAAGGCAACAAAAAATATACATGAATGAATCATTGATCGTTATCACTTAAGCTTACGTTAGTATTATCGGAATTATTGTGTATTAATCAGAAGCTTAACGTTGGTGTGTAATTATTGTTTTCATTACCATTTACTGATTAATAGCCTTTGCAACGTTAGGCGCGTTTCTCTGTTTCAACATGTTTGTTTTTTAATGTCTATTTGCAATTTGTTGTGCAAATTGTTTATAAAGATATATAATATAAAATAATGTATTATGATGATATGATAATGTATTATGATGACACTTGCAGTATTATGATTTTGATCTCCATTGATTTTCGGTGCACATTACCAGAAGGTATGTATTGGATATATCGTTGTAAATAACATCACATTTATTATTAAAAATCATATAAATTTGAAGTAATCGGTATATCGAGGAGCGCAGTTTCCGGAATCCTGTTAAGCGTGAGTCAATTATAAAATACTAAGTTTCGTAATAATAGAATAAGGAAATCGATACGTCCAGTTCATACTAAACATCAATATTCTATACTCAGTACATTCCCTTTTTTCCTTTTAAATGTTACCCTAACAGCAATACTGCGAACGTAACATCGATACAAAAAGAAGCAAGCAAGCAATAAAATTCAATTACACCAACCTCTCCCAGCTATACTTTAAATGTAACAGCAAATCAATGATACATAAATAAAACAATAGCATTAAACAAAGGATTTATTTCAATTACACGGAATGAGCGTGAAAAACAATTATAAAACGATTGGCAATTCATATCCGAGAGGGTTGTAAACTACGATTGGACGGCGGAGCGTTCATTAGCGGACAGCTAATTTTAATCTGCGATTAAATAGACTTCTGTCAGTGGAATAATGAGGGATAATAACTTGCTGTTGACAGATTTGTGGCATGTATTAGTGAAGCCGCTAAGTTGATGACGTTTTTTATGGGAAGCAAGTTGCGTGGTAGGGATGTGTGTTACATTATTATGAAATACATTAATTTGTTCTTACAAAAATTATGATCTATTCTTTTGTACTGTAAAAGCAGAAATTAGGATTGGTAAGTTGGAGAGAACTAACTACATGCAATGAATAAAAATTAATAAACAATCCCTTTATTCTAATTAAAACACTACTACTTATTTTTTTCTTTTTTAAGAACAAGAGTGACATCAAAAAAATTTACTTAGATGACTTTCATGCTGAATCGGTAGTGAAATTATACATGAATATTTAAAAGGAGCCATAAGAAATTTAATTTTCAATGTTTAAGTAAAACAAAGAATTATTTAAGTTGCTTTAAAGTGATGCCCTAATGAGGCAGGTTATTAGTGGTCTGTTAACCTTCGTCTGTCACTAATGCCGGTGCTTTTGACCTACGCGCCATAACCTTTACGCATATCTTCAAATTAACATTTATAAAAATTAACTCTTTTCAACGCATTTGTTCTTTATTAGACTTTTTTGCGACTTCAAGTACGTGGATGGGACTAAAAATTTGCTTATGTGTAAATGTCGCCTGATCCCTGTCAGACTAAGTAACAAATTTTTATATGCTTGCTTTTATGTATAACTATTCCACGCGGCTTATCTCCCGTAGCATAATGTTATATACCATATGTTCATCAGGCATAATTAACGATTCCAATGGTCAAATATTTTTTCAAATTTGTCCAGTTGTTTCGGGGCCTTTTTAATTAAGGCAAACAAACATAAATCTAATCTTCCCTCTTTGAATATTAGTGGAAGTTAGTTAGCTAGATTTGTAAGTCTTAACTGGGTGACAGTAAGACTATAAAAACTATAAATGTACAAATCTCCTTGATAAACAAGTACAAGAATAAAAGGCTCTTCAACAACATAAGGAATCTTTAATAATAAAAAACGTAAAATTCATAAAAATACTTTTGAAATTGTTGCAGTTTTATTTTAGGAAAATTGTAAGTAAACATGTTGTGTGGTATCGTAGCTAGTAAGGAAGTCACACTTATTTTTTTCTCGATTCATTATAATATCATGTTTATATATAGTAATATTAATATAACCATTTTTGTTTTTTTATAAAATATAAATAAAGCTGTACATTTATTAGATTTGGCAGTTATTAAGCAATATTTTTTATTATTTTTAAATATTTATAAAATTTATATTTGAAATGATATAATGATGCCATGCCTAATAAATGAACAAAAATTTGAAAAAAAATATTATGATTCACAAATCGATTACATACCTATAGAGCGACAATTTTACTTGTTACAATACAATAGTATGCATTTTTTAAATACAATGAGTAAAATTCTTATAATATTCAAATAAAACTTAGCAATATTAAACCCGATAATCTTTTCCAAAATTTTCTAGGAACTTCCTAGATAACTATAAAGGTTTTGCCACCTTGTCCAACGACTTTTAATAAAGATATTGATGGCTTACATCTTCACTCAATAATACGAAGATGGCGTAAGGTCATCGCACTCGGTCACAAAGGCAGTCATTAGTATGCTATTCGCACTAATTATTGCAACACGACCAATGTCTTTGTCAATATTACCTGTTCCTTCGTGCTTTCTTTAACACATTTAAGTAAAAGTAACTGACGTGAAACATTTCGTTTTTAACCTCAGTAATGAACAAAAGTGAAATTGCAAAATACATTTGTGACTCTTTGTAAAAAAAATTAAAGCTCTTAAAAGAGTAACTATCGAGTTTCTTGTCGGAAACTTTTTCGTAGAATCAACATTCTATACCGGTGTGTAGTAGCATATGAAAAATTTACTAGACATTCATAAAGGTATATCAAAGGTTATATTTACAATAATTGCCTCATAATCAACTTCTATAAAACAGTTTGTGCCCTATACTAGCGCGGAAAAAATAAATTAAAAAACATATTTATTTTTGTTACTCGCGGTTTTACTCACGAAATCATCGATGTAAGCCCCTAATTTTCCGTAAAAAAAGTCTGAAATCAACTCGCTATGTACATGTTTACATAGCCGCGACCTTTTTCGTTATAGATGTTAATGTGGTTTTAAACAATCAAGCTAGCTTTTTCATATTAGAAAAACCGAGTATTTGTAACTAAAGAAAATGCATATACAAAGAAAATTGCCTGCCGGAGGCCACACTTAGCGCGCTTTGCAACAATTGTGGCCGGCGTCATAATCAACTCTTTATAAAGCTGAGCCTTATATTATAGGCGGAACATTATCAGGAGGGTTATTTTGTACCATACCATCATGTCTATTGCCCGTAATAGAGTTTTTCAAAGGGTTAGAAAATTGAATGTGATGTTACTTTTACGCATATTTTCGAGTGAAGTTATGAAGAATGTCTGTACTTATATATCCTGTATCTCTAATTTAAATTTAATACATTACTGATAAGATATTCTTTTTAAAGAATGTTTGTTAAAATAAACTTCGGACTAAAATATGGTGCTTTGACGCTAAGATGAAATAAAAAAATCCAAATTAACAGATACTTAATCTAATGGGATATTATATTTCACATTGAAATTTTTAATGTCATAGTTTCTTTCTAGTAAAAGTGTCCATGCTTATTCACGTTTTATTACGATAAAATCGGCCCAATATCAATTTCCATAGTATTAAAATTTATGGACCGTTCAGAGATAGAGGAATGGAGCATACGAAGTAATGTGGGGCCGTGTTAGGTTCAAAGATACCCTGTTGCGGTTTATATGCACTAGAGAGTGCGGTGGCGCAAGGGACTAGCGACAGCGTAGTAAGACAGTTAAGATCATACGATTTTCTCGTATTTTTTGGGGGGATAGATTATAGAGTCACAAATTAAAGATACCCTGTTGTGGCTTATATGCATTAGAGAGGAACTGGCGCAAGGAACTAGTTATAGCGTAGTAAGCGTTAAGATCATACGATTTTCTTGTATTTGTTTGGCTGGGTGGATTATAGAGTAACAAATTATGGATACCCTGTAGCGGTTTATATGCACTAGAGAGTAGGGTGGTGCAAGGGACTAGCGACAGCGTAGTAAGCGTTAAGATCATACGATTTTCTTGTATTTTTGGTGGGTGGATTATAGAGTCACAAATTAAGGATACCCTGTTGCGGTTTATATACACTAGAGAGTGGGGTGGTGCAAGGGACTAGTGATAGCGTAGTAAAAGCGTTAACATCATACGATTTATTTATATTTTTTGATAGGTGGATTATAGAGTCACAAATTAAGGATACCCTGTTGCGCAGCGTAGGAAGCTTTAAGATCATATGATTTTCTTGTATTTTTTGGTAACTGGATTACATGATGGATAGAGTCACAAATTAAAGATACCCTGTTGCGGTTTATATGCACTAGAGAGTGGGGTGGTGCAAGGGACTAGTGATAGCGTAGTAAGCGTTAAGGTCATATGATTTTCTTGTTTTTTTTTATGGATTATAGTCACAAATTAAGGACGATATTCCTACCTAGATAAAATCCTAGTAATATTAAGACTTACTACTAATACAAACTTGTCTCTAATTGACCTGTGTATGAATTACATTCGATTCTTTCAGTTAGCGTCCAGCCGACTATCCAGTGTTACATTGTTCAAGACAATTCATCTGAGTCCGTTCGCATCGGGAATCAAAATTCATTTGTCTTATTGACCAATAAGTATATTAATCTCGCGATTTATCCATTTCTTTCCATACTCACCCTCACAGCTTGCACCACGCGAAAGGCGATATTGGAAAATTGTCTAAATTATTGAGTACAGCCGCGTACAGCGTGGGAAAACAGGTGGAGTTTCCACGTGGAATTGCAGCCCGTACGTAACACTACCGTACAGTCGCTGTGATAAATCGATAATCATACAGTGGGGTACAGTCGAACACACATTTGATAAACGAATACTAAAAATATGAATGTACAAACATACATATATTTATTAGGTATTGAGTTAAAGATTTTTTACACTATTTCCCCTATTTGATAATAACCTTATAAGATTTATCATTCATGAATTTCCGGTTGTTAGTAAACAAAGTTTACTATTAAATAGTGTAAAATGTCTTTAATTCAATATTTAAAAAGCATTTCCATCAAGAAGTCACAATACAGATTGTCTTGAGTATGTTCGTATTAGAATAAAAATAGTTTCAATATTTTTTTAATTTTCTTTTTTCAAAATTATTTAAAAAGAATGTCTGCATTCGTAACACTACCGTAGTACAGTCGCTATGATAAATCAATAATCATATCCTGTAAGGTACAGTCGCTAATACATTTGGTAGACGAATGTTTTTAAAGTTCAAGAACAAAGCTGGGATGAAAGGATAATCGTATTATTAACATGAAATATTACTAACGTGTTCCATTTCTCGGAATTAACGACGGCGCTTTTTAAAACTATTTATAATCAAAAGAATATCTGTATCACCAAGTAATACTACTATACTTCCAGGAACACGTTTAACATTACACAATTTAAAATTTAACAAGGAACTAACACTTTTAAACCCATGATGTCAAAAGTAAATAAAATGTAATGTAATGTAATGAAATAATAATAAATAATATACATAATTATGGCTGTCGAGTTAAGCAAAATAAGTCTTTGTAACTTTTACTTTCTATAAATTAGGTTTCATACGAGAAATTCGAAAAATTTAATTTATAAATCCTAAAATCTCAAAAAAACACAAACAATTACCATACACTGTATAAGCTTGATCAGAATAAAAAATTCTTTTTTTCAGATATAAAACGCGGTTTATTATACAAAACAATACCAGCATTTAATATCATTAAAATACATAATTATATAGGGCAAATTTCAGAACTTTATTTTCCAGTTAAAAGTATTTTACCAATTCATCACAATTTTCCCACTCCTTTGTATAAAGGTGTATTGTATAGTGACGTTTAAAATGCTCTGCCGTGAGAATTTTAAGTGACTTGAAATATTTTACAATGCAACAGATGTTTCGTTACCCCGAAATTCAGGATATTAAAGTATGTCGGCTATTGATAAATCTGCAATAATTCCTTTTTAAAAAGAAACTGTGTTGGGAGATTCGATTATTATGTGTTAGTATAGGTAATTAATATTTCTTTGTACCTTTTTTTAAAACCGATTGTTACATATAAATAAAAAAAACTATTATATATTACACGGAATATTAGTGTAGACCACGAAACGCAAATAAACTTGAATTTGAGCTTAAAAACAAACAATAACTAATAAATTGATCAAACGACACAAAATCTAATTAATTAAAAAATATATTTTTACATTTTTACTTCCAGTTTTGAATAATATACAACTACCAGCGCAATATAAACCAAAAAAAATACTTCATTCCTATTTAACCGACTTCTCAAAAGAGGAGGTTATCAAGTAGTTGCTTTTTTATTGCATTAACCAAAAGATATTTAGAGTTCCGACAGCAAATCAGTGAAGCCATTAGGCATACGCAAATGGGAGGTCACGGTTATGAACCAAGAGACCACTAATTTTAGGCATTTTATTTTTCGCCTTCACTCGTGTTACGCAACTAAATATTCCTTAGCAAATTACTTATTCGAATTGCCATTAAATTTGTATTTGAGAACCCTTTAAAACGATATTTAGAAGGTCTAATAAATATATTCATAAAGAATTGTGCGAAAAACAAAAAAATATTAAAAGATACGTTTTTACTAATATTAACGTTATAATAAGCCTTTTATGTTCACACTTTGGCTTTTTGCTTTGTTTTCAATAATAAAATCAGGCTATGAAATAGTATTTTGTCCAACTATTCGAGTCTATAATTGTTTTTTAACGCTATAACAGATACAAATACCCCATCTTATAGTACGTTACTCGATACAAATTTAAAAATGATCTCATTCCGGCATTTATTTTAGCGTTTAAATTGTAAAATGACTCGCAATCGAATATAAATGCAATATGACCTTTATACAATTGCTGGATACAATACTCTATACTTCAATTATTTCAAGGTCAATTGAAGAATTTAGGAAATATTAAAGATTGTAAAAACAATTACGCGTTTATTGGAATTGTAATTAATATTGATTTGTTGGAAGAGAACGATGGAAGGTTATTTGAATAAAGTAACGTAAGACATATTTAATATGTTTGTGCATATTTAATTCTAAACAGAAATGTTTCGAAATATCGATTATACTTATTAAAAATTCCGAAATTATATAAGTTCCCTAAGATAAAATATTTTTCAAATACCTGTATATACATACTTACTACGTTTGTATTTCTACGTAATTTTATTCCATAAGAACTTTCTCTAGATAATACAAAACATTTAAAAAAAGGATTAGGAAAGCGTGATGAACGAACGAATAAGAGAAATAGAGAATTTATATACATATTATATACACTTAAGATTTTCGAAATTTTGAAGAAGAATCCTCCACCAAATCCAATTTCTTAAAAAACTGTAACTGCCGACGTTCACTACTATAAAGTATTTTCCAAATATTTATAACATATTTCATGTCTGTCAAAAGTCTATAAATACATAACTTTTAACAGTCTCAAAACGGTAAATATTATTCTCACGTCGCGGAATACAAAGGAATCGTAAAACTATATAAAACTTATGGGTCTCCATTAAAATCAATTTAAATAGTTAATAAATCTTCAAATAAGTGATCAACCTGTTGAATGATGATTAGCATAACGAATCGGTGAACGTCTTTGGAGAACTGACAAATTGTACCACATTAAAAAATATTAAGTATTTTAACATTAACGCTTTAAATATGAATATTTCAACGTTAATGCAAATAAATATTAAGTGTTATTTATCACAGGTGGGATTTACAATCTTGCTTTTATTTTTAGCAATTAACAAGCCTTATTGTATTAAAATACGTTAGAACTAATATTTTAAGGAACTAAAATCAAAGTCAAAACGTTTATTTTCCAAATTGGCCTCTTTGAAGGCTCTTTTAGAACTAAACGCTAAAGACTGTTTATATGTTAATAGTATGGATATAGGAAGCAGTGATCGAATTTACTGGTAAAATTTAAATCTTTTTTAAGTATCTTTCGAAAGTACAAAAGCTGACTATGTCAGTCTTCTTTTTTATTTAATTAATTTTAGCATGGTCACTCAATGTCATCATTGTACAGTATATAATGACGAGGTTTTATTTAATTTGTAATAAGCTCTAAAGTTGCTTAAACCTATTTAGATTATTTTAGATTTGGTTCCTTTTTGGCCGTACCGTATGACACATGAAAGCGAATTAATTTATTTTCATGTTTGTCTTGTATTTATATTTCATTCGTCATAATCTCCAACTTGTTTTTTAAGTGTAAAATAATTGCAATGGTTTTACATGAAATAACCTATTTAATATGGGTCCGTTACGATCCACACTTCGCAGCAGCATTAAATGATAGCAGATAACAGATTTAGGTCCCGCATTACCATTCAAAGTTAAATGCTGATCTTGATCCTTTATGAGATTAGCTATTCAGTATTCATGTAAACTTTGCTTATAGTTTCAAAATGCCACAGCGAGAGTCGTATGAAGGCTGTTATCTGATAGGTAATACCATTAGAAAACTAAAACAAACATATGTGTGTTGGACGTCAAAAACATTCAATCAATCAAAAAAGGCATTTTCATTTTTCTAGAAAAAAATATTGTAAATGCAAAAAAAAATTCCGCGAGCAATTATGTAGACATTTTTCTGCCTCCGAGAAGATAATTAAATATTTCAACCTAAACGAAGACACACATTTCTATAAAAGAATAAACAAACCTAGGAATATAAGTATTCCTAGTCCTAGGAATATAAGTCAATTATTGTTCTTCTTTTACTTATGTATAATTGTTTCACTCTGCAGGTTCGACCAAGGCAAATCAACAAAAGGAGCGAGCAAGCTTCGGCGCGACCTCATCAACGCAGAGATAGCGAACCTTCGGGACCTTCTCCCCCTACCACCCTCCACTAGGCAACGGCTATCTCAGTTACAACTTATGGCGTTAGTGTGTGTTTACGTGAGGAAGTCCAATTATTTTCAACAAGGTTAGTGTTTTTATCAATTACATTAAAATCCTTACCTACTTCCTTACTAATCTAAATGCGAAAATAACTCCGTCTGTCTCTATTTTTATAAATCAGTTTTCTCTTCTTCACGTTTAAATCACTGAACTGATTTAGATTAAATTTTGTACAAAGATAGTTTGAAACCCGAGAAAATAGTAGTTAAAATATTCTAAAGAATAAAATGTTTTCTTTTTTAATAAACTACTCGATTTTAATTAAATAAAAAAATATGTTTGAAAAAATAATAAAGTTTAAAAGTGCTAATGGATATATTAAAAATAGTAATCGCAAAGATCATAAGTATGTGTTACAAAAACAATCTATCGCTATCGTAATCTTAATGTTCTATAAATATCAGTTACTTCACTCGAAAAACAATCTAACGAGTTTATAAATTAGGTTTAAAATTAATCATCAAATTTAACGAGAATTAAGATTGGCACATTAAAAGACCATAGGTTATGCTCACCGTTTATCTTAAGGATATCTGTGTAAAGGATTTCTTGAAATAAACGCATTATAAGCCCATAAATAAATGTTCGACGGCTTGTTCTAGAATCTTCGGTAATTACAAGTATGTTAGAATTAACATAACTACATCAATATACGGCGTATGTTTTGATATACGGTATTTATGAACTTCAATATCATATATATTAAGTATGTCTATGTCTATGTTTTTTTTTTATTACACACTAGCTGCTGCTCGTTTGTTCGTTCTCGTAGCATAATGTCTCTATGTCGCTCAGTGAAGATACAGCTTTTTAATTGTGAAAGATTTTTTTAAACGCTTTGTAATTTTTGTGTGAAAATGGTACAAATCTCTTTTTAATATTATAGTTAAGATTGACAGTTTAGTATTTACACATAGTACTTGCCTACTCAAAAGTGATCAACTTCTTGACATAAACAACAGATTGACCTATTTATTAATAGAAGAATGCAGGCTGAAAAATTAACAATAAATAACAAACAGATCTATTTTAGCGGTGTATCATGTACATAAATATATTTAATCCCACCTTCTGACATATAATGAATGAAAGAATTACGAAGGTGTAAGATCACAATTAATTTTTAATGAGCAGAATAACCTCATAATATTAGTTACATCATAATATTAACATACTAGTTATTGATTAGTTAAATACTTTTGATACTTTCTTAAAGCGCGATTATTTTAATATTATACAGGGTGGGGACGATAGACTCTGAAATTTAAACTACAATAAATCCTTTCGAATCAATGCCGTACTTATATATTTATTTATTTATGTATTTATTGGTAACCCAACAATTGCAAACTAAAACTAGTAATAATACCACAAGAAAGATATTATATCCTAACTAAGTATGCATATCATTTAAAGGGCTACACAACACATACAACATTGACAACACTGTATCAATCATTTCAACTGAAATCATGAGATAGTTTGGTAAGATTTTAGCGTTCATGGTTATAGCATCAAAAGAGTTTAAAATTAAACTAATGGGTTGAATTTGCATTTGGACACCATTTTGAAGGTTTCATCTCACTATATATCGTTTTAAATGGTCTCTTCATAAATTTTTCATATTTATTTCTTCGCAAAAAAGGTGTTATTTATTTGTCAAATACTAATAATGACAAGTTGTTGTTGTTATTTTCATTAAGAGATTCCTACGTCCCCACCCTGTATTTTAATGTAATTTATTCCAGTTTAATTATGAACATGTTCGAAATCATATGAACACATGTTTTGTACTTGACGTGTTGACATTGTTGCGGCTCGTTAAAGATTAATTTATTCACGGCTATTCACACTTAGTAGCTGCCAGGTGTGGATGAGATGAAATTAGATGCAATCAAAAGTTAGTTGTAATGATGTTTTCCCTATACATTGTTCTAAATTATTGTTAAGCTCAAATTGTTAAGCAGAATATAATATTTGTAGGACTTTTTTGGAGCTACATACCTATAAGATAAAAAACGGAACCCTTTTACTAAGCCTCCGCTGGTCTGTTTTTCACCAGACTGCATTTAATAAACGGTGATAGCTAAACAGCTGCTTAAGGGGGTCTGGTACAGAGTCCGACTCGCATTTGGCCGGTTTTTTATTTATGAATGTTTGTGTGCATTATGAACATGCCACGTTTTTCAGGCAATCTTTCTAAACTATTCACAGAGTAAATTTTATAATAGTTTTCTACGTTGAAATCATAGTATGTTGCATTGGGCAAATAAAGTATTATAAATAGTATGGGATAGTAACGATTAAGTAAAAAATTATCTTAAAACTCTGATTGTGCAATCGTAATCTTGTAAGTACAGGAAAACAAAACTAAAACCTTATGCTATGTAAAGATCCGTCTTTAAGTGGCTCGAATGGCCTTTAACACATACAGATTCTCACATTTTAACCACTCTGACTGAGCGGAACTAAATAGACTAGGTTTTAATCGACAGCCACTTATCATGATGCAATTTTAATTGTCATTCATAAAATGCAATGTGTCTTCCCACGAAACTTAAACGACCTTATGAATTAAACTCACATATTAACCCAGAATTTTTTACCTTTCGTTTGGCGAATCAGCAAGGCCGATAGAAAATCGATATACGCCAAAACCCAGCCTTGAACCGTAATCGATAATCGTTTTACGTAACCGAATCGATGTTCTCACGACTCGGAATACAGTTATCCGTTTTAAGAGAGATTTTGATAGGAAAATTAGGGAAAATTAGCGAGTTGGGAGCTACCAGTTGATGGTTATTGAGCCTAATGGTGGCCGGGGGGAATCGAGTGGAGTGCCACGCCCCGATCGCACGCTACTCTCCTCTGGGGGTTCACATGGAATTTGCATTTTTGTTCGCAATATTTGTTATGTCGTGTCGCTGTAGTCTTACGTAAGAGGAGTTTGTGTTAGCAATCATCGATTTTATTTTTAGGGTATGGCCTTCTTTGTATTTGCTATTAGAAGGTGCCGTTGTCACCAATGCGTTCATTGTGTGATAATGACAATGGACAGCTGTTGTCCAAAAACGGATAGACTATTTACACATGCTCTTATCTCATTAAAAACAGATCATCTGCAACAATTTTAATGATAATACTACAAGCGTTCATAAGATAAAATTTCACACCATCTCACAAAAAAAATCAAAAATTTTTATTCAGTAACAATTAGTTTCTGAGAAATCCTTTAAAGTATAAAATACTCGTGTTAGCTCTTCCTTTGTATACATAGCATAAATTGTTATATAAATAAAATTGTTCCTCTAACTAAAATAAAAATGAAATATATAAAAAGAAAAATAAACGATAAAGAACATAAACATAATCCCTTTTTTACCCTTAAGATAATATAATTTTTTTAACGCAATACCAACTTTTGATTCTCATTTCCATAATTTCTTCCTATTTTCCGCAAAAAGTATTGAAGTATTAGTTAGTACTGCGGCCCGAAGGCTCGATAAACGGATATCGTGGGAACAGCTTGTATTTACGATTCTACCGTCTGTTTACTTCGATACAACCAATCGGACTTGCGGAAGCTTTTATGATACTGCAGTTTTTTGAATAATTGCTATTTAGAGGATTTCTCGATTATTTCTGGTTTTGGAGAAGTGTTGTTACACGATTTAAAAATAGAATAAATGTAATAAAATTTTAAAATATTAATATTAGTAGGATATCCTACTAATATTATATTTGCGAACGTTTGTGAGGTATGTATGTGTGTTTGTTACTCTTTCACGCAAAATTTACTGAAACGATTGTGATAAAATTAGGTATTCTTGGTAAGGATCCAGAATGTACGTAGTACTACTACATCATAAGTAACATACGCGGGTGAAACCGCGGGGCGTGGCTAGTATATATAAATGAAAAAATATGACGCATATAAAATACCCACTAGCGTTCTTTCATACTTTTTGTGCATTTCTTAGATTAAGCTTCAGGTCTATACTTAGGCCTTCAGAAATTAATAACAAGGAAAACAACTTAAGCTGCTTATTTACAATACATTTAAAGCTTTAATTTCACGATAATCACGTAACAAACAAAACAAAACGGCCGCAATTACACCGATGCGTAACACCGTTCCCAGTCATATCGTCCTAACCGGTTATCAAATTATCGATCACGCATCGGAATATTTTCTCAACAATTTTTGCATACCACCCTGGGAACTACGTTTCGGTCTAATTACAACCGGATCGGTAAATGCGTTCTGTATTGGAAGCCTTTTCACCGCATTCTTAATGTTACTACAATTACGTATTACGCTTTTGCTTTGTTTGTGGGGTATTTTCTTCGTTGCGTGTTCTTTTCTTTTCTAGAAAATAATTGGCTTCACTAATAAAGGCATTTAACAGTATTACGCAATTGTTGTTCTCTCTCTCTCTCTATATAATATTTTTATAGTTATGTGCTAGATAGATGAATTAGTCATCATATTATTTTGTCCAAGTATATATGACACATGTAGTAGCAATGACAAACACGACGATTTTCACCGAAATATATTATATTGAATTGTTGATTAATGATTTACCAATAATGGAATAATGCACAGTTCACATGCATGAAAAGTGTCTGTTAAAATATATCACTAATAACCAGCTACTAAGTAATCGATAACGTATAATAATTAATCAAACACGTAAATTCATAAATATAAAACCCTATATATATTTGGTGCAAAAATAACCCTGCGACATGAACTATTCGTTTAAAGATAGAACCTAACTAATCGTACACATTTAGCTGTATCGAGTACTTAACACTTAAATAAAAACCGCTCGTATCTAAACGTAAAATATGTACTTAATACGGTATTTAGCAGAGCACATTGATCACTGCGAAGAGAGATACAGTAAGTGATCGGTCTGATTAATTTGCGGTATCTTTTAACGTATAACCCATTTGTAGAATTTTAAATTGGCCCTTTTAGGATTCTGATAGTTTACCATACTCGATGAGTAAGCTGCTGAAAAATGTCATTTTAAAAACCTGTATTAGAGTCCGTCCTACGAAAATAAGGATATTCCTCATTTCTTAATATTAAATTTTTGAATATTAAAGTCTCTTATAGATAGTATAATCTTGTGTTTGTTTTAACGCGAGTACTTTCCATTTTAAATAAAATACTTTTTAAAGGATTATAATGTAAAATAATGTATAATAAACCGCGTTTAAAATCCTTTAAAAAGTATTTTATTCTCTTATAGATGTCAAATGTAAAAGCAAGAACTGCCTTACATTTAAATAAATGAGAAAGAACAGCGTACATTCGCACATTTTACGTACGAATATTCTTTTTGTCCATACCAGGAAATAATATTATAATGAAATAGTACGTATCAATACTAAAATAATTATTTCTGTTAAATCCACTATCATTCATGAATTTGAACGTGAAAATACGTGACTTCTTTATTATCTTTCAACATAGATCGATAAAGTTATGCAATCTTGTAATTAAATAGTTCAGAAATTCAGATTATACCGTAACCTTAACTCGTCAGAAAATACAAGATTTTGCTTTATCTTTGTATTAAAATTGCATGCAAATCATAGTCTCGTTTGATTTTATAATTCCACAGTGATTAGAGATAATTGCAAGTGACGATTACTGACTTGTGTTCACACCTCGTTTTCTGCAATCTTAGGTAAATAAAAACTTATAGAAATAAATAGTTTTAGGTTTTTTACATTATATGAATGTTTTTATCAATGAATGTTACAGTCACGAAGAGGCTGATAATAAATACAATGAAATTTTTCTTATAATATTGGGATTATATTGTTAAATATTTCAACTATGCTAATGTTATAAAGAGGAAAGATTTTATTGTATTGAATACGCTCCGAAACTACGAGACTGATTTGGATGAAATTTCGTATAGAGATTCTTTGAAACCCGAGGAAGGACATACGATAGTTTTTAACCAAAAAATTCTACGGGAACGAGAGATATACGCGGGTGAGCTCAGCTAGTATTTAAAGAACTTTATTCCCAAAAAAGACCAGGTCACTTAGATGAGAACTTAAAATAACAGTCAGAAATCACGGCCACACAGCTAACAGCGCCCACCAATGCATTCAAAACATTTTACATATCATTTAAGAATTATTATTTATTAAAGTTCGTGTTCTAGCTTTAATTTGAGGTAACAATGATGTCCTTTTACTAATATTCATCTTAAATTCCTTTATAAAATGTGGTTCACCAAGTCCAAATAAAAAATGTATTTAGGGTAGGTCATAAACAGGCGAACACACAAACGCACGTGTGTTTCATCCAATTAGCAGACGTGGCGCGTTGTCACATTTGCATAAATTTGAATTTTAAAACCAGTAGAAAATTACTGAGTGTTACCGCGACCCTGCGACAGGTGTAGGTGCAGTAGTAAATTATGGATTACATGCTTGTTGGCCCTTAATGCGTGTTTACTGCCTGGGTTTATTGGAAATCCGGTTAACGATACATCAAATAAACGAGGATCTAATGAAATTAGTCGGATTCATACGTTACTTAGTTTTATATGATTATAACGTTTAATGAAATTGGTTGGATTCATGCGTTATTTTATAATACGCCTAGATTTTGTACGATTATAAAGTATTAATAATATTCATGAATGTAATCCTACTTATAAGAATGTATTGTTTTTAATGCTATTATATCTGGGAGTTTTATATTAATATAAATAGAAAAGATTTATATCTATGAAAACTTTTTACAAAGTAATAAATAGTCATTTTTTTAATTTTCCATCAGATTTTATTATCATAATTATGAAAAAAAAATTAACATATAGTGTTGTTTGTATGCATGCGTTCATATTTACTAAGCGTAAGTTAAAATACGTACAAAATTAGTTACTCTTACTTTGATACTACGACAGGTGCAGTAGTAAATTATGGATTACATGCTTGTTGGCCCTTAATGCGTGTTTACTGCCTGGGTTTATTGGAAATCCGGTTAACGATAAATCAAATCAACGATAGTGCAATTAAATTAGTTAGATTCATAATATGTTCGTAAAGTTGTAGTCTGTATTTGCCTTTATAATTCGGTTCAAAAAATTTTTATTTGAATGCAGTTTTATTAAAAACTTGATTTTTTGAGGACGTGATCTTTGTGAGTTTTTGTTAATGAGCTACATTAAAAAATCAAGAAAGGCAACATACAGGGTTTGTTTTAAGAGGTATACTGCAGCAAAATAAAGTTTAATATCAGTTGAAAACTACTAATGATTACGGTGATACTATTACAAGTATAGGTGCAGTATGAAATTATGGTATACATGTATGTTGGCCCTTGATAAGCGTTTATTGTTAATCCAGGTAGCGATTATTCAATTGAACGAGTTTGTAATAAAATTTGTTGGATTTATACGTTAGTCTAGTTTTTTTAATTCGGCTTGACAGATTTGTCAACATCACATCGCTTTAGGCAATCATATTGACGTCATAGCGTCTCAAATATGATGAAGAAAAATAGAAGAAGTAAGTATATTACTTTGCTAGATATATGAATTTCACGAACAAAATTTTTTTAAATAGCTTATTTTTCATACAATAGGTGCCATACAAAAGGTCACAAACCGCAAAACTAAATATGAAAATAAGTTTTACAAGCACGTATAACTGTCGATCTGTAAAGAACAAAAGTTGTTGCTAATGTCGCATAATCCGTAATTAATGTTCAACAAATTACGTGTATATTTATAACCTCTTTGTAACATACAATCACCATTTTATTGGGTCACATAACATTTCTGGGTCAAGGCTAGCATGGCTCTATACCTGTATGAGCTGATAACTAACATGTACTCTCATTAAAAGGATTCTAGAAGGCAAAACTCTGGAAGATCATGCATAGCATTTAACGTAGAAAGTTTTGAGGCGTTTGTGTACTTGCCTTTTTTATTATGAACTCTATCTTTCTCGCAACAGGGGTTGCCTGGAAGAAATAACTACGTAACGATAAGACTACCCTTTTATGTAGACTATTTAATTTATCTGTATTTATTGAGATCATTACGACTTATATTGTGTTATATAGGTATATTGTAGTTGTACGTTGATTTTATACAAACCTTAAGATTTATTTTAAAATGATATAGAGGTGTTGTTATGTAAATCTATACTTCTTTACTAATAATGTAAGTAAAAATAAGGAATGTGTTTGTTTTTTTCTTTGAACACACACCAGGAAGTATTGGTCAGATTTGAGAAAATGTTTTTTTAAATAGGCCGAGAAAACTCAAAGGCTATATAACACTAATAGAGCAAAGCCGAGCGGAACAACTAGTATTGGATAAAAGTTTAACTTATATCATATATAATTGTATTTATCTCAGCTGGTTTAACTCTTTATATCATACAATCACCTTATTGGGTCACATAACATTTGTGGGTCAAGGCTGGCATGGCCCTACACGTCTAGCTAGATAACAATTTGCTTTGATAAATACAATACTAACATATTTCTCGAAATCAACTGGTTTCGTAGCCTTGAATTTGTGATTCTCTCCGCTTAACTTTTAAGCGGTAATAGTAAAATTATCGTGTTTTTGGAGTTCTGTAGTAAAATTAATAAAATTAATAAAATGGAACCCTGACGTACAATGTCCATATTATATGTGCATTCGTTTATATAAACCACAAATATTTTACCTAAAAAACAGTCAGGGAAAAGTCAACATTTTTCTTTTCCAAATATCGGCCATCTTCGTGGTGCTTTTAGAATATTTTATGAGTTTTTTTATCTAAGTGGTTTTACCGTAGATATAATATAGGCATAAAATACCTGGGTAGGTACTTCGCTGTTTATACCTACGCTACGCAATGCCACGCACACAGACACTCATATGTGTGTTAAACGACATCTTGTCAAACTGTTTCTATATAGCCCGATATTTCGTGTCGTTGAATAGTGTCTACGTCACAGATTAGAAAATAAAAGGCAGATGGTGTGCGGCGGAAAACTAATGTGACGCTGAGAACATACAAACTTCAAAAGCAAATACAAAAATGTTCGTCTAGTTTGCCACAACACATCACGAGGGCTTCGAAATTTTCAAATTTCACTCACACAGATCCACGTGTACGTACTTGTAGTTACTGTCACTCGAGTCTTCGAAACACTCCATCTGCCTTTTATTCTCTAATCTGTGGTCTGCGTCTATGTGTTGCTTGTGCACGCTTTGTGTGGAGTTTGGCTTCTTTTTTTATTACAGCAGGCAAGCGGAGCGTGTGGTTCACCTGATGTTAAGTGACTGACCGCAGCCCACAAAGGAAGGGGAAGTTAAGGTGAGGATTTGTAATGGGAATTTGGGAGAACAGGATGGTAGAGGAATGGGATGGAAATACAGGCTTCTTGTGTAGGTACTTGTATATTTTTCTTCTATTCAGGAAGTCTCCTGATGAACCTACTTATATTATCGGTGATTAATAATAATAGTGTAGATTTTTTTACAAAATTACGTAAAAAGAACTGAAATTTCACCATGACTACAGAACTCCTAAGGCCGATCGTAAATTCAACCAATTATTTAATAGTTACAATAAGACGGATTCGTATGACCTCATCGTACTTATTTTGCCAGATATTTTTATGCAAATATTTTTCCCCGTTATCTCTATGTTTAATTGATTCTAGTTAATGTGATGTTCTTTTATTATAGTGCATCAGCAATTTAAATAAACTGACGTTAAAAAATGAGATCATATCCATTATTAATAGGATATAATATTATGTTTTGTATTCAGTGAGAAACTTGATGCTACACATAATGCATATATTGCATACTTGTGACCTTTCAAACTTGAAAAAAAAACAAACATCAAACCTCCTTTTAAAAAGTTGGTTTAAACTACTAACATTATTATTATAGAACCTTACTTGCTCACCTCTACTAAAAAGATCAGCATTTTGTAATATGTTATTGTTTTATTATATACAACTATACAGTAGGTGGAATCAAATAAAAGCTAGTATCATTTACTAAGTGTAATTAATACTGTCCATAACTTTAAAGCAGAAGCATTGATCTTCTTTATTGGATTTCATAATAACGTATGTCCTTTAACATTTTCCTTCCGAACATTATCTTAAAAAAGACTACCTATCTAGATACTAAATCACTCTATCAAAAAATTATAACTGTCATTCTTTGACAATCAGTAGTCCCACTTAGGCAACCCGCTGTTGCCGAATAATTCTTAATTAAATTAATTGGCAAGCTATTCTAACAACAATTAACTCCCGCGGTAAGGTCGGAAATAATTATTTTCATATCGATTGTAATAATCGATTACGATACGCGATTACGACGCGCACAATAACCGATTCGAATCGCTGAAAGATGTACTGACATTGTAGTTTATTATGTGGCTTTGACTGCTTAAACAATAAGTTGAAAATGTTTCATAACATAGCTTCTGCGCGTGGCTTCGCTCACATTAAAATCGGAGTCACAACATTTGTTTTAGTAAATTTAAAAGTTATTTATGTAAAAAGATATACAGATAAAACACTATAGATGATAACTATATATCTAAAAAAACGTGTCAAAACAACGAATGATTGATTAATTACACAATAGAAACTCTATTAAAAGCTATTGAGTCACTTTTATAAAAATATGTAAGCAGCTTCTATAAATATATCTTGTTTAATACTCGTACACTATAATTTGGCCTGTTTTAATATCACATTATTAATCTTATAATTTTCATTTATGTTCAATCTATTTTTAGTTATAATTATTAATTCTAATTCCTTTTACTTAGAAGCTTTATACACTTACAATATCGGCGTATGCCAAACAATTACCAATCGTAAGACTAATACAAATTCGGTTTAAATTATTTTCAATGTTTGTTCTAATCTAAACTGCTATTAACACTTATTATAACGCCTAAGAACATTGTTATCTCCAGGCCCTAACCCAAACAGTCTTTTGTCTTATCTGCAGAGATGCTGGCGAAATAATAGTGATCATAATCGTAAATTTTAACGGACATAAACGTATGTCCTTTTGACCATTCTACGCAAGTTAGGGCATATTATGTTTCATGGTGCTTTAGATTTGTTGCACTATTAAGCAGAATTTTAAAATGCTTTAAAGTATAATTTATAACAAACAAACACACCAAATTCTAAATTAAAGTCATATTTTAAATAAGACAGAATAGAAAATGTAACATTTTAATCGATAAAAACGAGTTTGCCATATTTCAAAGGTATACACACAAAAAGTATGCAACCTCTTTCGAACAAAAATAAAGAGATCGAATACTGGCCTATAAAAAAAATAAAATCGGTTAGTCAACATTCTAAAGCTTTTGAAAATCGAACAAAGAATATTCTAATAGCAGTATCAATGCATAGTTTGTTATAAAAATATCTTTATAATAACATGTATTGCGTATGGCCATTCATATCATAGCGTGAACAACATTATTTTACGTTTTATTCGGCCAGCTGTCACTCACAAGGCCGCATACATCAATTCATCAATCGACAATTATATTTTGACATGACCTTAGTTTGAATTCTACACAATTGTTTTAATAAAAATTACAGATAGATATGACAGAGGTCGTAGTGTAATGAATGATTCGGTCAATCAAAGGGCCAAATGAAAAATTAATGACTCTTTGTACAGATAATAATTATTCAACTTCGAATTTATGCACTTCAAAGCATTGTCAATGTACATATATGATACTTGCCAAGCCCCGCAGTTTCACCTGTGTAGCTTTTGCTCCCGTGGGATTTCCGGGGGGGAAAAGTAGCCTTGTAATTTTCTGGATCCTTACCTATGTGTATATTAAGTTTCCTCACAATCGGGTCTGTAGTTTTTGCGTGCAAGAGTAACCAACATACGTCCTTCCATGCTCATAAACTTTAGTACTTATAATGTGTGTTATTGACTATTATAACTGTACTAACATTTAGAAAATTATAAATCATATAATTCTTAATATACGTAAAAACTAATATCTTCATAGATAAATATTTAATTTGCAAGAAACTATTTCTGTTATGTTGTTTTTAAATAATAAGCATAGCATCCAAGCTTATAGTTAAAATTAAAACAAACGGGTTTTAAAAATTTAATGTTGAACTTGGCGGCAACATTTACTCATATTCCTAGGTATATGGTACAAATTATTTGCACATACTAATATATTTCAGGACATATAAATAATATAGCTTAATACTTTTTAATTCACCCTAATTTAATATGATAGTGATGCATCAAACCAATCCGTAGGGTTTACTCATAAAAATAAGATAGGTATAACACAACTGCTTCTTCATAATAAACCAACTTGAAAGCAATTAGAAATTAACAACCCTTCGTATTGAACAATATATTTACAGAATAGACTTGGATATACTTTTCTCATTAATAGGAAACATAATGAATATTGATGTCTCAATCACAATTAACCATTCAAAACTATAATAAACAAGTTCTAATAAAAGGAATCATAATTCATGTACGATTATATCGCAATTTTTATTTGTCGACCGTCGACAGCCAATTTGGAGAATACCAATGATTTATTTGATATACTGAATGACCGTGATTGCATTACGCAAACTGATTGTTCATGTCACTGCTTGATGTATTATACATTACACGAAAAATGTCCTTCATTACCTTATAATTAAGTGTTGAACTACCGACCTAATGATATTGAAAATGCAATTAATAATCGTGTATTACGAAAATCGGTGAGAAATATTTTTCGGTTGTTCAACCAGAGGATGGGCAATTTATGGCTTATGGAATTTTTATGAATAAACTACTTTAGGGATTGGTAGGTACTTTGTATAATTACGACACCAATAAAATATTTACAAATCTTCATTGTAAAAATTGGCTTTAGTAGAAATGTTTGTGTAACCAAAAATAATTTTTTATTTTATTTTATTTATTTATTTACACTTTTAGTGTTGAAAAAATAAAAGTACATTTTACAACAGGTAAAGATAGAGCAACACAGGGCGGCCTTTTCAGTCAGAAGTGATCTCTTCCCGGCAACCCACTGGTATAGGAAAAGATATTATAAAGAGTATGATGTAGCATACTCTTTATAATATCTTTATAAAGAGTATGCTACATATTTAAAATACGAATAAATATGCCACATAGAACATTCGTTAGATGAGAATTTAATTTATTTTAATAAAGAAAAACAGTTACAACCGCGCGTAACAACTAGGTGTTTCGTTTTACCCTCGTAACATAATGTTATATAGCCTATTGTCTTCGTCAATTAATGGTCTAACACAAAAAGATTTTTTCAAATCGGGCCAGTAATTTCTGAGATTAGCGCGTTCAAACAGACAATTCCACAAAATGTACACAATGTAATAAAATTTTTCGTATTACTAATTTTTATGTAGACACAGTTTACGTGAAGTACGAAAAAATTGCAACAGACAATAAGTCTGAAGTTAGAACCTTAACAAATATATGGCGAGGGCTATAACATAATTAATTAACAATTCATAATCGATTAATAGATTGCAATACTCGTGTCAGAAACAAAGGTACAAGCTTCAACGCACATGACATTACTTAAGGCAAAGCAACTACGTTCCCTTGTTCTTAGTTTTACATTTCAGCCATATATCAGACACCCTCGCCGCCCAACACCTATCTCATTTCTAATCTAACTACAACTTAATTAATAGCCACTTGTTGAAATCGATTTCGAACTTGATTTATATATCGAATGACCTGTATTTACGCACTATCGAATCGATTATCGATTAATACAACAAGCGACGTAGGTTTCCGCGGTTGTTTGTTTTTATCAGGATTGTGGTTGCGCAAAATTATGTGTATTGTCGTACGCGTGAATAATAAATTTGATGATTATCGCAACTGACAGTCAGTTAAATTAACAATTATCATATTCGTTAAAACGCTGGGTCATTAAGTTTAAAACTATAGAGTAGTAAACATATCCTATTATGCAGCTAATAGCCTATCTGTATATGAAAGTTCATTCAAATCCGTTCAGTGGTTGTGGCGTGATTGACGCACAGACTTGCACATTTATAATATTT
>LQNK01002611.1:58243-84359 GCA_001586405.1 Phoebis sennae | reverse complement strand
AAGCAAGCGTATTTTCGGAAACCTTTGAATGCATTTTTTTCATTTATTAGAAAATAAAAGAATGTTATCTTTGAGTGAAATTTTCTATCTAGACCACACAAAGCATTAAAACTGATGCTTTAAATAGAGAATTAGAGCATAAAATGTTTGTTTAATAAAAAAAACACATGAAATTTGGACCGTTAAATACAAAAACTTTAATCTGAAACAGATTAGAATGTCGGATAAATGTAAAAACAGTTACATCCAATGCATTTATTGACACTAGAATAAAAAATCTATTTTATAGTCCATCGACTTCTTAATATAGTACTAATGGTTGACTGAATTTCTAAAAGCAAATATTTTTTTTTTTGTATATTCAGCATCTTTGATACCAACGGATCAAGCAAATAAAAAGGAAATGCGATTCTAACTTTAAGATCTTATTGCTTACAATATTTATTTGACACCAGCTGTGCCGCGCAGTTTCACTCCCATTTTCCTTTATTATTTGCGTATAAAATATGTATAGGTGATATGAAATGTATGACGTCTACATATCTATACTAAAAACTTTATTTTTATAAAGCTTTTAGTATAGATATAACGCTACACGCTTACTACGCTAATGAGTTTTTGTTTGAAAGCGTTTGTTCTCAGTAACTACTACTCAAATTTTAAAAATCTTGTTCGGCTAGATAGACCTTAATCAAGAATGGCAGATTATATAACATTATCCTGCCGAAGTCAAACGACACGGAACAATGAGTCTTCTAAATAGCTTCATAAATAAACCAATAAGTTTTATAATATTAATTTTCTCAAAATTTTCTTAGTGTTCAAAACTAAATTGTTCAAACCTGTATTACGCATAATTTAAATGTGCATTAACCAAAGACGTACACATATACAGAACTAGTGTGTTTAATTTACTAATATACATGAAATAGGATTATATCCGCTCGTGTACAAACACCTTTACCCGTGGTATTTGTATGCAGTGTTACCATTTCTTCAGTACATTATCTTCGTATTAACTGTTTTATGGAATGTGCGTAATCTTCTAAATGACATGTATATAGTTTCTACTATTGTTAAGCTTTCCATACAATTGGTAGAAAGTTATGACTTCAAATGTTATGCAGATTGTGCTGACTTTATCAGTGATTTGTTTTTACTAGTTGATAGTTATTAGTTTTGTGAAATTGTTTTAATACCATTTTCATAGCATTACCATAGTCTGTCTGATTTGTATTGTCTATTTGATATTTTGTACTTATTACTTCTACTACCACTCAATCATTGTTTTCATGTAAATATTGTATGGTGCAAAATATTTATGCACATTATGGACTAGACTTGTTTATATCATTACGTTTTACTTTTTTTTATTGTAATCCATATCTAAGAAATGCAAGGCAAGTTTCGATTCCAATTAGATTGATTATAAAGTTAATTTCATACAATATTAACATTCTTCAGAGATAAAAACGCACTTACATTAAATTAAAATACAGAAAAAAACACAAATAATAAACAATCCATTTTTACGACATTATAAACAACCAAAATTTTGTTGCAGTTTTCAAACGTTTTGACATCACTCAACAACCCAGTACAGGCCCAAACTTCGGATTTTCTAAGGTAAGCCATCACAATTGTACTTACAAATTAGACGAAACAATTGTTGCATTAAACCGATTCCCACGCTTCAAAACCAACGCATAATTATGATCTCCTGTCACTTTCTTTAACACGGGATACACATAACACAGAAAGAGACAAATAAAAGTTATTTCAATTTAAGTAAACTACATATTAAATAGGCGTGGTTAGCGGCAACCAGTTATTAACTTCGGCTCAGTAATTTTGTATTTAAATTTTATGTAAGGGGTGATTTTTCTTCACCGATCATTTAAGAACTCCACCTATTTTTTGAATTAGATAAAACATTAATATTTTAATTAACATTCAGAAAGAATTATGAAATTATAATTTATATTAATGTTATATCAAGAAATCGGTAAACATATAAATTATAATGGTAAAGATCTTGAGAACTTCTGTTGGTGCACTAATGGTTATAAATTACAGGTCTTATAAATACGCGTTTACATTTTATTCTTGTTCTACACATGTTCAGAATCTAATTATGTGTGTGGTACTAATATTATACATATAATATATGCAATACATCTAAATAGTAATAAAATCAAGAATCATACGCTGGTTTTGTTATGAGGAAGAAATAAACATTTTAATAGTAGTTTTTCTGTACATATTAATTATTTAAATTTGTTAAATTAACTCTTGCATGTCCCATTTTCGTCCAAATGTCCTTTCATAAAAGTTTTAGCCTACTTATCCACATTTAATAACGCTTTTTTACGTAAGTGAGTAAGCAAATCATTTATATTAATTAACAAAAAAGGTGCAGTTAGGAATTGTACTAATATTTGCAAAACAATTTTTTTTTTCTTGCGGTCTACAAACAAGACCCAGTAAATCTGTCAGTCAGTAAATTACACGGAATTGTCTTGCTACAGTTTGTAGCGAACGTAACACAATTGAATATCACCGTGAATCTAGCCAGTTAAATTGGAATAAATAATAAATTAAGCGGTGTGTCAAATGGAGATTTCATAACGGTGTTGGATTTAACGCACAATCGAGTTGTGAAACGCGCCCTTTAGTTGCAACTTATGGGACACGCTGTAGCTAAAGAATTGGGTAACTTATATTATGATGTTTTTCTTTGTAACTACTTTTATTTTTATATGACTTTATTCTCATCCTGTCCTATGATCCTTTCTAGTAGAAAGGATATTATAAATGTGAAAGTTTGTGAGGATATATGCATGTTTGTTATTGTTTCACACAACAATAGATACCAATTATTAATTTACAGGAATTATAAACTGTCATTTAAGTTGCTAAGAACTATTCCTATAAAATGTACTTCCAACCTTTCATACAATTCTTATCACATTAATCTAAGCATACCGAACTAGCTTATAACGTACATACTTCCAGTTTATTCTTGACCAATTTTTCATAATTTTGTAGACAAATGATGATTATTTTTAGTGTAGGTATGCGTGTTATACCTATGGTAGAACACTAATATCTGTAACATCTCATTAGATAATTATACACATAAAGTAATGTTTTATTCAAATAAAATAAATTTAAATTTAATAGGTCATCTTTCAATTTAAAAAGTAAACATATATCACATTTGATACAAATTGAACTCTGAAGTTACTTAGCTCTATGGTAAGTTAGATTCTAGCGTTGATTGTGTTATATTGATCCAAATACACCGAGAACCATTTAAAACTGACACGTTGTATATCGCCTCTAATACGTTTTATGTAGAATATACAATCAATTTGTCGATAGCCTTTTTGATTTGTAAATTTATTTCTTACGAACTCATACTACATTTGCTTTAACTTAAACAAAAAAATGCCTTCATACAATGTGTATTTTTATAAGTACTGCTTGATTTTAAGGGCCTATATATAATAATAATCTTTATTTCAGGCTACATGGTCAATAAAATGTTAGTAAATACTTATTCTATGTTAGTTCTACACATTAATTGACTACACCATTTTTTGTTCGTGTCAACTGCTACGTTATAAACTATTTTTGTACGTCCTACGTAGTTTGTATATATGTATGTTTGGGTGTATTTATAATTTATAAAGCTTCGTACACAAATCACACCTAACAAACCTTTAATACAATGTACGATAACATCATATAAGGTTTCCAAACACTTATAGGTCAAGTGCACACAATCAACTTTGACACATTCCAACCTTTATATATCCGTGTACACTAGGGTTGCCAACCACACTTAGTATAAATATTTGAGATACAATATATTGTTCAAGCAATTTATGCCAAAAAATACAATTTTGCTACATCGAAAAACAGCAAACCAAACTTACATTTTGGAAAATTTACAAAAATTTAATTTGTCACAAATTTTCAGCTGGTAAGGTATTTAGCAGGAGTACTCTTAAAATATTTATTGTTATTAAGTACTTTAATTAAAATTTTATTAATCCTTTAATTAAAAATATATTGGATAAGTTTGTCAACCCTGCTCTTTAACCAGTTAAAACCGAATTTACCAAATGTTTTTGTCGGCAGGCCCTCAACGGCTTCCTAATGATGATGACTCAGAATGGGAAACTGCTCTACATCTCTGATAATGCTGCGGAGTATTTGGGCCATTCTATGGTATGTATGAATTCAATATTAATGACATTTTACTTAATTGTTCCCTTTTAATAAGCCTTTTAATAAGCTTATAAGCATTTTTATTAAATTACTAGCTTTCCGCCCGCGGCTTCGCACGCGTGGGCTACTAATTTCTGTATTTTTAGAGGAGCACAACAAAAGTTTTAAAAAATTACGATCGCAGGACCAGTGATATATGCGCATGTCTATAGTTTTTTTAATAACTTTCTATGGAAATAGGTTTGACCAAAATTTCACAGAGCGCGCGCCTCTTTAAAAATACAGAAAATAGAAGCCTATGCGAGCCCACGAAGCCGCGGGCAGAGAGTTAGTTATTTTTTGAAGGTTTTTGAGGATTCATTGAGTTTTTTAACGTCTTAATCTATACGTTAAGAGTATAAAAAGGCATGTCCGCAACTCAAACAAAATCTCACATTGTCACGTGGTATGACATTTTCACGACTTTAGAAGCGTATATTTCAAAAAATATTTATTTTAGCAGAAAACGCATTTAGAAACCTCGATATCATTTTTAAAGACCTATCCAATGAAACCTCATTCAATGTTGTATTCGCGAATTTATTTTTTTACCCTCCGTTTACATGTATGGAGAGCCACCACAAAAATATATTTTTTTAAATAAAAAATAGCCTATAAGTTGCACCTAATATTGGTCTATCAGCATGTGAAATTTTATAAAAATCTACCTAGTGGTTATTACGTGATTGACGCACATACAAACAGATAAACAGATAAACAGACAAACAGACAAACAGACAAACAGAAAAAAAATTTTTTAACCATGGTTTTGGTATCTATAGAACATACATATTCCATACCAATTACTCTTTTTGAAAAATATTCAATGTACAGAAATGGTTCGGTTACTGTTTTATTATATGTATAGATGTATAAAAGCTCTCTGGAGTTATGACTTTAACTACTCTGTGTGTAAGCATAATATATTTTTTTAAATTCATAGTTTATAAAATAATAACTAAATTAAATTTGTTCGCATACTAGCGATAACAATTTCAAGCACAGGTTTAAATTATAATAAAGGCATCTAACTATTTAGTAAGAAATTAAACTTAAATTATACATGTATATTTTTTTGTCCAACAATTATAGTGAACCCAACTACTGAACGAATTTTGATGAAATTTCGTATATCTACAATTAGCTGAATAGGATTCCATTGACCCCGTAAAATGTTACCTGTGGGATGAACAATATAGATCAATGTCATTAGTTAACCCCGGGGGAATGTTATTAATTAACCAGGACCTCGAGCCTAATGCAAGCGAAGCCGCAACTAGACGCTAGTTTATCATAAATTTGTAATTCTACATGCTGTTCTACATTGACATAAAAAGACAACGCCAACAACAAACAAAATAATTATCTAGGTGCGAAAGATATGTATACAACTGCGGTATAATATTTGTATCCGGCATTAAAAAAGTCTTAAAAGACACCGCACTAGAAAGGAAATAAATTACAGTTAAGTTATAATTTATCAAGAAGCAGCTATAAATCATAATTTGAGCATATTGACTCGCTATCATTAGGTGCTGGTAGCGCTTCACGCTGGTACCACACAAGATGTATGATTGTGAAAACTTGCGAACTAGTACACTAACAACTGCTTTATTATTGTTTGTGCTGAACATAATTGTTATACGTATAACGTCTGCTGATAGATTAATTAATATTTTCACAAAATTTTAACGAAAGAATGTGATTAAAACAAGCATAAGAAGAAATAAAGAGAAAAATCTGAGGTGACAATTGCCATTTGTATTTGTATGTTGCATCATAATAAAATAAGCGTATAGATTCAGGTTTAGTAATAAAAATATGTCAACTTAATGTTTTAAAAAATACAGTATTAAAATTAATTTCCTTACAATGGTATCGATCCTTGCGTTTGCATTGCGTTTTTTCATAATTTCTATAAATTCCTCTTTCTTGATATCGCATATTTAGTTATTTTCGGTTATCGATTAATATAATATATTTTTAAACTAGGTTTCTATCTTCATTCCTGACAGGAGACGCACTAATAAAATAAAATTCACTATAACAATTAAAAATCTTTTTATATTTTTCTTTAGCGTAACATTTTATCTAAAAATACATAATTGCGATTACCAAATAAGTAATCATAAAAATTAAATACCACTTCTTTTATACGTTAACAAATATTATCTCAACAAAAGCATCATTTTAAGTATCGTCGAAAGATAGTAAAATAAAGCGGCGAACAATAAAAGGTTTGATTAATTTACTGCGCTAACGAGGAACCGGGTCACTCTTACCTACCGCGAACAACTATTCATTGTACTATTCATTGATACTGCTGATCTGATTTTTATATTTCTAACTCGTTTAGTATTAAACGTACGTTTAGTATTAAATTTTGAAGTTTAAATGATTTAATTGGAACAATCTTCAATTTAGTTTTAGCGCACAGAGCTTCTAAGTTGATTTAAGATGCAACCGTTTTCAAGTTGATTTTGGAATTTTTTTTAACTAAAACAATAACTATAATTAATTTAAGATAAAGTTAAAGAATAGTCGTTGTCTTATTTGCTTTATGTTTTATGACTGTAAGAAAGTAAGATAGATAGTTACATAGTTCGTTTTTTAATCGGTAAGTATAAAATATTGTAAAGACAAAAGTGTAGTAACACGCTATGTGAGCAATAATATAAATTATTAAAAAAAATTCTTGTCATAGACTAGACATAAATAATACAGACCAATTCAATAACAGCAGTTTCTTAATCAAATTACAAACATTTTTATATCTTAACGTAAGCTAATATAACATTCCTACTAATACAGCTATGCAGCATTTTCCGCTCAGCCATCTATCAGATTTGGAATGTCTTGATTCAATCCAATGTTGTGATAGGTACGCCGGTTTGTCAGATGTCATGAGATAAAAGTGTCCAATCAAAATGTTGCTTCATCTATCTGAGTGCTATATCTTTTGTATTGAGTTTGTACTTGCTTGTTTGAATTAAAGTGCTTAGACACAGATTTAAGTGTTACTAATTCTATCGACATTAGTTTTAGTAGCTTTTACTCAATAATAACAGTGTTTTCCGGCTAAGTACCCATATTATAATTGGTTTATGAACAACGAAAATATTCTTTCTTTGAATTATCATCATTACAATTGGATGAAAGATCCTTGTTTGTGATTGACCTATAAAATTTATTAGATTAAAAGTAAAAATAGAATAGAACGTGTAACGTCTATGTGGACAAAATGATAGCAAAAATTTCAACTTTAAAAGAACTTAAACTTAAATATTTCCCAACTTTTTAATTAGACATCATTAAATATAGCCTAGTGTAGCTTCGATATGGAACAACTTTTTAATATAGTTTTTGTATTGAAAATATGTGCATGTAATTCAAGCATTCCGCCAACTAGATGTCATTGCTAAATGTACACCATAAACCTCCGTGAGTTCGGCAAAGTGAAATATCTGTTCTATTCCGTCCATCAGAATCCCATAACTCAACTATCTCCATTATTCCCACGATCCCGTTCTTATAAGGCCCGTAATAATGATCAGTATCGATCATTACCACGAAAACTTATTTTGTGCTCTTTCCAAATACTTTAAGGTTTATTTTTCTTTAATAACGAACAGAGTATAGGCAATATTTATTGTTATTCCGCAATTAAGATTAATGATAAGATTTTAGAGTAAGTACTTAATCCAAATGTCTAGGAAGGGGTTCCCAACCTTTTCTTGGCCAAGGATCACACATTTTATATCAATTTTGTCAGCTAAGACAACAATATAGAAATTAAAAAAACCGCAAGTTCAGTTCAAGCGTGAGAGTCTCATGCTAGCAGGAGGCAAATTTGAAACCTTTGTCGAGCCACTATTATGTTTGGACCACGGGTGGGGTACCCCTGATCTAGTTACAACCGAGGCTTAATGCGGTGTTTAAAGAACGAAATTAGTACGTGGGTGGATCGCATTAGAAATTACTTTAATCATCTCGTATCGTAATTGTTTTCGCGTCGGTTTGAGCATAAATTACGATGTAAATTCATGATGTGATTACCAGTGATATAGATTTGTAATCATAGGTTTGTTCCGCTTAATAAAAAGATAGAACTTTAATATCGATATCATATTGTAAAATTGAATTTATTTTCTTTTCTTTATAGAATTAACAAATATTAACCTATAGGAATTCGTCACTTGATCAATTATATGCCTAATCTAGTTGTAGAAACATTAAAGGATTTTCCGGTTATGTATTGATACGTGTAAAAAAGCACATTATAAAAAAATAGCTATTCCACGCGGTTTCTTATTAATGATCTATCTTGGTAGAAAGACGTTTCAAGCTGGACCAATAGTCCCTAAGATTAGCGCATTCAAACAATATCTTCATCTCTATACTCTTAGTATAGAAGTATAGTTACGAGAAGGATTTTCAACTTTGTAAGAAAATTTAACACATTTCGACTATGTCATTACATTCACTTTGTCTTATTTCTCCACAATACTAGCTTTTCCTCAAAACTAACGTCATAATTATAACCATTCCCTTTGTATTTCACAAACCACACACGTAGCAATTTCACAAACAATGCCCTCGCAACTCAACACCGAACAATAATGATAATCCTGCACAATACTCTTTCGTCGCTTGTCTTACCTATTTATTGATATAAACCATTAATACCAACCCACCAGTATATCTTGACCTCTGCATTTCATACAACTACGTTATTCAACCCATAAATTGGTTGATAAAGAAGGGCGGGGAAGATCAAGTGATAGTGGTTTTGTCAATTGGCAAAGGAAGTGCCTTGGGCTACAAACTGTTGTTGGTCGGTTGTTAAACATTGAAAGCTCAAAACGTATGAACAATTGTTCGAATGCTTATTCAATTGAGATATAAATTCAAGGCATAAACACGAGATGATAATAAGTGAATTGTGGCTAATTTTCTCTTGAATTTGATTCTGAATGAGCACAATAGAACAGTGGTTAAATTTTCGTTCTAATTAAAATAAAGAGTATTTTTACTTTAAATAAAAATAAATATAAAATTTATTCACTAAGCTTACCTTATTCGGAGCTTATCTAAACTGAAGAGTTTATTGTTTGTTTAAACGCGTATATATAGGGAACTACTGGTCCGATTTGAAAAGATTTTTATGACTTTCTATAGACTATACTATATAATGCAATTGGTGCAAAACCGCATTGAAAAGCTAGTATTTTAAATAATTGTAAAAATATTTAAAATTAGCAAATATGTTCATGAAATACATTTAACATCAAAAAGAAAGCTTTTGTAAGAAACGTAGAAATAATTATATTAATGCGCTATAAATCACAGTAACATTAGTAACAATTACATTAAGCGTCACCATCATTAATCTATATAACCGGAGGCTTGTTTGTCTGTTCGTACATGCATTAGCCAAGGGCTATGGCTTATGAATTCGTTAGCAGTTATTTATATGGGAAGTATGTAATAAGTGATTGATTGTTGTGTAAAAGACAATGATGTGTCCATGTACTGAAGTGATGCCGACGAAAATGTGTAGAACAGTGAAACGTATTATCGTAAATTACAATTAGTAATTCAATTATAATTTATCATGGAAAGTTTGTGTTTGAACGCGTTAATGTCAGGAACTACTGGTCCGATTTGAAAACATAGTTTTGTATTAGATAAACCATTAATCGACGAAGGTTATACAACGTTATGCTACAGGAGCAAAGCTGTGCGGAACAACTTGTACACATAAGTTACTACTTATGCCTATTATGGGCATAACATTTCCTAAAAAAATTAAAGGAGTTAAGTTAAGTCAAGTCGTTTATAATCCACTTTGTATCTACTTCATTACATTTACTATATTTTAATGTTTAGGGAAAAAGAGTAAACTAAATAAAAAAACATTTCATGAAATAACCAAATGATTTTTTAAAATTAAAAACATTAAGCATCCGCATCCGCATCAAGCTATTTCTATACTCTTCTAAGTCTTCCAATTGATTCTTTTATACTCCATACTCAACGGCGCCCGTTAGACTGATGGACCGATATTATGTACAACTTGTATTGTTTGGATATGTATTAAACCTGATTGAAAAATAGAGCAATAAAAGTGAGTCAAATTACTTTCATACATGCATTGTATATATTTTTGATTTTTAAAAATTAATTCAACAATGTATAAAGTAGAATGCAATACGCAAGCGAGTTGATTAACTATATATTTCTTATCTTTGATTTGTTCGTTTGTTTGTATTGAATAGGCAGAGATTCTTTGAAAGCCAAGGAAGGACATAGGAGGTTTTTAACCCGAAAATCGGGAATATAAGAACAGGAGATATAAACGCGTGAAACCGCGGAACTTAGCTAGTAAAGTATAATTAAATTAACCCTGCATACTATAATAATATCGTCAAAGAGACTCCCTGTGCGCGCGTGGGTGACTACAATTTACGTTTGACTTTTATACTGAAATTGATACTGTTACATATATCATGTAAATATTGTAAATGCAATATTTGTGAGGATGTATGTATATGTGTTTGTTAATATTTCACACAAAAACTTCTAATATTTACTAAACAGTCCAGAATAAATTACAGGCTACTTCTAATCCCGGAATTCCCAAGTGATCAAAGGTGAGATACGCGGGTGAAACCGCGTGGCGTTGCTAGTCATTCTATAAGAAAGTGCCCTCAACGCTATATTACAAAGTTCACGCATAAGGCAGGGTTACATTACAGGATACAAGCTTTCTCCCCATATGATTTTCTGGACATTACTCGACCAAGAGGGGATTTTGTGACTTAATCGAGCTATAAAAAACTTAAAAAACACTCACACTTGATAGAATAAAGTATTAAGTACAAAATGCAAGCGAGTTAACAATGTATAATTAAATAAATCCTGCATAATATCATAATATCGTTGAAGCGACCCCCTGCGAGCGCGTGGGCGACCACAATTATGTCTTAACGCGAATCTGTGCGACAGGTGGGCGGGGCTACGCTCAGGGTCTCTCTTACGTTTTTATTAACTTTTATGATATTGTAAGGAAAAGTTTTAAGAATTTAGTAAGGAATTCTCGTTTGTTTTATTCTTTCACGTTCGGTTACCTATTTTGTACATAAATGAAATAAATTTTAGTGTGAATGTAGATTCTCCATGAATTTCCAAGAGTCACTAACGAAGGCACCTCATAGTGTTATGTTACTATAACATATGTGTGCCTTAAAACAGCAACGTTAAACCGTGCGACAGATGGGCGGGGCCAGCGCTGAGGTTTCCATAACATGCTTATTTAATTTACTACTTATTCTGTAATGAGTTATGTGTTTTTAAAAATTCTTTACCGTTACATAATCTTTACGTTGTTTGTTGCTCACTCATAAATTATATGTATTCGCTAAAGTGCAAAGACAGTAGCCATTTTGATTGAAACATGTTCTCTATAGTTATTTATCATGATTACCATTACCATGTGACGACGAAAAACTATAATGTTACGCCAAAAGAAACATTATAATTTAATTCGTGAATAATGTCTGAAACATTTTGCAAAACAAATAATATCATTTTATCAAATACTCAAAATATTTTCAACATAAAAAAAACTTTTATGTTTTTAAATTTTATAAATTAGTTATATTGTATACGTTCAAAGAGAATATTTTCTCTTCATCACACAACCCTATGTAATAAGTATGTGGCAGAACCATCAAATTTACGGAAAATCTCATGTGCTCTGCAAGCTATGATTTAATTAAACGCAATAAGCCGACCTGGGTTAATTGAAATTTGATGTAAAACAAAGAGGATTAAAGTACAGTTTTATTAACCCTGTCTGACCCACGGGCCTGGACTGAAAGACCTCATAATTACAAGCGTCGGCTTACGGAATATTGTTATAAAGGTTTTTTTAGTAAATCTTACGTGTATATTGTGAACAAAAGATACAAGATGTGTAGAAGGCGATTAAAATCACATTACTTTATAAAACTAGTAATAGTTTAATTAAACATAAATAGTGTTATTTATTAATTTACACCAAAATAATGTTGCTTTTGTGTGTACAAAAGCAACATTATTTTGGTGTAAATTTAAGTAACCTTTGAACGCTAATCAACCCCATAGTTTATAAAAATATTTTTAACTACGTTTTTTTCTTCATAAGTAATCTGTTTATATCCATAGAAAAACGTTGAATTCCTTAAATCCACCATGTAACAACACTCCCAAACATTAAACCCTCCTTCAAACAACAATCATATCGTACAAATCCAAGAAAATAACGAAACAAAACAATCAAGGAACCGAGTAAATGTCCCTCACCACAATATAAACGTTTTTATTTTTAAAAAGCGCGCTCAGAGATTGCTTCAACATTTTCATCACAGAACCGACCGCAGAATATTATTTTAATTATGAGCCTGACACTTGTATCTTCAATGCAAGATCTTTGCGGAAGATGTCAAATGCTACTTGTATTGTTTAAAATGTTCGCTTGTTTCTAGGTGTTATTTATTTTTAATGTTATACTATGCTCAACTATCTGAATATTAAGAAACGGAGGTTGATATTGTTCGCTTATCCATGAAATAACGTGTTTGAAAATATTTCAATAAATTTTGTTGTTTATGAGTGAATCAGTTCTCCGTTAAATATAGAAAAAAATACATCTAATAATCCTGGACTAATAACAACTTTAATATTAATTTAATTGTAAAACAAATGAGGTTGTGTTTTAATTAAAAATATCTAAAATCTTCAATTATTCATCAAATATCAATAGATCAAACAGGAGCAAAGCATCTGTGCAAAGTATCCGATTGTTTTAGAAGACCTCTATTAATCAAGAATTTCGTGTTTAGGAGGACCTCCTCATCCACGGCGACAGCGTGTACGACGTGATCGACAAGCAGGACCAGCAATCGGTTCGCTCCGAGCTGTCCCGCGCGCCCACGGACGGCGAGGACCGGGTATTCCTCTGCCGCATGAACGTCGCCAGGAACGCAAGGCGCCAGATGCGGTTCGGTGACCAGAAGGTAACTAAATAAGAAACAAAAATACTTTGAATGAATGAATGAATGAAAACTCTTTATTATGCACACAAAAATATTAAAAAGAAAATAAAAAGTTACACACAGTAGTAAGCATAGAAAGTTCTTTATTGTGCACCATAAAAAATAAAAATAACATACTTAAAAGTATTGGCACAAACAGGCGGTCTTATCTTTTAAGTGCAACTATAATTGCTATCGTAAAGAAATTACTTAGGTAATATTATGATTACACAGATTCAGTCAAAGTCATTGTGGCGTCAGAGAATCATCTCAGTATACCTATTTAAATAGTACCTAAGGACAACAGGGTTTGGATAGTAGGTTTAGTGCATTCTGCTATCAAATAAAAAAGACATTTTACTAACTAAGAATTTCATTCTTAATTACTAAAATGTTTCAACGGCGTTTTTTCTTCAAATTTTAGTATCGAGCGAAATATGATACATTCGAACTTCGGTAATTCAACAATTTATTTATTTTGAGCCTGTAATGTTCCACCGGGACAAAGGCCTCCCTTTCCCTCTTCCAATCATTCCTGTTTTGGGCTATAGTGCTCCAGTCTTTTAACAATTTAATTTAACAATTACCATTAGAAAATCTTAAAATAATATCTACTTATATCTCCTGAAGTCTAAAGGTGTAGAATTTTAAGTTCAATTAATAGATGGTCTAGTATTAAACTGCATGACTATTTTTATAGACTATAAGTATGAGTTACAAGTGAAAGTACAGCTTCGAGTAATTAAATAAAAATCAATCAATGTGTATCAAAATGATGGAACGTAATATCTATGTAAAAAATTGAAAGCATTTTTGAATGTTAATTAAAACATTAAAATTATATAACGGTATCTAATTTGAGCGTAACTCTTTGCGCAATTATTGGCGCTGTCAGTCAATGCTGTCTGTACACTGCAATTCTTTTAGGCTAACTTTTAAATATAATTCACATTTATTACAATTTTATATAGATACCAACTATCTAATCCAGAGTTCCCCAAACTTTTCTGTGTTACTTAACTGATTTAGTGTAACCATCAACGTGGCTAGCCATACTTGCAGACTTTTTTTTTAAACAAACACATGGGAAAAGCCAAAAGTTTGAATAAGCCTCCGTTTTTAGTTTTATAGTAATCAATTAATTTCAGGCTGTTTGCCAATATGATAAGTGTTAGGAATTACAAAATACTTATCTTAGAAAATAGGGTTAGTAGAATTACATATAGTTATTTTTACATTTCAGTTTGATCATCCAAATATGACAAAATTTATTGAAATATATATCATTACATACAGATACACATTCATAGGTACACACGCATCAACATAGTATACACCAATTTCAAAAAAATTACATAAAAAATTCGAAAACGAAACAACACTCAAACCTTATAAATTTCATACCAATGCTCTAAAACTACTAAAACATAATATTAACCAATATTTTAACACTCTATAGACAAATACAATTAACAAACATTTATTACTCCAAAATATTGCTTGTGATCGTTAAATATTTACCTAATTGGCATCTAACATCTCAATAAAATCGCCAAAATCAATATTTTGAAACATGATATGCGTCTCAATCAAGTTTACTTTCAAAACGTTTAAGTGGTCATAAAATCGTGCGTTTTACTTCTAAATCCATTTACTATTACGTGCTTCAATTAATGCTTCTCCTCAATTAAGAATCATCCGATCAATATATGCTTTGTCGATTTCACTTTTGAATGAAATACGGTGTGTGATTCGGTTATGAAATTTAATTTAATTTGTTATTCAAAATAATTATTGTATATGGTCATAATTATAAACCTTACTGGTTTTTACCTTCATACCTGCATTTCTATTATTGTCATATGCAGATTTAAATTAGTATAATATTAAAAAAAAAAATATGATTATTTTTAAATATAAATCCATTACATAAAACAATTATTCGTCAATATATACTACTATGAAACATAGTAGAATGACACGAAGTTAGTTTTGCTGTTACATTTTATAAAACCCTGGAATAAGTTTAAATTTTATATACCAAACAATCCAAATATATAGTCAATTCTATCGTCGATACAACAAAACGTTTACACATAGTACATACTAAACAATAAAATACAAATAGTGGAGTGACAAACTAAAGTCATCCACAGTTTTATAGTAAGCAATTAGTCTCATGCACGTGCTCCCGCGAGCTTTCACACAATTCGCTTTGAGTCCAACTTCATGACTCGATATTACGTATATTTATTATCTAACTATAGATAATTTACGAGACGTGCCCTATTTATGTTTGTGGGTTCTTGAGGTCATTAATTATTATGACGATTGAATATTTTTATTGAAATATTTTCATTTGTCATCCAAGAATTTATTTATTTTATTTAACACTGAAGGAAAGATAAAATCATTTCTTGTAATTTCATATATGTGTGTGTTTGTGTGTGTGTGTATGTGTGTGCATACTTCGAATACAGATATCAAATTCAAAAAGTATCATTTGGTTCAAACAAAAATATTTATTTAATCAACTTCGTCGGCGTCTTGTATTAAAATTATATAAGTTAAATTAATTTTTATAACGAGGTGATAACGGCCTAAGAAAAAGCATTATAACTAAAACCAGGCTTTTTGGAAAACCAATGAAACAGCTTTAAATGGTTTATAACCGCTTGTTTCGTATTACAGCCAAGTAGGCCCAATATTGTGTATGATAACGATATTCTGAATAATGTTTCGTTTTACATTTCGTAATATATATCAATCAATGTAAACTACAGCTGATGTATTAGAATAGCAACTTTCAAATGTAATTTTGAATAAAATTTCGAAATGATGATTCATTGTAACGATTCAAAGAGATGCAGCAAACTGAAATTTAATATTTTATATTGTTTTAAATATTGCTCATGTATTATGGGTCGATATTCATTATATCTTAGAAAGAAGTACTGTTTTGCTTGACCTTCAAATTAAATAAATTAAAAAATTGTATAATGATTCAGAAAAGTGTAGCATAATACAAAAACGTTGCATACGTCATTTACTATCATTTTCTTATGAGATGCAATTGTAAGCTATATCATAATTAAAACTAAGTTCCAAAAGAAGATAATTTCGTACCATTGACAATTTATTTCTACTACTTACATAAAGGTTTGATCACTTAACAACGACTACAACAAACAATCACAGACGTAAATAAAACGAGAAGCAAACGCATACGTCGCCCAACGTCCCATCGCTAACAAGGAGTACCGTCCATCGCCGGTGTCATCGCTTGATAAGGCTCATTAGTGGTTAACTTCATCAATACAAGTGCTTAAGTCGCTAATAGCACCTTTAACTGTACAATACCTGTATGAGAATTGCCTTTGGGTACCTTTAGCTATTTATGCTAGCTTGTTTCGCAATCTAGCGTTTTATATTGTAAACAGCAAATATTTTATTTTTTATGATAATGGAGTCAACCCTTAATAATTTGTTTTAGAGTTTAACTTCATCAATACAATTGATTAAGTCGCTAATAGTCCCTTTAGTGTACAACTTTAATGCTAAGTATCTGTATCAGAATTTTTAAGTACATATATTATAATACTTGCTCGTTTCGGAACCTTCGTTATATTATTCTAGCTTGTACCGAAATTTATTTTATTGTATTGTTGGTTGATGACTCTCCGACCTTGATTATCAATAGAAATAATAATAGAGACGATATGGTCATATTTTGTATTTTTTATATTTGGACATTATGTTGGGCTATAATGATACATCAATTAATTTTGACATTTAACTCCAAATATATGCATTTTTTGCATGTCATCAACCAATAATCACGTTATTTTGGATACAAAAATAAAAAATATACCATATACTTACAGTATTTACTTTGACATCCAATGAAATAAAGTAGTAATTGATAAAGAACCCTGAAAATAAAAACTTCAAACAAATTCACACACAGTTTATACAATTTTACTCCATCGCTTCTTTGATTTACTGTTACAAAACAGTTTCAAACCATTACAATATTACTTACGACAGCAGCGATAAAACTGAGAGATCATTCACATCGTTTATAATCTTAAATATTATGTTAACTGGATTGATAGTCTAAATCAGACATTCTCAAAGTGTACTGAAGATCTATGGCTCCTAAAATCCTTCGTGCGACTCCGTGAGAATACTAATTACTCTTCTCTACTTGAGATACTCTGATTGATGAAGAATAGGAAACAGTTTCATATCTTTCATAATGTTTTTTTTCTTCATTTACTACTATTTACATAGTAACATCATTCGATAATATTAAAGAATAAATTTGGCTTCTGTTTTAGGTGTCAAAAATTCACTTTCCAAAGAAGTTCAGTCGCCAAAAAAGTTTGAGAATCGCTGGTCCAAATGGTTTATGAGCAATGTATCATTTAGGTCTTTAGCCAGTTGGTGGAAGACTGCTTTGCCCAGCCATTGAGCTAAATCGTTTCTGTCCATTTGACGTAACCGGAGCGCAATAAACTCATGGGTCTTATTTAAGCCCTGATTGTATTTGTTCCCATTGCTCCATTCATTTAAAAGCTGAATGCAAGATTTTTCGCTTATAAAACTCATATTTGGATAGTCATAGGAATTGTAGTGCAGTGAAGATACTAGCTGATAACATTCGGTTTTTGATAGGTGATTTGCTAAGAAGGCAAATTGTGGTAGAATCATATCGATTACAGAAAATGTAACGTTAATTAAACAGATTTGAAAAAACAATTTAATCAACATCTTACCAGGATGTAACTTTATACGTTGGATATTCCACAAAAAACATGTTTTATTGTATCTTGAAAATAATCAATATAAGACGCAATTTATAATTATTGATTGCAGTATCATTGTATGGAAATAATCTTATGTTAGATCAATACATACGTCACATATAAATCATATTTGACACATATATTTACTTCAATAAGTTTTAATTAAATTACAGAAAAAGGCTTGTTTGATTTTGCTGTTGTTTATTAATTGAACGAAAATACGAATACTTTGTATTCCCCAAAGTCTCTTTATAATTATAAATGCGATAAACTCAAAACTGCTGAACGGATTATAGTAAGGCTTTTATCAAATTAGGCGTGATTCCTGAGAAAGTATTGGGTATATAATTACTTATGAGTTTATAAACAATTCCGTAATCCATCCGGAGAAGCTGCGGAACCTCCCAAACCTTAGCTAGTTAATGCCTTTCATAATTAAGCAATATTATGATCTTATATTGCGTCAAATGACACCTTTCCCCATCAATTAACCAATACAACACAAACATACCCATCGATCACAACATAAAGAGCGACCTTATACAAAACATTCAAAATTAACACTTACTACATCGCATTAAGAGCTATAAAAATAAATGATCCATTTCTCTATGGCATATAGTGTAATCGACGCGCATTCCGAAACACAAAACATCGCTAACCATCATTATACAATGACAAAAGAAACTTGTGCAACTGCTCGAACGGTTGTACAGTCAGCATGACACACATAATTTTATCTTATCATCTATTAAATCATTTAACTCGAGGCTTAAATATCGTTCTATGAAAGGAATTAAGCTTGTCTGGGTTATTTTTTACTTTAAAAACTATAACTACGTGATATCGATTATCATATTTTTAGTTGCTTATTGTATTAGATGTTTATAAGAATATTAAGTTTGTTTCAAATTATATTACTCATACTTAAAAGATTAAATAGATATTAATCCTGGCATCAATAGGCTACCTATTTGTTTTATTATTTTTAATTCCTAATTTCTGTATCCTTCTTATTAATTTTCATGTGAACAAAAGAGTGTTTTATTAGCATAAAGAAAAAGATACCATTTATTCATAAAACGAATATTAATACGTTTAAATGAATTCTCAAACAAATATATTTAAAATAAACAGTTCCATATTTCATTGCAAACTGTACACCGATTGGTTCCAATATACTAATCTTATTCCATATTATAATAACGGCTCGGTCGCAGCAAAACATTCCTATGCAATGCATTGCGGTATACGCTATTGTTAAATGTAACATATCTTACTATGCTGAGTCGTTTCTTACACATATATACTCTTTTTTACACAAATATGTACTTCAAAACAAATGAAAACGCTACCAATGATGCGGCTTTCTATAATATATTTTGTACTTAGTGGCCCTGGCATAGAGGACTGATTATAATAAGTTTTCGTAACATATGCATCGAATTAAACGGTAACTTAGTCACTCAGTGACGAAATTCCTTAAAAATAAATAAGGAAAAACAAATGCGCTTTGAAGACGGAAGCAACATTTCTTCGTAATAGTATTAGTAATAGTATTCAAACAAGGGTACTCGTATATGATATAGCAAATCGTAATAGGGTTTCTTTTAATTCACAATATAAAAAGAACATGAAAAACCGTCGTTATATAAAAACACTATAGTATAATAATAGTAAAAGATAAGCTAGTTTCAGGTTAGACATACAAAGTAAAATAATAAACAAGAAAATTCAAAATAGTTAACAAGACGATCAAGAACATTCAATTTAGAGTAGTTTATAGTAAATCTCTCCAATTTTAAATAAATAAACAATTGACTAACAATGCAAACCTCATCTTTAAGCAAACACACAGCATTAGACTATCAACTGGGTATTCTCTCTTTTTATGCGGTATAATGGACCATTCAGAAGTATTTAGTTTGACAATGTGATGTAGAAATCTTTATTGGCAATGTTTGATAACTCGAGGTTCTTGGTTTGAAGTAGAATAGATAGGCATACATTACCAATGCTATAGAATGTGTGGAATTATTTGTTTAACCTAGGCAGACAATCAATCAATTCTTGTTCTATATTTATTTGATATTTTTGTGTTTCTAACCGTGTTATTATTAGACAATATAAATATTGAGTCATATAAAAATGTCCTCAAAATGCAGCATTATGATAAAAGTAACGAAAATCCACCGTATGTTATCAAATTATATGAAAAGGTAGATGTTTTTTTAAATAAAATACATTGCGTAAATATTCTTAAGTATCTTAATATTATCCGCAGCATCGCGATGCACTGAATGACTATCTATACACATAACATTTCTACATTTTAGAAATCGTGATAATAACTTATCTTGTTGATTTTATCAATTCATATTTACCTCGCAAATAACACACGAAAAATTTGTTAAATAAAGTAACACGCATTACAAAAACGGCCATGTCCTAAAACATCTACAATTACGCTTGTACGCTTCGTCGTATTCAATCATATCATACACGGTTAAATAAATTTCACAACATCACCTTCGATACCGACCTTTATAATTAAAGAAGATGCTATTACCTTACTTTATAGATACCTCTAATTATATATATTTGGTGTTTTCTACGCGTAGTGACGAAATGCTATTCGTAGTCATTATTTGAATTAATATAGGTACGTGCGGTTCAAAAGTGTACGTAATGATCGATTTTTATAGCATCCGTGAGAACACGAACAAATGATAATGTCTCTTGAATCTTTTGATCAATAGCTAATTTATGGTTTATTTCTATCGTATGTAATTAACGGCGATTTGAAAGCGATTCATGAAACATCAACTTATTTTATAGTATTAAGACGATGAAAGTGATATTTCATTGAATGGAAGTAAGAGTGATTATTTAATCAATAGTATTTTATTGGATTGTATGTTCGGTATAACATTATTAGTAAATAAAAAAGCGTGATCTCTCTTTGGTTGTGTTGGTCTGCCGAACCATCGGGTTGGAAGAGTAAAGGAATAGAGAGCATCTGTGTTTGCGCACATTCTTGTGCACTATAATATCCCCTGCGTGCTTGGATAGTCTCTGGTGAGCTGAGCCACCATGACTGATAACGATCAGGGAGGTTATTTTTTAGTAAAAAAAATAAATACTTCATTGTTATATTTTAGAGTTGGATCGAAAAAAAACAAAAACCTTTGTCAAAAATTTAAACTTAATGCAATAAATACATTATAAATTTTTAAACCAGATTTTACGATAATAGTTACTACGTCCAATTAAGTATTTTTTATAAGATTTAATTTAAAAATTCAAGCGAAGGATATTAATGTAAGACGTAAAATAAGCATGAATGGTTCAAGTAAATTGCGAATAGAATACCGAATTTTTACTGATCACATAATGATTTAATACGCATTTATATCTGCATTACACCATTTCCTAGAAGTTTACGATCCCAAGTAACGAGCCATTATATCTCATATTATGAATAAAGCTCCCGTTAAATTATTAATTCTGAATAAACTAGTTCAGATAATGAGATCAATTAAAATTAAAACATAAATGCACTGAGATCATGTATTTTGTAATTACAAGATTTCTTGAGCCTATGTTTGTAGTCTATTAATTTTATAATCTGGTAATATTGGTTTGAGCTTTCAAAGGAAGTCATATTTTAAAAGAGAAAATGAAATTGTATTGACAAATACAATTTAATGACAATTATCATAATTATATAGGAATCAAGAAGACCTCTGATAAATTAAATTGATATTTTTCATGATGTCTATTTGTATTTACGTTAGGATGAATTTTAAAGCAACACACTACATCACTTTATTCATTACTAGTGACGCCTCGCGGTTTCACCCGCGTATCTAACTTCTGATCCCGTGGTATTTCCGCGATAAGCCTATATGTTATTCTCAATGCTTACCTATATGAATACCAAGTTTCATAACAATCGGTTCAGTAGTCTTTGCGTGAAAGTGTAACAAACATACATACATAATCACAAACTTTCGCATTGATAATATTAGTAGAATTGCCAGTGCTAAGGATTAACTTTTGAAGAATATCTACGGTATACCGTAGATGTTTTTCAAAAGTTAAAATTCTTTAATACTGACAATATATTGTGTAACATCAAATCATCCCAGGATGAAACAATAATTCACACCTTAAAACATTCAGATCTTTCACAGACTTGCAAAACTATTTAAAACTTCGCTTTCTCCGACTTTATGAGGTATCCAATGAACAGAAAAACGACTAAAATTCACGCGCCAAGCGTGCCAGGTTATTTAAATTAAGCCCAGCAAAAACGGTGTGGCGTCGTTAGCCAGCCGAGATGCATTTATTTATGAAATGTAAATTTAACTGATTGTAATAACAAAACTGCGAGCCTCCGTACTCTATATTAAGATGTATTATTTGCATATTGTATATTGAGAATGTGTGACCGCTTTTTTTTCGCTTTGTCAATCTGTACATCTTGACTATAGATATATTTTAGAGTTTATGTAGCAGTTAGGGATTTTTAAATAGTGCTTCATATGAACCGGTAGAGTGTTTAAGTTCCCATCAGATTTATATTAGAGAAAGATTTTTTTCTATATTTTATGTTATAATTTGATAGGTATCATTAAATACCATAATTGACAAAATAAAAATATATTTAAACATTATTTATGGACGCATTTTATAATTTGTTAAAAATATTGTTTATGCAAGTTTATTTGTATTTCTGTTTATTTTGTATCTAACAACTTTTGTATACAATTTATCGATATAAAATGATCTCTAAAATTTTTTCTCAAAATATTCCATATTTTTTATTTATTATATCGCCAAATTCACAAAGTTAAATAAGGTACGTTTAAACGGGAACCTTATAAACAGTTTATAAACCTAGATCGGGCATTAACCCTTTAACCGTGTGATAGACACAGTTTGTATAAGTTTCGTGACGAGAAATGAGTCAGCTGCGTGCTATGCGCGTGCGCAGCTTGCCCGAATTCACACAACCAACACGAAGTCGTTTTTCCGTTTTTACTGTTCATGAAATAGCGAGAACGACTAATCATTAAAAGATTATTGGTCTATTGATATATTGTTATACTATAAATGAATGAAAAATATTTCTTACTTGTAAAGTTAAAGAAAAAATTTTTCTCATACATATATGAAAAAAAAACTTTAATGTGTACAAACAACTGAAACTTAATGCTCTATTGAAAGTTGAAACCCATTATTTTCCTGTAACATTGCGAAATATAGGCGACTATATTGATTCAACTTCTTATGTCGTATCTTGACACGAGACGCCATTTTGAATTTTCCGCTCTAACGTTCAACTTACTTTTTATTCATACGTCAAAACTAGTATATTAAAAACCCTTACCCGCTAGGCCTACCTCACTCACATACCGTTACACTAAATATATAAAATCGATCTGACAGTGTGACGTAACACTTCGTGATTGCCTGAGCGTGACTGTCTTGACCACACTTTTATATTCAAACTTATGTTTTATTGTTTTAGCATTGATACGACTAAATTGTGAACTACGCTTGTGAAGGATGTGTGAATTAAGCGTTTAACGTGTTTTGGTAATTTAATGATATTTGTGAATATTTTATACTTACTTACTTTTAAATACTACTATACTATACTTGTATAGTAAATAGACGAATAGACGAAGGAAATATAAATTTCTTTTCGATGATTATTTTAATTTAAATTCGTTTTTCTATCAACAAAGCAGCTATCAGTAGTTTCATTTTATAAAGTACTTGTTCAATTCCGGCTCTATACAATAAAAGCTATCCTATCACGTTATCCAGCTAACATATAATAAATTTCATAAAAACTTGATAAGCTCCTAGTTGTTGCGTGCTGGATATAAAGACAACCAACTTTTACATTTATAATATGAGTAGGATAGATCCTCGATTGTTTGCTTTATCATTTATAGGTTTTTACCTTTTGACTCTCTGTATGATAATACCAACTTCTGCAAATGTAAGCAAGCGAATAATTTATTTTACAAGTAGTTTTGCTTCTCATTAAAATTATCTGTTCTATTACAATCAGTTCCACAGATAAACAGTGTTCAATTGACATCTTAATGTAGCAACTGAACCACGATAACTTGGTCTCTGAAATAACACGGATGTTTAGAAAACACCTAAAATTATTGGTCATGGCAGGATCATTACCAATTGGTCAGCATCGGGTCATGACTGGTCACGAATGACATGACAGCATTATCTGTAGAAAGTTGTTCATTGTTCACCCCTGTTTGTGTTCTTGGCTAAATTCGGTGTGCCTGATAGTCAGTCACGATTGATAGGTATTCATACCAGCGAAATAAGCTCGCTAGATGACAATCAATTAGTTACATTAGTGATTTCAATGCAATATTGGCTTAAAGATTTATGAAGCAATACTTAAACATTTTTTCATTGGTAAAATAACTACACCATAAAAAGAACTTCAAAATGTTATCGAACGTTGAACGTTGGTCTTAAAATTACAGTACAAAGAAATAATTTTGAAATATCTTTTGAATATCAATGGCTTTAAAAAACGATACATGTATTATAGTTTCTATAACTAACATAGTATAGTCTCGTTTTGAGTATTTACGTACTAACAAATAGATCTGTGTTATTCCAAAAAAACTCAATGAACCTCGTAATCGCGCGCACATTTTTACTGAAAAATTTCTACGTAGCCTTAAAAACAACCAAGATAAATTAGGTATAAGTCTACCTAACCTTAGTCTCAGATAAGTCTAAAATACTGCACCAGTAGTAATCTACCAGTTACGTTACAATAACTGCTCTAATTAAAATCATTTTATTACAGTCTTCATTAATAAATTATATTTCGTAAAAGATTCGTATCCAGTGCCGTCACAACCTTTCAGTGGGCGGGGGCCGTTAACGCTAACATTTCTGTCTTGTTTTAATCTTCTGAAGCAATCGACGTATAAATCTTGATAGAAACTGTTATTGGGTGTTAATTATTGTTATTTACGGATGTGCGATGAATGGCAATGAATCAAGAATGACACAAATAATTGGAGTAATAATTTCAAATGAAAGTTCGATGTACAATTAAGTTAAAAAGAGGGCGTTAAAATGCGAAATTATCGAAACTATCTTTAACCCAAGTTATTTAGATAAGCCACCTAGAGAATTCAATTAGTAACCTTTTAGTAAGGATACTATATTTTATAAAAAAAGTAGAAGTGACTCTTGAATAAGTTATTTACATTAAGCTGTCACATCAGCTATGGTAGGTATTTTTTGGTAATTCAATTGCAATGTTACCAAAATATGTTCCAATTAAATCAAATAATCCATGTATGCCCTTATGAATTATATAGTCGATATCCTTTTTACTTCGCCGTCATCACCCTTTCAAATAAATTAAATGTTTCAGGAATTATATCGCACAAAGCTCCTAAATCATATTTCTCACGTCAAAATTCACTAAACCCATAGTTTAAAACAGTTATCCACTCAAGCTACGATTTATTGTTGTGTAAGCGATATTGTTAAGTTATTCAATTCAATAAATATATCAAGGTTGCGTATACCCGGAGATTACACCAGTGAGCGGTGAACTGTGAACTATTGTCTCTTATCGGTCTATTGTTGTTAAAACTTTGAAGAATGTCAAGCCGCCACGCCCCTGTCGAAGTCGGATCGGGTTAGAGTTGAGCGTCGTTCGACGTTAATAGAAATACCATTTGGCACGGGTGACCTTCGATTGGCACTTGTTTCGCAATGAGCCTTTGTGCTCGATATTTTTAGATGCCGCTTTAGATGAGGAGCTTTGAAGTATAAGTCTCGCAACTATTACATTTTTACCATTGTATTCGGCGTTCTTGTTGTCGGTGAACATTGACAGTTCAAAGTTAAGACTTCGAATATTTTTAGATGTTTAAGTTT
>LQNK01002611.1:47550-57832 GCA_001586405.1 Phoebis sennae | reverse complement strand
AAAGTATCACAGAAAATATAAGAATTTTAGCTTGCTTATACAACCATTTCATGCTTATGCACTCCTTTCCAAATTATCGATAAAAGGCGCAAAGATAGAATATGTCTATTAACAAAATGCAATTATTCTCACACCAAAAGGTTTAGTTATTACCTTGGACCTTTACTTTACAATAAAATAAATAAATCAATACCAATTTATCATCTATCTAATCACGCATGTAAAAAAGCAGTGCATAAATGGCTACTAAGTCTCACATACCAAGAGAGCGAAACATTAATTAATTCCACTATACACAAAACTCTCTTGGTTTAATGAACACCATGCCGTGAATCATGTGACAAGATCTGTCCTTCAGAACCTCTTATTTGTTCCAAAACACCATACCACTGCTTTCAGGGGTAGTTTTAGTTACAATGCTACGAAGTGCTGGAACAATCTCCCCCCTCCCATGCGTGTTTTAAAAACGGTTAGAAATTTCAAAATTAAATATAGTGTATTCCTTTTAAAATCTCAAGACCAAACTTCGTAGCATTCATATTTTCATTATTATAGGTGTTATTGTCATATTATCTATTTTATTATTTATTTTTAGATTATTTTTTATAATTGTATGTATGTATCAATTAATCATAGTGTAATATCTTCTATATATGTATAAAATTATATGATGATTATTTCTTGTATATGTATGTATTTGTTTCATATTGGGATCAGCGACTGTCAGTCTTTATGCAAAGGGGTCACTGAAAATCAGTGCTGTGTGCGTTTATCACGCAGCAGCATAAGCTGAGTGATTTCCTTTTTACTTTAAGGGTACTGCCGCACCTTAGTAAAATAGGTTAAATAGTGTTTAAGTTTATTTTATTTTATATTGTTATTTTCATTTTATTTTTATTTTTTTATGTCGGTGGTGGTACTTTCTTATTAAGTAAATAAATTTTTCTTTCTTTCTTTCTTTCTTTCTTATATAGTTTACACACATTCCACATACAAGCTGAAAAACACACTCTTAAACTCATGTTCACACACAAACACACACACACATACACATATACACACACACACACACACATATCTATGCATATAGAATTCTTAGTTTGTTACATATTATTAAAACCTTAGCTTAGTAAAGTTAATTAAGCTGTATTATTGTATTCATATTGGGGAAGGAGCTGTCATCTTTAACACAGGTCACTTTGTGACCTAGCTAAGATGCCAGTTGCGATCCACATTATCATTCTGTTAGACCTTATTTATACTATTAGTTAATTTATAGTTCTTAAGGTTTTGTTGTGAGAAATAAATAAAATTTATTATTATTATTATTATACAATATATCGGTTATCAGATCATATCTACTTCCTATTTTGCATGAACAAGCATAACAATACAAAACGAAAAGTTTCATGTTCATCACACGAACACCACAAACATTTACCACAGAAGGTCATCAAGTGTTTTAGCATTAATCTCTTGTGGTACAAGCACAAGCTTTGTTCCGTTACCTTGCGGAGATGACTGTAATATGCTCGCAATAATAATACTTATTAAGGTCATAATCATGAAAAGAAGACCCTGATTCAATAGAAACAAAAGACCAAGGGCACGGAAACGTTTACGTTCTGACAAACAACATAGATATCCTAGTGTTTAATATTTCACAAAGAACTTATCGATGCGTCGCTACTGTCCATCAAGCGTGGCAGATGTATGACAACGTCTCTATTGAAACCGTTTCATATTCATGCCGTCACCGTATTCAATGGCACGAAATAATAAGAGGAGTTGAGATAATATGCAATGGTAAATAGAAGTCCGATGAGTCCGTCACCAGGCGGCGCGGGCGAGCGGAGAGGGTGACAGGAACGAGCAGCGCCATCTGTCATGTTGAATATCATTGTGGACGCACAATGGCCGAGATAAGATATTTAAAGTGATGCCTAGCGTTGTAAAGTTGTCCAGTGCAGCCGGTATCAGTTACTTTTATAACTCAATATTTAACAGCTTAGTGGAATATTTATGTGACACCGGTTTTTCCTTTCTTTTTTGTTTCTGATTTTGCGATTGATTAAAAACGAAACTCGAAACATAAAAACAAAGGATTTCGTTTGTAAGCCAAAAACAAGTGCTTCGAATTTCTATATTATTATATATAACATTTAACGATGACATGCAAATTAAACTGTAAGATGCTTAAATTTTGAATTATTATCAGTACATAGACTACTCAACCTAAATTAGTTAATTAGAAAACTATGTCCCATAGATATAGAATTACAAACCTCCAACCGTTGCAAATTACTACCACGAATATAATTATGTAATTTAATTTGTACGTACAAATGATAATGACCAGTACAAGATGTATTAAGCATTGCATTTAACTGGCCCTGCCGGTTGTCTGTTTGTGTGTTTGTTTTGAAAAGCGCTCTCGTCACCTGTTTGAAAGACTGCATACAATGACAAGTATCTTTGCATTGAGTTGGGTTTACACTATTGGGAATTCTTTTAATGTTGACATGTGGATTTATGTTTACGTTTAGTGAAATATATACTACTAAATAGTTAATATTTTGTATAAATACTTTTAGAAGGATGAAACTTAGATGTAGACACATGGACACATTATTATTTTTGTCAGAAAATATGTTTATACCTAAACAGTAAGAAAGTACCGACTTCCTGTTTTTCTCTGTCTCTGTAGTTTGTGGACGTGCAAAATTTAGTTTAAAATATTTTATATTTTTATAATTTAAAGATATCTTATTCATACTAACATAACACGGCTGTAGAACTATGACGTGTCGTGTAGTATTCTATTGTTTTATTATAGTCTAGTATTTTACAGTCTATGCTAATGTTATAAAAAGAAACATTTGTGTTTTGTGTGCCTGTTTGTAATGTTTTCATGCAAAAACTACCGAACCGATTTTAATAATTCTTTCACTAAGTACTAGAAAGTTGCATCTTTAAATTAAAGACTATATAGGCTGTGCAATATTAGGGTACGTAAGGGCATCCGCGCTTAACAGTTACTGTGTTATATTATGCAATTATAAAAATCCATTAGTGCATACTTGGCTGTATAGACTTCCTATTAATTTATATGTTCAGAAAATTAGTTGCGTATCTATGCAATCATATGTCGTATGTAGTTGTGTCAAATCGGGTTGTCATGTACAAAGCTATCTTGTCTCTACTCTAAGTCCTCTTCAAACTACCTCCTATATTCTAATTATAAGGAATAAAGGCTCATATTGAATTTGTATGATGCTGACTAGAATAGTTTAATGAAGATTGCTTGAGTAAATTTAAAACTGTTTCAAAGATGAGAATAATCGAATATATTTTATTATCTTCGTTTAATTATTACTATTGCTGATCGACGTGGTTTCGTCCCCGTTGCATAATGTTATATATAGCCTTTGTTACTCGTGGATAATGTAGCTTTCGAAAGAATTTTTAAAATCAGTTAGTTTTTGAGCCTATTCATTACAACAAAACAAATAAAAAATTAAAAATTTCCTCTTTATATATGTATTAAGTTCTTACAAACCAATTATTCCATTAATGCATACCTAAGTCTATAAAGCTCGTAGTAATTTATATGTCCAGCGAATCATGCGCGTATCCGCACAGTCGTAATCTCGTATGTCATAGTGGTCCTGTCATTGTGTTAAGTTTCGCTGCCATATACATTGCTGCCTTGTCTCTATTACACGGGATTTTAGAACTACTGAATGCATTAGAATTATGAGCAAGAATAAACTTACTAATATCGTTAGTTATTATTAGTTGCAAGGTGAGTAGAATTGCATATATAAATGTATAAAAATTTATAAAATCAATTATGACATTGCATATTTATTGAAACAGCAGAAAATCTAGAAAAAATATATATGGCTCGCTCCGAGCTAGACCTCGCGTTGTAATGTAGGTTTTACATTTGAGACAACACTCGGCTATATTCATATGAAAATCGCCTACTTGACCCCACCAATATTTATCAAGATCGGATAAATGGTACTCAAGTTATCGTCGGACAAAGTTTTTCATACTTACAAAAAACAAGAAATATACAACCGCCTGGCCATCTCGACTCTGAGACTTCGCTTCGCTCGGTCAATAATTCACAGAAATCTTTACAAAAAAAACATTTAACCAAATAATAAATACCATCTTTACAAGACATCATTTTACCAATGAATAAATAATGTGTTAAAAATTACCTTATTACTTGCGAGTTAGCCAATTGCTATTTCAAATTTAACTTCTAGTTATTGGTTAATTATTTGACCTAAAACTATAATTAATTCGGAACAAATGATACAAACGTACATCATGCTATCGTGTGCCCTTATAAATTACACTGTAATTCAAATGCTGAATATCAAATGAGCTGTATATTGCCAGCCCATGAAGAATCAGACATAAATCTATCCAAATAATTGATGAAGCGATTCGCTAAACTTATTTACAATTTAAATCCTTACTTATGTTTTAATCTAGTATTTACTGTACATTTATAATCGCTTTTACATTTAAATATATTACATTTTCTTTACGAGAGGCACGTGGAGGTAAGGAGTTAGCAGTTAGGTATTATTTTATAAGCATTGTTTGGTAATCTATGTTGATTTTCCTTTATCGTACTTTTAGCTTTTATTTTTTGGTTTGTAAACTGAAGAATACTTAATACATTGTTGCATATACACGCCATTCAACTATTCAACAAGACTTGGATATCAAGCTTGTTTGAAAAGCCAACAGCTAATCCGATGTCAGCAGCTTGTTTTTATTTTTTTCAACTTATCCGTCGTTCAAAATATACAATTGTACATTAATATACTACTCTGATCCGATTTTATATGAGGATTTATATATAAGTTCATATTGCATAGTACTGCCCGTAACAGCCTTGCAAAGTATTGTAAATCCATATTATTTCTTTTGATAGTATGCTTCCAAACTATCACTAAAATTAAGCAAAAAATATTGAAATACGTACGTACTGAAGTTCTACAATTCCATAGAAGACATTTCGGATTCCATTATACGGTATCATAAAGAGTAATAAATAAATGAACAAGATTAACCGATTGTTAAATATATTACAATCGAGATTTTAAATACAGTTGCTTTACGGTGATAAATAAACAATTATCTTCACTATGAAAACTAAAACCTATTGAATTGTAATTTTATTGCCTTAGTGTTTTGTTCAAATGCTATATTTACAATAATCTTAACTCGGGTCGAAGAATTGAGGTCACGGATACGACATATTGAAATTTATTTGTCTTTCAACAATACTTCAGGTAATTATAAAACAAATACACCTTATAATAATAAAATTATAATGTCAACAATCCTACTTGGATGAAAGAATAAACTTTGAATTGAATTATCTAAGAGAATTGAATTTATATGATTCTATGAATAGTAATTCATAGCTACGTATTTTAAAATGTGGTAAATTATTTTTTATTTTACGCATATATAATTTTCAAAAGCCATTAAGTTAAAAGTGATATTATGCATTCTTAAACACTGAATCACATTGAGATTGCTAATTTATTATAATTTACATACATATTACATTTCCAACGTTCGTTTCTTTATATGAAACCACCGAAAATCATCGGTTAGTTCCCTGTAGTTCAGCGTTTGAATTATTAAGAATTTTCATAAGTTCTGCATTAGAAATCATGAACATAATAATTATTCATAATGTTTCAGTTCAAGTATTTATTCCCACTAGTTCAACTTTTTAAACATTTCAAAACAGTTGAACTACTCAAACAAAAATTCTAGTAGTTCAATATGATATATGAAATAGATCGTCACTAAAATTCATTGAATAAAATTGCAATTAGACGCATATGTCGTAACTAACACCGAAATAATACAATTCTTTACTATCATAGACGCGTACATTTACAGTCAAAACTGATTAACTCATTCAAAACGTTATTAAACTTTCTTTAATTAAAATTTTCGACGTATGATATGAATGTCGAGATGATAAATGTAATTAAAACGTACTTGGCACTAAACAAATATTCGTTTTGGGTCATACAATCGATCAATCATTGAGACCTTGTCAGTTTTGGCCGGATTAGTTCCGAATGCCTTTGAAATTGATAGGATTTTTTTTGATTGAATTGAATTTTGATTCTATTCAGCTGGCGCTTGAATATCTGCTGTGTCATAATGCCTATTTTTGACATAATGTTGGGTACTTGAGTCGTACTAAATTCGAATACATAATGTCATGCTATTTTTAGCACTAAACGGTATACACTTTTATGATATAATTCAAGACTTTTAACCCTTTATCTCTTTTAGATCAAATATTTCATTTAAGACCAAATAATAAAAGAATCAACTAGCCTATTACATCAAGAAACAAAAGTAATTTTTAAATTGTTAAAGCCTGGTTTCATATTTAAGAACGTGCGTTAATATTTACGTGCTCTCACCTACTTTTCATTTTCAAACATGACATTGTTGACATGACATGTGTATTTCATTTTATCTTTTTTAGTTTCGTTCTTGTCTTAGTGGTATTTTGTTAACGATTTTATTACTTGTCCAGTAGCGAGTGGCACCTAGGGTGGGACCGAAGCTCGCTGCACGGCGTGAGCTGGTACCACCTCCTCCATCCAGAATGCTGCAAGGAGGCCCAGAGCAAACACCGATTAAGTAAGTATAATTTATAAGTATATTTGCTTTAAAGAATTACTTTAATATCGTTGCAATTGTAATTACAAATGTTTTAAACGACTACAGTATTGACCATGGCATATAGATGTTAACGAGAAGGGATCTCAAAATATTAAGAACAAGGAATTAACTTTATTATTAAAATTTTTATCTTATATCAAATATCATACCGCTTGTTTTTCTTCCTAAAATTAAGTATGGACAACAAAATCAAAATAGTTTTATATGTCAATTTACTTCATACCTTTTCTCTTCTTTAATTCAGAAGTATAAAGATCAAACTTAGATTGACATAATAATGTCAATGTAATAATATTGAAAATCTCATTACATTATCCTAATCTGCATCTTAAAATTTCCAATAAGCTTCCCACGTTATTTTACTACCATTTAAACAATCGGCAAATGTAAAATGTTAGCCGTTCAGCCAATCGGAACCGTTGAAGGCGACGCCATTATTCCAATTTGTTACAATATTTTGTACATCCAATTATTCCGAGTTACATTTAAAGGGCAGGTAAGAAAGGTGAACAGAAAGTTTAGCTAAGAATCTACTAAGAATTTAAGATTACCTAATAACGCATTTGCATAGATACTGTTAGAAAATGTAATTCTTTTAACATAACTACTTATATATAAACTTATATTATACGCATCGCTTTAATATAAGTTTCTTACGAACATAAGTAATTTTATTACTTTATTATCAACCAGGATCAGAATTAAATAAGCAAATCCAATACACGGGTTTATAATAAAACGTTAGCAGAAGCACATCTGACATTATTATACGTCAATCCGCAAGCGGTGCGCATCCAAAAGATTCCTGTCTAAGCGCTTTGCATTTATCTAATAATCCGTGATTAATTGTGTCTCTGCGACCTGAATAACCCGCAATTAGAATACTTTAATGATTAATGAACATACACTTTTCCTTGAACAAACATTTGGATATAAATTGTAGGATTTTTTGCTGGCAACACCAATTTATCAAATGTATAAAATAACAATAGTTTTCAGACAATACTCATTTGTTTGAACATACACAGTAATAATAGAAGGTAACATCTATAATAATAATGTATGTCAACAAAACTAATCTATCCTTCAACCCCTCACGTTCTAGAGAAAGTGGAGTTGACGCTTTAGCGCGTGACGCTCGTGTGTGAACGCTTACTTCGCAGTACGTGAGCGATTAAATCGATCCAACCCAACCTGCAGACATCACTAAAACCACAGATAATGACAAACAATTCTGTACTTTGTTCTTGTAATGAAGAAAAATTAAATTCGAAATCCGGAGACAAATTTCGAAAATGGATCGTGACTTAATAATAATATTGACAGATATCGTGGAGGCAATGTTTGAATTTGAACGTTTTCAAATGATGTGACGTTTTGCAATAAATGTCTCTTATAGAAGAACTAAGCACGATAATATAATACATAGTAAATCATTAATATTCAATAACCAACAATTAAATATTAATCAATTATCATAGCACATAATATTACACATTCCTGTTAGCAGTTATGATCGTTTTTTTATATATAATGAATTTTTTATATTCAATCATAGGCACACAAAACATATTTATACATTGCTTAGCAAACATCGCTGCCTACAAATAATAAATCAAACACATAAAGTATCAAGTGCTTATTTATAACATAGTCCTTGAGACCAAGAGCTTTATTCTTCCATAGATAACAAAAAATGCCATTCATAAACAACTTTTAGTATTAACTTTTTTTACTAATTGGAGCAATGTACCATAAATATTCCTTATTCTGTTTTATTTGTGATTTATGCGTGCAATACAAACAGCGTAGGCCGACGAAAACAGCTCACAAATCAACTACTTTGCATACGTATAATAAGTTATAGAGGATAAACATTTGCTATACTAAACCGCAATCTCGAGTCGTCAATCTGTGAATCTAAAACCAACATTGAAGATTGCACAAATAACTATCTGAGCCCTTATTACTATTTCGCAATGTACTTACTCCTACGCATTTCAGATAGTGTCCTTAATACAATGGAATAAGGTCTAAATTTATGTGGATCTATGTTTACAAAATGCATAGTTCTAGTTTCGGTTCAGAGTATTCATGTATCGAGTTTAGTGCATGCTCTATAATCTTAATAATTCGATATCATAGGAATAAGAAAGTCGAGAGTATTTACTTGAATGCGAATTATTTGATGTGGTTTAACTCGAATGCTATGATATTATGATAACAATATCTTTGTAGACATAATTATACAAAAAAAAGAAAAATAATAGCATTATAACTTATCAGAATCAAAAAAGGTTCTGTAATAATTTCAAATAAAAAACATTATCCCAAAATGGTTATTTTTCTGAAACTTGAAATCAATAAATATCTTTTTATACAATAAAATAATATTAATAACGTGAGAAATAGTAATTTTATTCGTAAATTAATCCAAAGCACGCCGTAAATGTTTTCTATTGAATATTTCATAAAATACGTTGAAATAAACACGTTCGAACTGAATAAAAACTGGGCTTAATTATTTTAATATTAATTGAATCAACGTGGATTGATTTATCGCATTCTTTAAATACGTTTTGTCGCACGCCGTTTACTAAGTAATGCTATCAGATATTCGCCTCGTTGTTTATTTCCAATAACCATTAGCATAAAATTTCATTACACACCATTTACACTGCGGGTGGATAAGTATCCAATATTACCTAGGATTTTTTCCAATGGACAATAAAAGACATTCGTATATCGTTCATTATATGAAGTCAAGTCATTGAATGAAGTGTTCGATCTCAATAATATAGTTGACTTTTTTTTTAATTGGTATTAAATGGTTATTATTTGATGTACAGTCCAAAATGTTCTCCATAAATTAAACGAATGGTGTAACAAAAATTTTATGTCATGAATTTAGTAATATAACGACTACAGTAAAATTTGATTATTACGTTGTTACGCCGGTTTACGTCTCACATGGAACCCAGATATAATTTAATAATAAATAGTTTAAAATTAAGTTTTAAAGCATGCTTTTCTGTTGACATATCTTAAGCAACAACAATGTATCTACTTAGATACAAAATATGGTTTCTACAGTGTTATTAGTGTTTGTGTTGCAAATAAAATACAATAAAAATCAAAAATATAACACTATTTTTATTCCAAAAAATGGAATTTAAAATTTGAATTTTCATATACGGGCAAAAACTTTGTCGGCCACGTTAGCCTACAGTTGATTTTAAATAGATCTACAGATTAATTTTATGCAAATGGTTACGATTTTCGATTTATCACGAAGACATTATTGATGATTAAAATATATTTTACTTGTATATTTGCATATAATTTTCAAAGTTAATAGAAAAATCAGCTTAATTGGTAATGGAAATATTATAACCGAGTAAAAAGTTAACCTTATCTATGCCTCTCCCACATCTTACACGTGTATCAACTTTAACTGCATTCTGGTCTTGTAAATCTCTCTCACCATAACCAAAAAGGATCTTAGATACAGGAATAACGATGAAAATGCAAT
>LQNK01002611.1:31180-45417 GCA_001586405.1 Phoebis sennae | reverse complement strand
ATCACATACGATATTAATTTAATTATTTTTTTTGTTTATTTTCTGTTACAGTAAGTTTGAATAAATATTACTTAAAAATATACTAGCTTCTGCCCGTGGCGTTGCCCCAGTTAAATTAGGAGTCTAACTTAATTTAACTCAGGCAATTTTATTAATTGATCAATAAGTTCATCATACAATCAAACTTTCATTCAAAGTGGATCTCTCTATTTGCTTTACCTCATATAATCATCATTCATTAGATAATAACAAATAATAAGTTGTTTTTATTTATATTGTCAACCCCAGTTAGCAGTACCGAGATTAAGTTATAAAGAAAATATATCATTCAATTATTGTATCCCTTTAAAGGAAGAATGGGCGTAATATTTCATTCCGTTTTCTGCTAGTTCCGTGATTTATGATACAATCATGTAATACGATTTTCATATTTTAATACTAATAAACAGTGTTGGATTTAATTACCGTGTAATTTGCATGAAAATTCCGCAAAATCAATTGTAAAACACCTAGTCGTAAATTTTTACAGAAATCCCTTTTAATTTACATTATTTTATCTACAAGATATACTAATACATATTGTTATTTTATAAAGAACAGGAGCTCGAATTGCTTTAATTATATTATGTTATTTATTTATTACAACATATACGTAATTGATTATAGTTTAAAGCTACATTTGCTTCATAAGAGCATAGTAACATCAGTTAGTTCTTTAGGTTTTTGCCATTACATATCAAAATTTATTTAATTTTTAAAAATTAAAACAACTAATATAAATTTCCTAATAAAAATTAGACCTATTTATCTAAAAATATAAACACGAAATAAAACTTTTTGTTAACCAGTTCAATATTAACTATTAATAACATAAGCAACGTATAAGCAGGATGCGCTACAGTATAACATTTAAAAATTTACCCGTATACCTTTAATATTACATTTTTAATGAAGTGTCAGTTCCATACCTTATCAATCCATTGACAAGCATTTCGGAACACCTGAGCAGCCGCCGTACATGGTAACATGTCAGAACGCTCCATTTTTGGCCATCGTAAATTACTATCATAACATCATTGTCAAATGTAAACAGTACTTATCTTCACATCCATTATCGACTTTAATTTAACGTAATAAAGTGTAAATTGAAAGTTCACAGTTAAGTTTACCTTTTGAGGATGTAAACCTTTAGCGCGATAATCTGTTTATTAACAATAGCCTTTTATTAGAGCCATTCAATTATAACAATTCACACTCAATCGAACATGAGATTGCTTATTCTCGTATCGATACTGACAATAGATTTTTTAGGCGACCTTTGTCTAGTCAATTAGACATAGCTATAAATATGAAGGTATATCATATAAGACTTATTTATGGCAGCGCTTTTTGCGCCTTGTTCATCAAATTAAATATCAATTGGGCGCTATTATTAAGAGCTTGATCTTACCGCACTGTTTATCCAAAACAATTAAAAATAATTCGCATTAATTGCTTCACTTTAATCAAATATGATTAATATATGAAGTAAGGAGGTAAAAATAAAAGGAATCACTGAAAACTGCATTGCTCTAGTTATTGATTAATAACATTAGTTTGTTTAAAGAATAATATACATCACATTATATTCGATTTTGGGAAACTAATTAATTAGTTTTATGCAACCTTCCTTCGTACCGTTAGGATAAAAAATAATTTAATATTAACTTTATTTATTATTTAATATTTCATATACGAGGTGTTTTTTCTGATTTCTATTATTATTTAATTTACAAATAATCACATTCTTCATTCCTTTAGTAACTCAATCGGAACAAGAGAGGTCCTGCATAGCACTTCTCCGACTGCAGAGGCGTTGCGGGCAGTTCCTGTGGGTCCACGCGGTGCTGCAGCTGAAGGATAACCTGGAGAACTCGCAGCGGCCTGTCATCGTGTGCACCAATCAGGTGCTGAGGTAAGAACTCTTCCAAACAAATGTAGGGTATTTAATAAAGCATAGTAGCTATGTAGAAGACAAGTTTTAATTTTCATAGAAGTCAAAGACAAAAGATTAAAAAAAAAACTATATTAAATTTAAGTATACATGTCTACAAAGAAATAAATATTTAAATGAAAAAAATAATAAAATAAACTATATTAAATTGCTGTAAAATGCTCGGGTTAATAATAATGTAAAACAATGTTTTATAAATCGTGTTTAAAATCCTTTAAAAAGTATTTTATTTAACTCTAAATAAACTAAGTGTACAAAATTTCATACTAAGGAGCAAAATTATGACTGAATAAACTCAAACCCAGTTTTCATATACGTGATTTCTACCACATCTAAGCACATCATTCATACAGGAAACTTTTAAAGACATTTTTCGTCCTAAACTTGCCTGAAAAGCACACTAGGAGTGAAGGCTATGATTGTATTTATCGTAACAGTAATTGAGATTAGCAATACACATGAAACAAACTAATGAATAAACTGTCATACCTAATATTTGCAAATCCACCATAGTTAACTATATTTGACTGTTACTTATTTTATCAATTGTAAAAACTTAATTATTACTATGATGTTGTCGATTGGTCCTCTTTGAAAATTCGTGAGAAACAAATGAACATAGTACAAAACAATAAAAGAATTACATAGGCTCTTAAAAAGGAGCGTTAACTCAATATTAGATTTATAGATGATCTTTTAGCTTTATATAAATCACATCTCAGTTCGCAAACTTATAAAGACATTTAGGTCCTAGGCTTGTAATTGAGATAAAAGCACATGAGGAGTAAAGGCTATGATTGTATTTATCGTAACAGGAATTGTCATTAACAATACATATGAAGCAAACAAATGAATAAATTGTTATACCAAATATTTCCAAATCCACCATAGTGAACTATATTTGACTGTAAATTTTTCTATCAATTGTAGAAACTTAATCATTAATAACAACATTACAGTGATGTTGTCAAATGGTCCTCTTTGAAAATTCTTGAGAAACAAATCAACATAGTGGAAAACAATAAAATTACATAGGCTCTTAAACTTAAACGTTAACTCAATATTAGGTTTATAGATGATCTATTAAGCTTTATATAAATCACAGCTCAGTTCGCAGGAAACTTATAAAGACATTTTAGGTCCTAGGCTTGTAATTGAGATAAAAGCACATGAGGAGTAAAGGCTATGATGGTATTTATCGTAAACATCCGAGGTATTATGATTACGGGCTGGTGCTCGTACTGCGCACAGTAATTATGAATTAACTTGTAATTGGTCAATTTTCTTGGGAATTATTTGTTCGACGTATGTTTACGCTTTTTAAACTATGTGCCAGTTTACATAACTAGTTTTATACATTGTGGGAGTTATGACAGATGTTTTTGTACGCAAATTTACTCATTTTTAACGATCCTTTTATATTCAGTGAATATCGTCAAAATTTAGTTACATCTATCCTTTTATGAGACCACTACCACCTTTCGTTTTTTAAAACTTAAGTAAAAATAAGACGTACTTGTACAGTCTCAAAATTTTCCTTAAAAATATTGATTTATTTTTACATTTACCTATTAGAGCAGACAATACGTAGGTATAATAATATCATAATATCTCTCATTATAATAATATATCTCATTACAAAATACAAACATATTACAATCAATAGAATACTTGAAGATCTTAACTAAACATTTTGTATTGAAAGCCCTATGTAATAAATAATAATAATCCTTTTACCGTTCCTATGATAAATGTCCAAGTGAAAAAAATCCCATCGTTGCAACAACTAATTGGCTTTAAAGCTGTTCTATTAAGCGAGCGATAATTCCAGCCTGTATACAACACTCGACTTTGAAAAATTGCTGCCATAATTTAAAGCGGTCACTTACAAACTTCCCTATTGAGATATCAATACAAAATGACGTCCGACCGCGTACACCTCGCGTAAAGTGACCCTACCACGGTCTCGACTAGCTACAACTCACGTTTCGAATATCATATTCCGGTGCGAAATATTTGCTCCACAGCTGTCGATTCACAAACGAATCGGCCCAAAGGATTCGTAGTAAGAGATACCGCGAATAAATATTGTAAGGGGTGATTTATGAAGTCGGAGCGCGTCTAGCGAGCCGATCGGCCGACCGATGTTGCTATCCGATGGTTTGAAATATGCTCGCAAAGGGCTATTGTTGTGATGTGAGAAACGGTGTTTAACAAGCGCCGTGCCTCATCGATGGCGCTCCGCTAACTTTATTCTCGACCGTATTTTATAGCGCGAAAATCAGCTAATTTTGTAAAATTACACCTCGAGCTATCTCGTTTAAGAGAATTGAATCTAGTTTGTTTTCTGCCGTTGAGAAGATAACATTGTTTACGCGAAACACATTATTACTTCGAGCCTATAAGTATCATCTCAGTTCTAGCGCCTACAAACAACATGAGACTATACTTAGATAATTAGACGCGTGTTTTATTTATAGTTTTAACACTGAATTTACAATCTGATATATAAGACAATTTCAGGATAGCATTCAATATTTTAGAGGACATTCAGTATATGTATCTAAGTTAGTTAAAATAATAAATTGACTCTCGTGTTTACAACACACTTGGTATCGTAAATAGGTCATAATAAATATTACGAAATAATTAAACAAATCATTGTTATCATGTTTTAAATGTTTAAGTACTTCTTCAAAACGTCCTATAAAAGTCCTGAATGGTAGCTAATAGTGACCATACTTATATTATGAAAATAAACGTACCTAATTAATTATTGTTGACAATTAAAATATGAATCTAAAGACTAAAACATAGCAAGAGGGTTTACAGCGCTGTACCTACAACATTATAGCAGTTCTTTCAAACATAACTCGCGCCATTTGTCACGAGTTAATACGCGCTCGTAATAAATATCAATTAGGTAGAAACAAGCTGTGGTATTAATGAGAGGCGAATTATATCCAGGGTCCGCTAATGTCACCGACAGCTGAGATTTAGCGTAACTAGCTCATTATGCAGTGACTAAGATCGGAATTAATCGGTAGGAGGCTTCGAGATAAATCTAAATTAATATCAGCTGAGTGGGTGACAGCTTGACCTAAAGCGGCCACAGGGCACACTCGAGGTAGGCACTCAAATACATGTTTGGTGCTAGTTATAAGAGACAAATGGTAAGGCTTTTGGAGATTCTTGTCTCTCATATCACAGTATTGTTAATTATAGTATATGTACACAATTACGATGCTGTTAGAGGTGTTATCCGTTACGTTCGGAAACGCCACAGACTTTAGGACAATAATAGGTAGGAAATTTGTAATCATACTAACAATGCTTACTTCTAATCCTGGTGAGGAAGTTTTCAAATTTTTGTATACAAAAGAATAAATTTACATTTAGGGTTATATATGATACCCTAATCTTAACCGTAATCTAATATATTAGGTGTATACGTAGGAATAACTAGAATATTAATGGACGTAGAGTATGACGCAAATATTTTGCAGCTCGTAGACGTCATCAATCTTTAAAATATTTTATACTTACCTTAAGTTTCCTAAAATAAACAAACATAACGACATAACCCATAAGTTAAACCACATTACTCCGTAGCATTGTTTGCGGAATTGCATCATAATATGTCACGCGTCTACCAACACGGGGTGTATAACACTCATATCAAAACCTCAAATATATGAATTTCGTTCATAATTTAGACCACAAATACTCTCAGTACACCTTTGATATGCTTACAAGCTCGGCTGCATTGTTTGCGGGATTGCGTCATTTGTCACGCGTCTCGCAACTTTGGGCTTTTAACACTGTCACTATTATTAACAACAGGACCAGATTGTGCCAATTTCTAAAACCACACGAGTTTAGGTAACTCCCGTATTCGAAGAGGAATGAAAAAAATGTTTTTATTTTATGTCCTGTTGGAGTCCATCTCCGCTTATGCGAAACGGGGTCGTTATACATCTTGATACCCATGTTTTTGCTAATTAAAGCGTTTATAAAAATGAGCTATAACTCGGTAATAATTTAGCACTACCTTATTATTAAATTTAACCAGTACATAACAAATAATAAATTTATACTTAGCGCCTCAAGGGCTTTTCATTTGCAATTTGTTCTAGCAGAATTATTTATAAAATACAGCATTTAAATAATGACCGTTAGTTAAAGACCTAATAAAACATTAATTTGTACCTCTATTTTATTCTTGTACTATAACAAAATATTTTCAAACTAATTGGAAAAAATAGGGTTTCTCATTAACGTTAAATGCGTTCCCATGTCTCTGTATATTATGTAAATTCATTTTTTCTTCAACACAACAAACTAAGATCGTACATAAATGAATTTGCAAATCTCCGTGCGATATGCCGAGCCTCTCTTTTTACAAATAAAATACGTTTATAAGAGGTCGGTACGCAAATTGTCATCATGTTTGCCGCCTACGTCATGTCTGCGAGATTTATGCGTTCAAAGGAAGCAGACGCAAATTGGCGGGAAACGGCCATATTTATACGCTCCTCAATATTCCATTAACTTTGTTATGCATAGAACCAGCCGGTTTACTGTTTACGCATACAATTAAAATTTATGCGAATGAAATATAACGAGTATTAGCCTATCTCTTAATATAAAACATCTAAGAAGCTGTGTCATTTTGTATTGTTCTACTATGGTTTTTCTGAACACGAGTAAGAATATCATTATTTTCAACGCCATCTTATCTCAGAATTAAATTGATATATGTAATTATTTCGGTAGTAGTCCAAAACATATATCATGATGACTATTACTTTTAGAAGCATAACTCGTTGCGATCAGTTTTCGATGCAATCGTAGGCACTAATTTATTCAATAGCAGTTGAACACAAAACTACAAGCAATCGAATAACAATTACATCGGTAGGTAAGCAAGCTAGACATCAAAGCTGGGAGTATAATGAATCACGTTTACTCGAAGGTCAAGTTCATTATGCACAACGTGTGTACGGCGTTGCTTTATCCGTTTACCCTTTGATACCAGCTATCTCCTAATGCAATGCAAAAGCGATTTGTCCCCCGTCCGACAAATCTAAACTTTGACGTACATTCGCAAGCAGATTGATTTCACTTTGTGCCTAAATATAGGCTTTTTGTTCTTTGCTAAAATTACTTTATGAGTCATAATAATTCATAACCATGGGCGTACCCAGGGGGGGCAGGGGAGGGCAGCTGCCCCCACCTGGATATCGTATATATCTCTACTCTCTATTGTTATTGATTAAAATGTTTATTATATTTTCTGTTTATTTATTGACTTGGTTTCTATAAAGCATTTGCAGGATAACTTGTGGGTGTTTTCCTTATATATATTGTAGGTGTCTTCGTGTGGTGTGTAAGGGAAAAAAGGGCGCGGAACCTGGCTTAAAAAAATTGATTTGCCCTCCCCTAGCCCAGAACCTGGGTACGCCCATGTTCATAACAGTTCATAATGTACTTATATATTTAAAGAAACAAGGTGGGTACGGCGTTCACAATCCATTTAAATGCTTTACTATAAACTAACTTCTTAAAACAATAATATAATCAATTAATAGTCCACAACTATCCAAAACAAAATAATACATGCGGTACGGTTATGTACCTATTACCTACTAAAATAGAATATACATATTTGTGTGTATTTTTTCTTCATGTTTTTAAAAGACTTTTCACTTTTTTTTTTCTTAACTCGTTTGTGAATAATAACATACTTACTTTAATATTGTTCCTTTCGTAAATGACTGTACTTATAGCAGCTACCTATATAGATCCAGAACTAAGTCCAACTATGTGACATTTCCCTGCATCCACTATCTTAAAAGGTTTCCTTCGCTGGAGTTAACGCTAAAGGTTATATTATTACGATTGAGCACAAATATCTCTAGACAATCGTCAAATTGAATGTCATTATTGACGACATTAAACCGTGCTAACATAAGACGCATAGGTATGTAGAAACTTCGTTATTGTTATCTATAAAGTAATAAACAACAATGCTTTAATAAAACTCACGAACTGTAAATTAAAAATTTTTATTCGCCAGCACTTCTCCCTGTCTCTACACGACTACTTAGACGCTACAAATAAGTATGATATTATTTTAAAAATAAAACGCGCCAATAACTAAAAGCTCGACATACTTCAAGCAATAAGTTTTACACGGCCGTACCTTTTTCTCCAGATATCTCGCTACTTAATATAAACATTAAACTTTAGTGGACCCCATTCTGAGTTCCTACTAATGGGCAAAACATGTAAAGTCGAAATACGCTGATGGGCGAACCTCTACTACAATAAACTGAACTGAACAATTTAAACTTATTGGTATCATGTTCCACTATTATTTTCCCTACACTTTGCAATATCCATAAAAAGGAAAATAAAAGAGTTAATACTAAATAGTAATAAATAACATAACGAACGATCTGCTTTTCTTAAGTTTACCTACAGAGTAATATTCATTAAATCAATATTTTTTGCCAACAGTGAACAAGAAGCCGTCGTTATGAAGGCAAACCCTTGGCTGTATCACTACTATGCCGTACAATCGAAACTTCACTACGGGTTAGCATACGAAGCTGCTACTAGGATGTATGGACCACCGCCTCCAGATATCCAAGTCTACCCGCCAACAATGCAATATGCCCCAACTCCACCTGTTTGTATCAATGGAAGTCAACCTGTGATGATGCCTAATACAAACCTTCAACCTCATATTCCACATGTCCCTCCACATTTGACACCAATACACTACGCCTATGAAAGACCAGAAAATGGGCCCGTAGATTATTCTGTATCACTTCAAGACAACAGGTAAGAATTAGAAAAGAAAATCCATATGAAACATACACATTGAAGACGACATTCATAATCATCATGCAATCAAACAACCTATAAAAATTTAACTGTAGATATCCATTCCAGGTACCCAAATATACGGATTGAAGATACAAGACTACAACCAAATGTAAAGAAAAAACAAAAATCTGAAGAAAAGCCAAATACACCTGTTCCTAATATGTCGCCTCGTTTTGTAAATAGTTCTGGTGGAGAAACTTTAGTCGCAGTAGCGGGAGCAATCGCCAGTCGAAGGCCTGGATCTAAAAATTTTAATACTCCCGAAACAGAAATGGTCGATCAATGGAATCCGAGTCCTACTTGGTCTGAATCCGCGTTACAGAAAGTTCCAGATGTATGCCAACAAGACCTTAGCCCATATGTAACAACGACACCACCTACGCCCTCTGGTACTCCATCGGCATATACTCATAATTATAGCCATACTTTTGTTTTCGACTGGTCACCAGAACAGTATGTTCCTCATACTAACAATAGATGTAGTACAGTAACGTCTGAAAGTTCCTATCAACAAAATTGGAGAAATCAAAGAACAACCTTTACGAATACAGATGGAGCCACAGATGAAAACTGTAATCCTAATAGATTAAGCTTAACAATGAGAGTCAGCAGAACTCCGCCTGAACACGCAACACCAGTGGAAGGAGAGATCCTTAGAAGACAAATTGGTAAGTCAGTGACGATCTTGGAGTTTTATGGGGTTGAAAATATTAGGGCTCAAAGTGAAAACTAAATTTTAACAAAAACCTGTATCTAACATCTCGAGGCAATTGGATTCCTTTTTGTACACAAACTAGAAAAAACAAACTTTTTATACATACTTACGTATAAAACGAATTATACATCGCCCTATATACCTTCTAGGTATTAACCTTGTTAATACTAGTCCTTGGTTAGTACCTAGTAGTATCTACATCTCTGTTACATTATTTTATAAGAATAAATAATTCTCATTGTTTCAGACGGGCCCCACCCAGATTCACCAGGTGCCAAAAAGCCAGCGTTATAACTATAGCATAAATTATACTTATCAATATTTAGTTAATTACTTTGTTCGTTACCTTTACATCTAACTAGGTATTATTTATGTATGATAAATGTTCTGGAACTCTCCTGTGATCTTCGTGTTTTTAAGATTTTGTATAAAATATAAATAAAAATAGGTTGTAAATTATTTCTACATAAAATAAATGTACAAAATGTAACGATACCGTCCACTAAAGTTATACATCACATTAAATGTGAATGTTATGAAGTGTAATATTTTTGTAAATAATGTTAAATAATTTAAAATCTTATTTTAGGCGTCTTGATTTTCTATTTCTTCGTGCAATTGTTGATGTTCATATAATATCTAGTATTGAATTTTTACTGTAGTCTTTAGTAGTAGTTATTGTACTTTACATTCCACATAGAAAAATTATGTACCTACATGCTGTAGTCTTGAATTTAATAAACCCGTTGTTGTTCACAAATAAATAGGGTAACTATATATTATGCTAGAATATTTTTAATATGGAAACCGTAATATATTTACTTGAGAAATATTGCATATTTAATTTATTTATTGTCATCATTTTAAATTCTATTCGGTCGTATGTTTTTTGAACTATTTTGATTTCGACTATATTTCTGTTCTCTTTTATTTCAAACATAATTAAAATGTAAAAACAAATTAATTAAATATATTTTACTTCAAATTGCATAAATTTTAAATAAAGCATTGTGAATACAGTTATCATCTTTTATTTAAAACCTTTCTTTGAATATAAATAAAACTCCTTCTTTTTTAATTTAGATCTTTATTATTCTTATCAACATAAATATTTTATCATTCAGGCCGCAACTGCATATTCCGCAATAAACATAAATCTCTAGCAGCATCCTTTCTCCCATAAGCAGTGGTCAAATCATACAGTCTCAGAATTAATCCTACATTGAAATTATCAGGGAGGGCTTTAATCAATATAGGAACCATTTCGCTGGGCATTTTTTGGAGAATCAACTGTGCTTTGTCTTGCCCACACTGAATGATATAAACCAAAAACTCAAAAATAAATTGGGTTTGTGGTGTGACTTGGCCATTTTTACCTGCCAATTGTGAAAAGGATTTGAACAGCATCTCTAGGCATGTCTGTAATGGCTCTTTTAGTATTATTCCTGATGAACTCTGACCCTGAGAGTAGTAAGATGAATTACTGTCAGATGTATTATCATTCAGCCTCCTTAATTTACTTGCTTGCATAGCTTCTAAATCATCCGAATCATCATGGCGACGTTTTCGGGAAACTTGGCTTTTTATTTGTGTACTCTGACCTAAGGCAGCAAATATACAATAGACACATAACTTTGCAAGTATTGCACTTTGTGGTTCAACTAACTCTTCACTTAGCTTAGCATTATATAAATATTGAGGCAATACATGCTGCAGCAATGCCTCTGTACATTTCTCAATATCTAAATGAAACATTGCCAACACAATATCCACAGACCTATCAAGGTCATCCTGATATCTGTATTTTAGAGTCTCTTTGATGAGATTAGATACAAACCACACTGGTCCTGCAGTATTTAAAAGACTTTGTACTATATGAGTTGCATCAATGTGTAAGTATCCTCTAGATTTAACATCTTCCCATATTGATTGCAATTGTTCTAAAATAGGTTGCCGAGAAATTATGCAGTAAGATGATGTAAGGGTTTTTGTTTTTGGAACTGATGGTGGATGGACATCATACTGCATTCTTCTTATAATCTGACACATTAAAATTGCTCGCTCTTTGAAATTATCAATTTGGGCTAGTTCTATATCATTTGGAGGTGTTATTAACTGTTGCACCATATTAATAGGTTTTAAAAATGCATCTTGATGAACAACATTCAGATAAGAACAGAGCCATACAGAACCACATACAGCTAGGGATGCCATTTTCTGTCTCATAGAGTCAAGCATCCTTTTTACATCAGCAGCAGAAATTGAACCTTGTTCCCAAGCAAATAAGATCTCTTTCATAACTCCACTGACATTCATACACAAGTCATGTGGTTTTAAATTTGTATTTTTAAAGTCAAAATCTGAAGCACTAAGATGATGAATAAATATATCAACTAGCTGTTGATCACATTTTTGCAATATTTGGTTGGGGCATTTGTAAGCTCCCTTATGAGGCATACAATCCCTGACCCATTGCTCAAAGAAAGAGTCACCATTTTCCTCTAAGACAGCTTCTGTGCCATAGTCTTGAACAATTGAACATAAAATTAAGAATGATATATCGAAAATATAGACTTTTGATTGAGATGCTCCTTTTTCACTTGCCGCTACTAGAGCAAATTCATTAAACTTTATAAGCCGTGACACAAACAATTTCAATTTTCCTTCAACAGTAGCCACAGCAATAATTGTATCTAATGTGGTTCCTCCAACTATTTGACACAGCATCACATACAATGATTCTTGGGTTTTATGAAAATCACCGCCCATTGTTTTCAAAATTCCAGCTAAAGTAGGTTCTGCTCTTGTTATAAATGAAGGCACTGATCCTTGAAGTCCAGTAGGTTCCAATTTTTGTAATTTAATATCCTTTGTTTCTCGCTTTTGATTAAAATATGATAAATGATTTTCTGTTAATACATTTAACTTTAACAACGGTTCTAGCAGTGACATTACACAGTTGCAAGAATTCTTGGCATCAACCACATCAAGTAAAGGTGCGCTTTGTAGTAATTTTTCAAATGCCTCTATGATCTCCACGGCATTTTCTCCTTCCTTGCTAGGAGTGCCCCATGTATTATGGAGATACTGAATAACTTGTGGTATTTTTAGAAAAGTAAATGCAGCCCATAAGGCTTGTTTGGATGCATCATTACTTGCATCATTGAGAGATACGAAACAAGCTTTTATTAGCTCACAGTAGAGCCGTGACAGTGAAAATCCTTTTATTCTCTGTATCATTAAAAGTTGATTGGATAGCTGTTGCATATCCGCACTTGGGTTTGCTAAGACATCAATTGCAATAACAGCTTGTAGGCAATGTGAGACTAATTCAGGTTTACTATTTAATGGAGCAATTTTATCAACATCCATATTGCAAATCTTTTGCAATGTATCATGTATAGTTACTGGTGCTTTAAATTGAATGTTCATCATCATAAATGCAGTGATTTCCTGACATTTCTTTGTAACTTCACTGTATTCATCAGGGTCATTTTGCTTAGCCAAATAAAACATTGCTAGCAAAAAATCTGAATGAACTATAGAATTTAACAGAGACGTTGACTTCTCTAAAAGCTCTTGGCTTTGAATTGGGTTTGATGCTGGATACTTGCTCAATGAATAGTGGTATACTTGCAAAAGCCACAATATAATTGATGATACAGCATTTGCCAGAATTTCTTCTTCCATCTTCCCACGACATGTAATGCCATCAATGAAGTTTTCAAGGAACTCCAGAAGACTAAGAATGCAATGAGGTTTATGAAAGGAATCAAATTTTGCTATCCTTTGAAGCACCGCAGCATAAGACACGATATGTGAAGCTAAAGAATGTTTCAAATATGATATAACTAACTGGTTAGCACCACAACCCACCATAGCTTGTTGAAGAATGCAATCCGCGAGATTATACAAATCACCACTCACTCCTCTTGGTAGTATTGTCTTGATATTAATACCCCACTGAATATCAGTCCAACGTTCACGCCAAGCTTTTAATATTAAAGCCTTCAATGAACTCGTTTTACTCGTCATCTTAGAAGCATCCATTGTCACCATCTTTCACACGATTATCTTGGATATCTTTCATTAAATATATCCAAACTTTAATATTTTTTCCTCCACAAAACTTATATCAAATTTTTAATATGTCCCTTATACACAAATTATTTTTATGGATCGTATTTACAGTTTACACCAAACAGACTATGAAAGATAGATATGGCGGAACTGTCAATTCACAACTGTCAGTACATTGTCATGGCTACAAAATGTCATGTTTGTAATTTGTCTGCGTTCCACTCGACGATTATATTGAATTATTCTTTGTTTTGACTATTTTTAAACAAAATTAAATCAAGTAAAAAAATAAATATGTCACTATTTATATAAAATTTCAAAAAAGAAGAATTTCTTTCATTACCTATTAGTTTTTATGATTAAAAACAAATAAATTTTAACGATCATTGTTAAAAGTGCGAAATATTATGAGCCATATTTAACAATGATATAACTTTTCCAATAAATTAAGGCTAGTGATGGCCAATGGCTAATGTTTACCATAAAATAAAATTGATATAGATATATTTTTCAGACGTAAAATAATGAAAATGACAAATTTTATCAATGTTAATG
>LQNK01002611.1:0-30903 GCA_001586405.1 Phoebis sennae | reverse complement strand
AAAAACAAATAAATTTTAACGATCATTGTTAAAAGTGCGAAATATTATGAGCCATATTTAACAATGATATAACTTTTCCAATAAATTAAGGCTAGTAGCTATTTTTCAGACGTAAAATAATGAAAATGACAAATTTTATCAATGTGAATGTCGACTTGTCAACTGTCAAATCCACATGTTAAACGAATGAAGATTTGTTTACAAACTGAAATTTACATTTTATTTTATTTTAAAAATGAGTTTCAAAAATTACAAAGAAAAAATTGATGAGGGCGATACGGTTATATTATATCTAAGTAATAATTTACATGCGATAGAAGTGCGGCCTGAAATAACAAATAAAAAAGGTGAATTGGTGGAGAATGTTTATCAAACAACTTTTGGTGCATTAAAAGTGAGGCATTTAATAGGAGTTGAATATGGAAGTCGAGTAAGTTATTTTGTATTATTGCACTGTATGTTAACTGGTTTGTTAAATCTCTTGGTTCCTAAATAATGATCTAACCTAAACTATAACCTTCAGTTTAATTATGTCGCTATTGTATCGTATAAATTTTCAATTGGAAGACACGTTTAAAAATTATAATAAGAATCGACATGCAAACCAAAGCACGTAAATAACAATTTCTTAATTACACCAAGTTATAACAGAGGATTTACAAATTATTTCATTCCTCAATAATTCACATAATTTTTGAGGTATGAAAAAATTTTGTATTTTTCTGAAAATTTCATGTAGGTCTAATGACCTGCATTAATTTCATACACACCCCTTCCTTCAAACCGGCAAGGCATCTCAACATTCTGATGTTGAAGATGTTCCTGGGCTGCGGAGTATAGTAGGGCGGGGCTTATTATTTGCCTTAAGATTCTATTTGGTTAGTGATACAGATTTAACACATCCACCTCACACCCCAATGGTGTATGCAACATCAGTTTTTTTTAAATAAGACTAGCTGTGCCCCAGGGCTTTGCTCCTGTGGGAATATCAGGAAGATATGCCTAGCCTTCCTCTATAAATGGGCTATCTAACACTAAAAAATGTTTTGAATTGGACTAGTAGTTCCTCAGATTACCGTGTTCAAACAAACAAACTCTTCAGCTTTATTAGTATAGATGATCTTATATGTAGGTGGAATTATCAAAAGGCTGGGGCCATGTCCTGCAGCCAACTCCGGAGCTTTGGTCATTAACGCTGCCTCACCGGACCCAGATTATTTACACACCAGATATCAGCATGATTCTGTTGCAACTGGATTTAGTTCCTGGATCTGTTGTTATAGAAGCAGGTATGGTTATGTATATTTATAAATATGTATATGAATTATTCAGAGCTGTGTTCTTATAATAACACTTGGAAGAGCATTAGATCTTATAATCACTTAATGTTAAGTAATCACCGCAAATATATCTTTTATTACCATTATCATCCGAAATATTGGAGTGGGTAACTCTCTTATATTATATTAATAGTTTTCTATTTATTCAATCAATTTTTATATTCACTTGCAGTCATTGCTATTAAAGGGTCTGTTGTGTTTTGTTGTTTTAACATGTTCTACATAAATTATCATAAGAAACAAATTGAATTATTAAAATTACTAAAACTTTGAATTATACAGAGTTAAATTATTTTAAATTTATTGATTACTAGCTACTAGTAAGTTTTGAAACCTATTGCAAACATACATACATAGAAATCTTGCCTCTTTTTAATATTAGTATAGCCAATACAAACCCATCAGCTAAGCTATTTGTCAGTCTATATTGTCCAGTAATTTGTCCAGTAAATATTTACGTAGAATTTTCTCAAATTTCTTGAGATTATTAATTTTATTTTTATTAATTCTCTTTAACATAGTTTATTTTATCAATAATCCCTTTACCAGGTACCGGCAGTGGTTCTCTAACCCATGCGTTAATTCGACGCGTTCGACCAAACGGCCACGTGTACACCTTCGACTTCCACGACCATCGGGCTAAGCTCGCTAGGGATGAATTTGAAGCTCATGGGATTGCGGAGTACGTCACGGTAAGAACGTTGTGTTAACAATATCTTTAGTGTGGAAACGATAACATTTTGTGCAGTAAATAATAAAGATCAATAAGTAAATATAGCAAATATTCGCTGGTACGGAAGACAGGTTGAAACTAATCAAATATTGCACTAAAATTGTAAAGGAAGTAATAAGGAGGAATAAGACAAGGTGAGTAAGATAAAAATTAATTTAACTGTACAAGGAGAAAAGTTCTACTTCCTAATATAAGTAACCAGATGTTGCGCGTGACATCGCTCCCGTAGTTAAATGTTAGCCTATGATCATCAAGGATAATGATGGTTACAGAATCTTTCAAATCGGTCCAGTTATTTCGAAGCCTATTCAATTCAAACAACAAACAAAAATCAAATCTTTTCTCAGTGCCCTTCACCATATTATGAACATATAATCATCCATATGGGTGAAAAATTTCAAAGAACATCAATTAGTAGTAATAATAAATCTAACGTGCAACGAGAAATCCGGGTAGCAAACATTCTTGGTTTACTCAAAACTACAGACTAACACATAACCATGGAATTGTAATAATATTTGGGTTTTTTTAATATTATACATCGGTTATCTGTGGTAGGATAATGTTAATATAAATAATCTTTATAAACGTTTAAGCCCGCTGCAACGGATAAAATAAATTCTACATCGACTTTCGAACTTTTTTTTTATTGAATCCTTATCGGATTTTTTTTTAAATTTTAATTTTCTTGATAATAGGCACAACACCGAGATGTGCTTGAGCAAGGTTTCGGCGACAATTTGAATGGAAAAGCCGACGCCGTATTCTTGGACCTTCCGAAACCGTGGGCCGGAATTCCGCACGCCGTTAATGCTATCAGAGATGAGGGTATGTATTTTTTTCAATATTTACCGTTTTTTTATTAATTTAGGGAAGTATATTTTTTAAAAATATAAATATTTCGATTTTTTAATAAACATATTAGCAAATACTCAGTATGTGTTTAAAGACAGAAAATAATCTTTCTAAGATTTAATTTACAATCGCGTTTATGGTTTGAACATCAAGTTTCATAGCTTAAGAATAAATGAATTCTTAATGTCCATTACATGTCGTCTTAGGTGTCTTAAAACACCATCAGTCATACTATAAACATGTAGTAGTAACTTGTTTAACATAAGATTTTATGTCCTCACCAATCAATTAAAAACTTGGATCAATTACGTAACAGATACAAGGATCAATTCAAGTAATTTGAAAAGATTGCGATGTTAACTCGTTAATATCAGCGCATTTGTTACACTGATAAGTTTATACACATCGCATTATCATTCATCTGCATTAGTTACATCGATACTTACATTAGTAAAGCAAAGCGCACAGATAACCTATCTACAGGAAACTGCAGATCGTTATAAATCGACAGAATCGATTGCGATCTGATCACTCGGTGTCGATTATTCGATCTCTGAGTTATGCGTTCCTATTCATTAGACACGCTTGTTGGACTAGATAACGAATTTAGAATCGATTAATCGCTTTCAATGTGTCACGCGAGGGTTGTCGAAATTATGTGGGTGGTGTTTGCACTGTCCAAATATTATATTTCAGTATTATACGGTACATTAGTTACGGCGTTGAGAACAGCTTTTTGGGTGTTTGTGTTTGAGACTGGTATTTCTATTATTGACCGAGCGAAGCGAAGTCTCAGAGTCGAGATGGCCGGGCATTGTATGTTTGTATGTTTGTATGTTTGTATGTTTGTATGTTTGTATCTTTGTATGTTTGTATGTTTGTATGTTTGTATGTTTGTATGTTTGTATGTTTGTATGTTTGTATGTAAGTATGAAAAACTTTGTCCGACGATAACTTCAGTATCGTTTATCCGATCTTGATAAAATTTCGTAGGCGTATAGTTTAGACAAAAGAAAATGTCGAGTTCGAAGATGAGCGTAATCGGTGGAGGGTAAAGAAGATAGGGGGGGATAAACAGTATGACCGCGGAATTGAACGTCACTCGAAATGTCAACACCGAGGATTCCGATCTTCGACGATTATTAAGGGAAGTACTCAAAAACCGAGGTGATTCGACAAATGGGGTCTTTTTAGCGGTAAACGCGCAAACCTGTGTCTTGTGGGGGTTGAACTCGACGAGATTACGTCGTCCCCAATCCGAGACTTGAGCGAGTGAAGTCTCGACTTCAGACACAAGTTTGTTTCGGTACTCCTGGAGGCGATCCCTAGAGATATTTGCTTGGCCGAAGTACAGTGCATCTCCCGTACTGTCATCCGCATAGCAATGAATGCCGCTGACTTGCAGCAAATCATTGATATGCAGGAGGAACAGAGTAGGGGATAGCACGCAACCTTGTGGGACACCAGCATTCACAGGTAAAAGGGAGGAACAAGAACCGTCGACTACGACCTTAATGCTCCGACCCTTGATAAGCTGGCGACCCAATCGCATAACCTCTCGGGAAGTCCAAAAGATGGTAGTTTCGAGAGAAGTGCTCTGTGCCAAACCCGATCAAAGGCTTTCGCTACATCCAAACTTACAGCCAATGCCTGACCCTTGCTTTCGACTGCTTCCGCCCATCGGTGAGTCAGATAGACTAGAAGATCACCAGCTGAACGACCGCTATGGAATCAATCGCTACGATGGCGCTACGAGGCTTCTGAATCGCGCTATAGATATTTTTTATCGGTTTATCTAAATTCTACTAACATTAGGTTTGGATTCGATACAGTCATTCGTCTCTTTGCATTATAATTCAACTTCAGTCAACGATTAAATTTTGTAGATTACATTTAATTATTATCAGTTGTCGTTGTGTCCGCGGACTAGTAGTAGATAATTTACATTTGACGTATTGTAAGTTGTAACATCAAATGTAAGGTCTCGATGAATATAAACATTACAACGCGAGGTCCAGCTCGGGGCGAGCCACTAGTTTATATTTACAGGGTAAAAGACGTAATTAAACAAACTGTGATCTTACTTACATTATTCATGTGGAAGTATGGATGTTTGTATCAGAATGGAGAATGTTACTAGGTATGCCAAACAGGTTGAAAGTTTGTTACAGTATAGCTTGTACCTATACAAATACACTGTTTTTGTTGCAGTCAAAAATACCAAGTAGTTTTCATTTTAAAAGCTTTTAAACTTTCGAGTTCCGCTAAAGTCACGTGACCGCCTGTGACGTCACAAAACAGACGCCGCGCGGGCCGCGTTACTTCGCAGCAACTATAATATGTGTGGGAAGCGCTATAGCGAGCGCATGAGCTGTCTGTTTTATGACGTCACACCGCCGCAATCGCCGCGTCGGACGGTTACGATTTGTTTTGCTTATAAATCAAAAACTAATTGACGTAACAAAATAATTTTTTCAACAGTTAAAAAAAACAATATGAAAAGCTAAAAATCAAAATTTGTTAACATTCTTCTTATTCGTGCCACTCTTGACAGAGTGGTCGCCACTTTATGGGCAGTGTACGTGTATTGCGTAGACTATTTAATTGATTTGTTTTTTGTGTAGGCATTTGTTATGTTTTCAAACAAAAACCGAATTCAAAAATTATTTCACCTTTGGAAAGTTGCATTTTCACTGAGTTACATAGGCTATAATATAAAATAATGGGAACGAAACCGCGCGGAACAATTAGTTTATTATGAACGACGACTTGCCTCCTTTATGATATTTCACTAATTATTATCAACCAACGTGTCGGATCTCAATAAAGTGTACCTGTGTACACCTTCCAACTTCCTAAAAAGGCTTTATCGTAAACCATTTCCTTATCTACTGTGAATACAAACTGATGATGTTGAATGCTATCAAGTTTAAAGCGAACTAACAGCGATTATTTTAAATAACGATCCCAGTAGCTGAATGCAGGACCTTTATTTATCAAACCCAATCAGCCCTTGCGGCCATTCCATCTAATTAGTCCCCTATAAAGCAAGATATGCATCTCAGCCACTCACCAACAAATGACACATTTAGTTTGTATCCTTGAAGTCTTAACTCAACTCAGCCGGCCATTGTCAAGACGACATTGAACTTAAGTCTACCAGCTAATTCAGATTTGCAACGATATCGCGTGCTTTAAGACGTGGTTAACTTTTACTTCGTTCAATGAGATGTAATTGGCGTTTGAAAAGGTTAGTGTCACGTGGAATCGGTGAATAAATAGTTGGAATAGATTTTATGTCTGAGGATAAACATATAGTTCCTATTTCTAAGAAAATCATTGGGAATAAAACTTTTTTTTTCCACCTAGCGCGGATACTACCTACTACCTTCTTCAGTTTTGGTTGCAACCCCATAATATTTAAGCGTTTACGTAATGTAGCAAATGTAGTACACACACACATATACAGCTTATATACCTACTTATTCTTAACCGTCTGCGTATGTAGACTATTGCCAGTATAAGTACATTTAGAATGCAGGCGATATTATTGCTTTAATAAATTGCATTCTGTCAAATAATGCATTAATTAAACTACTAGATTGTGAATACTTTCACGACCAATCAAGACGCTATTGATTTCTTCCCATATAAATATTCTAGTTAATATGCTAGTTTAAACAAACTCAACATCTCATTCCATTTGAATGCAGGAAAGTCCGAATAACTTTGTACTGTCATAATAAAAATGTCGCGCAAAGCATGAAGTAAGAAATGGGCCATTCGTTTTCTATCTACGCTTATTGGATAATGACTCACTATAGGTCATTAGATTGCTTCCAATATGGTTCCTTAAATAGTGCCGATATTTACGCTTCAACTCAATTCGAGTGTATACGCACTGTGATATAGACCGCTACGCAACATTTAGATTATTTTCACCCAATTATATTCTATACTTTCATCATAAAAGATACGTTAAATTTTAGATTTTTAAGTTTTGATTGACATTATTTTACCTAGTGCAAGGTAATGTCAGCCTTATATACTTCAGTTGTCAGTTTTATATATTGGTTCCTAAGTGGCGTTCACTTTAACATTAATTTCTGAACGGTCTGTCTACAATTATAATTAACTATTAGGAAGACACATATGCAAATATTGAATGGTAACGTATATGAAGCGAGCTACTAGAACGGTTAAACAAAAACTGTGGGTTTTATAATCAATTTTGCTCAACAGTAGCCGCTTAAAATCTTTAGCGTTCAAACGTATCGTGCGTAAAGCTACATCTGTATGGAAGGGATCGCATACCTACTCGTCAGCCCAATTATCGATTGCGCTGCGTATGCGCCGCAATCTTGCGGATGGAAGGCCCTGACTTTCGTACGAACGTAGGTCGAGGGCTCTATGCTCGGATGTTCAAATGAAGCTATTTCTTATGTATGTGGCTTTATTACTAGTTTTAATAAGTGTCTTGTCCGTATATCGGGTAAAATGATGAACTTAATCTATGTGAACCTTACACAGGGTTCAGTATTATTAATTCATGGTTTCGAGTTTAGGTATTCGAAATTTAAAAAACATGAAACATGATAATCATTTTCTTGTGTATAGAATACTTAGCGATTTTCGAATTAATATCATCACTATCATATCAACGCCTTTTCATGATGAAGACAAAAGATTTACAAATTTGTTTATTACATCCAAATCATAAGCATGAAACTCTGTAGCTATAATTATTAAATTACCTCACTGCATCCAATAAGTTACAGACAATTTCAGTACCCTGTAATGGAGACATAATAGCAATATTATAACAATTACGTTGCATATAATAATGGGACTAAATTAGCGTTGTACACCGTTGACGTAATCCTATCAACAAATAATGACGTAGATATATAAATGTGATCAATATAACCATTAATTATGCATACAGGTATTGTTGTTTTCTTAAGAATTGTCTTCGCTTTTATGTAAATCGTAAAGGAATCTATTCATAGAACGTTTATTATTGACAATGGAATTCTTGTTATTAATTATCGTGTATGGTTATTCTAGAAATTTGGTGTTTTATGTGGTTGATGCTTATAGCAATATAACGTATGTTTTATGTTTAATTACAATGTAAGATTTTCCGGCTTACTTTAACGGTTGTTAACATGTGTGATGATGTCTTTGTTAATATTAAATTTTCATGCGAATGAAATGCAATTTCTTATCATAGACATTTATTACAAACGGTCTACTAACTAACTACGTCATACTTTAGTTTGTATAAAAGAAATATACTACAGTAAATAGATAATACTACTTTATATAATACTACAATAAATAGTTATTCTAACTAATTCGCAAGTCAAATAATTGAACTCATTTTTTAAAATAAACTTACATCCCTATATCTCAAAAACTACAAAGTCTTCAAGCTTATATAATTTTGTATACATCCACCGCAATATATCTTCGATACGTAATAAACTCGATACAATAGTCGTTAAATATCTACAATCAGCGTATCGAACACATTCGGACTCTTTTCTATGGCGTTATTTATCACCGTCGGCCTATGTCCAAATATGTCCCATTTATAAATGGTCGGACGCTATGCCTAAGGCAACAATGGCTAACAAATGTATACTTTTCTCTTCGTAAATCTAAGTACGGTATATACTTTGTGTGTAGTTTTGTTTGTAAAGCTTTGAGATACGGAAATTTTTATCTTGAAATGTTATTTTTATTTTTGTTAAAAGTGTGTAAAAATTATTTTATATCAGTACAATAAAAAAAAATTGAATGTATTTTATTTTCCTGTATAGCCTTTTTCGTATTATAACTGAATAAACTAAGTTTAACAAATTCGGGTAAATGATTTTTGATATATCCAAAAGGATAACTTAAGTAATGTTTTTAAATCAATTTTAAATGACAATGTATTTCTAGGCACGGTATAATCTTTAGTTTTATTAACGAGTATGCTTGCTTTTAACCTTGTTAGATCTTAAAAGTATAAGCGTATAACACGAACTATTTAGTTCGCTTTTAAAGACCCCACATTTGTCACTGTGTTTTTGCTTTACTCCACAACAATACAAATGACGCCGTACTCCAGAATCTAGACAAAGCATTAAACTTATCTACGAACGTTCCACGACGTAAAAACCTCGTACCTCAAGCTCAGGAACGAAGTAATTAAAATAAATTGCGGGCAACAAAGTAGAGGTAATGCGGTTCCCATTGCACTCACTGTCTAAGCTTAATCGCAGCGTTTAGAACACTTACAAATGTCCAAGTGGGGAACATGACATATCAATGTAACTGAACCCTCTCCCATGGTGGTCTAGACGTAGAACGAACGAAAGTCTAATAAGACAGCCCTTTAGCTCAAGTGTCGCAAGAGACGTTATCTTTTGGTGAGAAATGGCACCTTTTGTTGGACACTCTGACTGTCCCGTGCTGGGACGTCAGATTTTTGATGTTGTTCACTTTGTTTTGCGTTTGCTTTATTTGGATGTTTTACTAATGACTCGTTTCGCTCGCTTTCCGCTTGTGCTTTGTGTATCGTGTTTTATATTCCTGATATGAATTAATAATCCAGGTTATTTTCTTGCAGACTCCGATGACTGTAATGAGGCTTATATGATTGAAACATTGGCCATCAATGTGACTTCGTTAATTAATATATTCATTAATTCAATTCCTATTTTATGAGTAGCAAAACACAGTCGAGATGAGCTTTAACAATATTTAGCTCCGATATATTTTGCCTTGCATCATTTATTATACTGATAACACGAGGTTTTTCACATATGTATGTATCATTATGTAGTGGAATATTGAGGTCTTCCCTGGAAATATTCAACTGAGCGACATCTTTGGAGTATCATTCAGTGATCTCCTATATGGTGATTTCTCAGAACTAAAGTCAGCTGTATGTATAACTGCGCCCGCGCACGTGACAAAACCTACATCACCTACGTTACATCATCGTGACTGACAAGCACTGACGTAGCTTGACGCTGACAATATTATCTTATAGCGTGTCATATCATTCAATGGTTTGACGTTTGAGCGCATATTTCTTTATAATTACGATGTGGGATTTCTCCATGTTGCAAGATTTCAGATAGTCTTATAATAGATGTTCTATTATTTAATATCTATCGATTGTTTTGTGCTTTCAATGACCAAGATGTCTTAAAGTGAGGAAGTCTAATAATAATAAGCTTCTATAGCTCGATCCGAAACTAGATTTTTTATTTATCGCCTCATTGTTTATTTTAATTTATATTTTGTAATTCCTAAAAATTCAATAAATTAAGTAATAGATTTTTGACATTAATTGCTAATTTTTGGAATTTTTTACTTTTAAACCGATAATTATTTATTGAACCGTATGAAGACTAACTTAATGTATTTTCAAAACTTTATGAATCACGGAATTTGATTATAACATATGACTAATCAACATACCATTTAGGGCATATTTATAAATATAAATATTTAATAAACGTTTAATTCACCGTGACCTTATTATGAAGGTATTAAATTATTACTGACAGATATACAACGTAGATTTTCAATACCGATGTAAATCCTTACCTGCAATAAATTAGACGTTATTAATCGCTGTGTAATTTGTGTACAATTTGATAATTAGTTGTACAAAGGGCGTTATTGCAAAATAGTTATAATGTTAATGGTAAAACAGTCGGTTTTGCGATGTTTAAATAACACTTAGAACAAACTAATGTCAATGGAAAGTTATTTTACTACTGTTGCACCACGCGGTCATTATCAATTTGTTGTGGGTGATTTGGTACCCCAAATATGATTAGATAAGAAAGCCCAGGGGCTAGTAAAATATTCAATTTCATCCTTGTAGTTTCAATTATTACTAAAAGAATACCAAAATAATTTGATTATATAGAAACGTAGCCAGGGCATGAACTCTAAAACTTTTTCTGTCCCTAACCTTTTTCAGCAGAGAAAAAAGTTAATAAGAATAACAAGCGATAATTGTGATGTCTGACAACCTTTTTCCCGTTTGCAGACTGACATAAAAATGTGTACATTTCAATTTCAATGTGTTGCAATTATTATGATTGATACCTAACAACATTCTTTACATCGTAATGAAAGGCAAGGTTATTGTCAATTTTAATTGAGCAATTAACAAATTAAAACAACACTTCATTATCAAAAACCGGCAATTACAGATATCGATCAAGGAAATTGAACATTAAGCACATATTTTTATCACTCCTCAGACACACGATTGATAAGAATCTTATATCCTTGTTACTTTCCAAATGCACGTCATATATAATGGGTACATGACACGGCCTGTCCCCTTAGGCGCCATACGAAACCTTTCCACAAGAAAACCTTCTTACTTTGAACTTTATGCGCTTCTTAATAAGAACAGCGTACATTGTTAGCCACTGCCAAATTATTAATTATGCAAATGTGTTGTTCTTTTATCTTTACGTTTGGTCACCATATAACCATACAATAATAGCCCCTATTCTTATTACTATAAAGACGGGATCAGGATATTCAATAGAAAATAAAGTTTGTACAATTTGTGCTACTAAATCAAATAGTAGTCAATTAAGATAAAGTTCACAGCGACAGCTTCAGACAATAGAGTATATGACTAAGGCATTTTGTTTGTTTAACTAAATTACATATTTATGCAGCGCATTGATCATATATTTCTTCCATTGATTATGCAAATGCATACGATTAACGTCGTATTATTGGAATTGAAAATACCATGCTGGAAGTCACCAAAGAAATGGTAGGAATACATTACATAAGGCCTTTAATTCAGTGGATAGTAATATTTTATAAGATATTAAAATATACCATATATATAGCTGCGAAATATATATAATAGATTTATAGAAATATATTTATTAAAATTAAATTTTGATAGAGCATTCAGTCGAGTCATTTAATGTTTGATTTATTTCTCGTCAAAGATTTATTTTTTACATTTTAACTCTCACGTGAAAACAACACATAAAATAGAGACAAATGCCACTTTCCCAAGCCATTGCACTTTATTAAACGTTAAAATAAATCGCTTAGCTATAATTAATTGCAACGTATAAGATTTATTGAAAATATTCTGAGCTAAAGATCTAATTGATAGACCAATTTAACGTAATTAGAAACTTAAGCTATTAATTTGAGCGGTATAACGGGGATATTAATACTAGCACATTCTTGTTGCGAAATAATGAGTTATTGTTGTGAGGATTGTTATAACTTTGGTTAATTTGATACAAGAATTTTCTTTTACGGCCGCTTCAATATTCTGTCTATGCCATGTTTTGCTTACTAAAGTCAGACAAATCTATCTATTTGCACTTACTTTGATTTCGATATCCTAACGACGGATACATTTACTATGACTTTTGTCTGTCTAGTGTCATATAATATGTCATAACAATATATCCATAATCATTGATACATTATTTCCCGTTAGAGGGCAGGTCCATGATATCTACGTGGACTGGGATAAGAATTATCCAAAAAATATATCCAAGGAATAAAACTATTCATAGATCTGTATGTGCAACGAAATCAAAAATATTTAGCGTGTCATTATTTATCAAGCTTCGTAACTTGTAAACGTATAAAACTTTCTCTTTGTAATATAAAAGTAGGAATGGTTTGATAATATCTTATTTTAAACTTAATTGCCTGATGGTGTAATGTTTAATTTGAAGTAAGAAAATTTAACAGAGACAGCAACATTTAAATCATCCTACATCGTTCAGTTACATCAAATCTAGTTATGTCAAATTTTCAAACTATCCCACTATGATAGTAATAGCTTAGGAACAGAGTTATTTTAATTAAATAAATCCATACGAAGAAGAATACCTTCATTGCATTCGTTATAATAACATAATATTTTGCTCACATATATTATATGGTTGTGTCTCAATCATATTTATATATACTTCATAAATATGATTGCAACATATTATTTGCAAGCTTATCGAAGCATCTTACACGTTTGACGAAACTAGGACGTGAATGCTATAAACTATTCGAACAAATAATACAATAGTAATTATACATAATTACACACTACGACTAAAACTGATGTAAATCATCGATATAAAGTGTTAATATTTTATAAAGTACTGCAATAAAACCTTTCAATTGGTTATTGGTGTAACTGCTAACATGCCAACATTGATATATTATAACTTCTGTATAAGACCTTTGGTTAATATAAACGTTAATAATATTAAATGGCGATTCATTTGGTTCTAATAGGAATCTGAATTAGATAAATTAATTACCATGTTAAAATTGGTTATTTGGTAGATTTATGATGCTTTTATTTAGGTCCTGTTTACGTAATATAAAAGCGATATTATAACTCTTAACTTTGAAACATGAAGCAAAGCATGTTTATGTATTTATAGGGTATATGTTTAAATTATAAATTATCTTTTTGCAATATCAACTGCGACCGTATCTTAAAACTTCAGTGATTTTTAGGGTGCCGTACATAAAGGATCCCTTCGTTTTAGGCCTGTTAGGACCTTTTTCCAAGCAATGGTCTATAGACCCTGAAAAAAACTTTTATGTCAACGCGATTAACAAATGAGCGCTTGTATTGCATTTTTTCAACATTAAAATATCAAGACCTATTAAGGGTACTTCCCATTGGCTCAAAGACATAAATTGAATTAATACATTTGGTACATTGAAGTAAGGTCACATTAATAGCATTTTTTATAAGGTTTGTATTAGACCTTTGGATAAGGTAAACGTTAACATTAAATGGCCATTCATTTAGTTTCTAATATGAATCTGTATTAGTTAAATTAATTACCATGTTAAAATTGGTTATTCGGTAGATTTATGATGCGTTTATTTAGGTCCTGTTTACGCAATATAATAATATGTATAAATTTTATGTTTTGTGAGCTGTAAATTGTAATACCAAAGTATTATAACTAACAAAACATAAAATTCTTTTTGCATTCCCATCTCCTAACTCCTACGTATTTGTACAGTTATGATAAATCTTTAGTAACTGGAGAATGATATTACCTATTTCTAGGTGTTGTACTGTTGTGTTGTGTGGTATCTTTTGCTATACCAGTGTTTAGAGCAACGTGGTTCGATTCCAGTGCAGACGTGAAAAATAATAACCCCATCTGTAAAAAGAAAAAGTAAATAATTCAATACGGAATCTAAAGTACTCACCTTAGAATTATAGCATAACATTGGCGACGATAATCATTAACAAGACATACGCATTTTTTAGTATTCACAATTTGCAAGAGGCGATATGGTTGAACCAATACTAAAAATTAACATAAGAAGGGATTTATAAGAAGGGATTTACAAATATTATCTATACAATATTGAACGATATATACTGACGAAACGAATAATGTAACCCATAACAAAGACCCCATCCGTAGAAGTATTATCCGCCTCTGCAGTATCATCTAAAATGCCTATAATTTTACTTCAGAAATCGTCCTACCGTCATAAAAATCTAGAACATTCCTAATACATACAAATTCCGGAACTCAAACAAAACACACAAAAGCCTTACAATACACTGTGACGTGTGCTCCGGAATGCAAGCCGCAGGGCGCGCCGAGTCAAGGCTAGGGGTCATAGAAAGGCGGCCTAACGTCTGTATTAATTTTATACTTTAGTTATTATCAGCGTCTAAGGCTAAATTGTTTGCAATTTGCTTACGGCCTGCTAAATAGAGCGTGTTGAGATTAATTATGCGTGTTTTTAGAAATTTCATGGACGCAATAGACGCAAAATGTCCTGCGGTAGCAGAATTAAAATTTTGAAAAACGAGAAAAGTAGATATACGTACGTGTCACTCAGTATTTTTGGATTGTTACGCGTTTAATTCTTATATATAAGAGTACTGTTCGATAAGCGGCATAAACGTAATGAGAGGGTTATATTGTGTATGTATGGTATTAGATTCATCAGCCCGTTCATCAGATCTCTGTAGTGTTAAGTTTTTGAAAGGTAGCCTTTGTGGGTTATTTATTTTTGTACATACCTGCAATTGGTGCATACATCATAGCTAACTAGCTATTCATGTTTAGATTTAATAAGTCTAAGTTTTATGTGTACAGTGTTGTTATAGCCATAAACTAAAAAAATAAACATAAATAAAATATGTCGACCTTAACTAGTTTAATCTCTGTGATGGTGAAGAAGTCGGTCAGGAGATATCCTCACAAAATATTAAACTTGTATTACTATGTGGTAACATCATAAATTTAAAATAAGACATCTAAATTCCAAAACCATAGGTAGCAAAAAACAGGTTAAATATATGAATACAATCAATACCTATGCATAAATTTATACTGTTACCAATCAAAGATCAAGATAAACACTATTAAATGCATATGGCGACTATAATTGATGTCCTAAAATATACAAAGGGGCGGGCACCATAAACAATTAATCATAAATATGGAATTTGATACAATTATTGATAAAACACACGCAGTACTAACATTGCTATAAATCTATATCTGTACAAATAAATCTGTGACCCAAAAACAATTGGCGTTAGCGTAGATATTTCAATCATCATTCAATGTGACAAAGTGTGCTTTTGTAGGCTTACAAAAGCGTTTTCCTGCGTCTGATATAAGGTATTATATATTTAGAAATTAAGTTTGAATAATGGGTTTAAAACGCGATTTATTGATTATTATTACGACGAACAGAAAACAGCGAACGTGGTCACAGGTAAAAAATGAAGTTCACAAGACTTGAGCTTTGAGATAATCTCAGAAACTACTGGTTCGATTTGAGAAAATCTTTATTATACTAGTATACTAAACCATTAAATGACGAAGGCAGGTATGGGCTATATAAGGAAGGAACTCTAGGAACAGCAAGTTCAAGATAAATTATGTTTTTAATCAGAGTTCATTAGCAGTACGCTATTTTCGACCGGACAAGTTCACGTTGAAATGATTTAGTTTCAATATGGTCCAGTGGTGACCGTAAATGTGTCCGCTGGCGTAATTTACACCGATTGCCGCTTGTTTAATATTGTGCTTATGTTTTAAAACTGATGTATTTGCGTGGGAATTTATTTAACGGCGTGCATGTCGTTTTTACTCTTGATACGGTGTCGTAAATGTCCTCAGTGCTAATAGCCATTCAAATACAGGGCTTATGATACCTTTTATGGCAAGTACCCTTCATATGTCATCAATTGTTTATAGTTTGTATGCTTTGAGATCAGTAATGGTTTTGCAAATTATCCTATATAAATTTTAGCATAGTAAAATTTTATATCATAACCGGCACCATTATTAAATCTAATCGCAATCCTAAACATCACAATGTGGTCTCGTGTCTAACGTCGCATAATTACACGTCCGCACAGTTCGGCCGCCGTCACGCGACTAATCAATTGGCCGCATGATGTCTTCATCAGCCGCTGGGGGGCGTTACGCCCTTGCGCTTGCGCATATCAAAGACTTGAACTTTCAAGCCAATGACGCAATACCGCTGAAAGTTATCGCACTGATTTACAACGATATCTGACAACCGATCACTTGAAATATAACAGTATTACAACCATTTCACGATATTTGATTAATGTCTTGAACACTTCAATAAATATGTTTCAAGTAATTAATATTGATTTATAGCATTTCATTTCATTTGAAAAGTTAAATAATGTGTTACTAAACTAAGTGTAAGGAAAACCTTTCAAACTTTCAAGAATCATTTTCTAAAACACAAAATTTTTAGATTACCAAACTATTTAAGTGTGTGTGAAGAGGCTAAAGTTTTTTTTTAAAGATAAACCTTCTATTAATTTTATGTAAAGTAATGAAAAATGTTTCGAACTTGAAAATAAACTAGTAGCCGCATGTCAAAAGCTAAACAAAGTTGAATACCACAATCAGCCGCATTCCGCGGGTATTCACACCGCGGCAGCGAAATAAAAAAGTAACAAGCACCTAAACGCGCAATTTATTTAAAGCAATTGAAAGTGGGCACTTAAAGGAATCACAGTGCGGAGAGGCAACAAATCCAACAAATTGAACAGGATCGGCAATTATAGAAGACAATGCGTGCGTGAGAGAGGCGCCGGCGCACGCAGCCGCGAATTAGGCTCGTTATCTGGGGTGGGGCAATTAGGGGTCGTTCCCACGGGCCCGACAGGTGGATTCTAGAGGAAAACGGGTAACGGATGAGTGTCAATCTATTGGGTTAGGTCAAGTGGCTGTTTGGGGTCAAAGGCCGGGTAATGTTTGTTAAAGTAAGAAAATTCACAAATAGTTGAAAAATTTATTGTATACTTGGCAAAATATAAATGGATTGAATACGCAAAATTACAATGAGCGTGCATTCAGTGTGAATTATGCACTACAGTTTGATATGTTTTCAATTATAATTAAAAGTAAAACTGCGAGGAATTATACAACAATATGCATTTTTGGAACGAAATCAGTTCACGAAGATAAAGCTCGAAGTATAACTTGTACAGTAGTATAACCCAGACATCAGCTCTACTTGCACTAACCTAATATATAATATTTATTGCATTAAATGTCCAATGTCCATTAAAATAATTCATTGGTATTACTGGAATGGTTTCCGACTTATTTTTGTTATGGTTTATTGATACTCGTGTTAATCCTGTAATATTTGGACCAATTTCTACGTATTTAGCTGCCACTTTGCCACAATTGATCGTTATATCAGGTACGGCACATTGTTAAAGCTTTAATCGCATTGTTGTAATACAATACTTCTGTAGCCAAAGATTTATATCAACAACATAATCTTATCTCAATACTAATTCCAATTAAACTCCTTTACACCCCGGAATAAATGGCCATATCTTACCGATTACGAATCAAAAGTAAATGCAGGAACAGTTAAATCACACGCAATTGAAAACGTTACATTACGATCTTATTCATAAAATGGAACACGAATAAATTTACAGTTTAGAGCGAAGTAAACGCAACTGCCAATTTTCAATTGAGGAAATCGAGTGGCAAATCGAGAAATGTATCGAATTGAGTATCGATTCATGTGACGTTTTTAATAAGGGTTCTATTAAGTTGAGGAGCGTGTGAATGAGTTTTATCGCCTTTTGCGTTGGAGAATGAATCGAGAAGCATTGATATGTCCCTGATGATTTATCGGAACACCGTTAACAGTTGTACCGGGTTTTGGACTAAGAGTAACTAACACTGTGTCTCTGATGTCGATAACATTCGTTTAGCAACGTGACATTTGAATTTAACGGGTTTGAAAATAATTAAAATATCACTCGATCTTAGTTGTGTGTAAGTTTATATATAGCTAGTGGGTACTTAGCACAATTATACCATTTGATACTGATTTAATAAAATCCCTATTTATAGTATTGGTAGTACGTAGTTTTGCTCGGACCAGTCCCATTATATGTCTGTATAAAAATTCTAATCGATATGTTACTTGCTCAATAACTTATATATTTGGTGCACAAATAAAATGTCTTTAACGAGCTGTTAAATCACATAATCTATGAATGAATACATTTATAATCTAAAAACTCCACAAAAGACGATCACAGACTTCGATTTCTTACCTCAACATTCAAATCTTTGAGCCTTCAATTGATATAAAAAGCAATAAACGATGGGATCACATTACCTCAATATTCCGATACGCAATGAGGCATATCGTTTAGCTACAAGCTGCCCGCGTATAAGGAGCCGATGTACATGGCAGGCGACATGCTACTGGGTATCGCACCCTACCGAGTAATGAAAGATATTTTATTTTTACAGAGGTTTTAAGTTACAGGGAAGACTTTGTTTCAATTTGTGGTTTGATCGTTTTATAGATTCTTTATAATCTTAAACATTATTTAAGTACATATATTGAATAAGAAAGGCTCTTTATATACGTAAGTGCGCGTCTATGATTTTCACATATTAGCGACTATATACTGAATCTAGAAGCGTGTGCAATTTTAAGTGCATACGTACTATATAAAATTGTTTCAAGTAAGTATTTATATTTAGCCGAGCTCGAGAATTAATAAAATGATTTGTTTAATGTGTCCAGAATTCCAGTGAATTATTGAAACACGCAATATTTTAACCTTTCAACAGAAAACATCGTACGGATCTACAACACGAAGTGAACAAGTTTATCCATATTCCATGTAAATACGGTCCCGGCTAAGCAAACCCTCGACCACCATTGCATTGCAAAACTGTAAGATTAGATTACGTGGGCTTACATAATATAAACATTATTCAGTGTTACGAATTCATTAAGATAATTGTGATTATACAGCGTGATTTTGTAGTCCAGAGACGCATTCACCGACGTTAGTTCATGATTATGCATATCTCATGAGTAAATATATAAATAAATGACAGAAATACAAGATACCGAAGGTTTCCTAAAATATTTTGAATGCATGGTAGGATTGAGTCTAAGATACGGTTAGAAATTCAGCATTTAGGAAAGATCTCTCGTTTAATTAAATTTTACGTACAATTTATATTTATTCGTTGTTCACGCCTATTTTCTTTATTGGAAAACTATATCAAAAATAAGGCCATACTTTTTAAATATCCTGAATGGCAATTGTATTAAATAAAACGAGTCGTTTTACTTACGGACAGTACAATATCCTACAAGGCGTAAGTATAAAGCGTATCTATAATAAAATTTGCATTAACATAACACCAAAACTTCGTTACCGATTGGTTGATTTTTTATATCGAATCTTTTATACTATTACCTTTCGTCGTTATAGAAACCGGGCTTAAAGAATCACCCTGTGTTATCTCGCGCGCCGTTTACCCATGGATTCCGGCTGCGGAGGTCATGCGGTGAAAAAATTCTGATCTCATTTATTTATTGTTGTTTTTGTGCGTGCTTTAATACAATTTAGTTGGTGTTTCCGTAATTTAATTGCGGTCGTCGTAATCTATAATTGCTGTGTATCCTTCGGTTAGATTACTGTTCAGAAATAAGTTAGAAAATAGTTCAATTTTGATCATTTAAAATCAACTGAAACATTATTTTTTTGTACAGTTTCTTTCATTTTTATTTTCTTTATTGCTTTAAAATCGGAAATCAATTACGTTACAAACAGCCTCGAATATAATTAATGTCTTAACATGTCATGTCAATATTAACATGAAATGTTGGTTACATAGAGTGCAAAAACAGTGTACGAAATGTCTTTTTTGGAAAGGAAAATCTCATTAACACATTCTACTTTAATCGAAAATTTGAATCTTAACTTGAAAAAAAAAATAAATAGGGCTGGTATTCAACACTCATACATTGTTGCAGACTAAGATTGTTTTAAGGGATAACAATGAAGATTATCCCCAAAAGTCATATTGATGAGAGGCAGCTGATTTCGTGTAATAAATAGCGCAGTATTTATAAAGTTAAAGCCAGTGAGATCCGGCTTACCGATTGGCGAACATTCTTGTATCACTTGTAAAATACTTTATTGCTCTACAGTGAATGTAGTGCAGATTGGCTTTTATTGTGTTGTTCCTGTGATTAAAATTTAATTGCTTTTTAAATAACGAAAATGTGTTCTACGTACGTGATTAATGATTACAGCAATTTTCTTTTTTATAGTAAGGACGTCACTTTCTGATATATTTTTTAATATTTTCATCGAGTTGGAAAAATAATGTATGTTTGGCAGTGTAGGATAATATTACTTACATGGAAATTTTGAACAAATAATTTAAACTTTACAAAAAACGACTGGTTTCGTAAGACTAAATCTTTTTTCCTCATTACAATTTATAAATTGCTATTACTGCTACCACTACACTTAAAGAAATAGCTAAGTTCTTGAAATAGTCCCTAATAACTAGTCTGTATAAAATAATGTTTTTACTGGTGCCAATATCCTCGTCGATGACTATACCAAAGCACCAGGAAAGGATCGTCGTGTGCGAGTGAGACTGGCGTATAGTGTTTAATTCGTTTTTTGAATTTATAGCAGCGCCTCCCCGTTAGCTTTATCTACATCGGTGCGGTATGGAGGTATCGTGCGCGCGCGCCGCCATCTGCCCGAGTTTAGAAGCTTAGTTTACACGAGTGATATCGGTTAGACGATCTTGTAAATTTCCTCGATCTGTACTGATGATATACTTTTGGAATCGATTTTGTATGTCCATAGCATTTGCATGGCTAGTTTTAACTTTTTTAATTACATTTTTTTTGTTTTGTTTAGCTATACTTTCCCTGTGCTAGACGCTGTCTGAGGTTTGTTTTTAATAACTAAAATATACTTTACCGTGAATCTTTAAGTCGTACATAATGTATTTGCTGACCAATTTCATGTGTCATATTAATTAATGTTTAATGTTTTGTGGCCTATTACCATTTTCCTTTGCAATATTTAAAAAAAGACTAACAAAAGGTGTTTTTAAAAAGTTTATTTCATAATTAATCGATCGTTGAAAGTTCAGTTGGACTATTAAAACAAAAACTATTTCGAACTAACAACTTATACCTATGAACTACATTCTTAACAATGATACATGCTTGTACCTCAAGCACAATTAAACTCCATAAATAACGCCGAGTGTACCAATAAAGAGTTAATGATGCCCTGATTAACAATATTCGGGGTCGATACCAGTGAGTTACCTTCGGAGGCGGGGCCCGATGCTAGATTAGTCTTATATTTATGCCATACCCGCCGTATTAACTGATAAACTAAATATCCCATTATTATATGCGAAACAAATAATGATCTCTCGCAGTTGTTCCGATTGTACTTTATTTATAGGCGGCCAGCCATCGCGAAGATTTATAGAACGGTAATCTGATTTTAAATTACTTAACTGTGGATGTAATAAAGCGTCGAATTATTACAACCTTTACGTGTGCTATTAAATAATATTATCAGAGTGAAATTTATATTTTGATGTGGTAGTAAAGGAGGAAGTCGATTCATTTGTGTTGCTTCACTGTCATCTCTTAACTAATGACTTTAAAATTGATTGTTAAAGTTAAGAAAAATATGAAGCTTTAAGAAATTCCCTTTGATACAATCTTCTATCCTTGTTTACACTTTTTGGTTATTTTGAATAACGGAAAAATCATATAGTTTTCACGATGCCAATAGTCATTAAATAAGCCTAAAGAAATTAATCCCTTCTTAGTCCTTTACGTCTCTTGGTATGTTTGACCCGCTGAAAAATCTTACATGCATTACGAATATTGATTCATTTCTTCTAAGAATTGATAATAAGACACCGGGCAATACCGTAATTATGTCGCGTTTGCGTAGATGCCCTATCTGTCCTATCACGCATGTCCCCTTTGTTAAAACGGAATAAAGCCAATTTATAAATTCGTCTGCGACACGAGCATCATTAATTATGTTGCTGGCTGGGTGGCTGAGAAAAACTTACTTCACTCATTTTGCTATCATTGCAATCGTGCAACCTTCTCTTTCTATCCAACCACCACTTCCAAAAACTGTTCTATAGGTGGCATCTTATCTCCAACTTCATTATCATTAAAAAATTAATCGTATGTGTGTATAATAGAGTCCAAATTTAATTAAACGGGTGCGTAAATGTAGCATTTTTCAACGTCGCCGCATATAGGGCGTCCCTTTCTCGGGGTTTGTTCGCAAGCCTCCCTGGCGTTAATGGTGTTATCTTGGCTCTCGAACGCAGCACCTCTCGGTATATTTCTTTATCTTGTCTCTGCTGGCGGTTTCCAGTTTGTTTTTTATTCGTTTGCTAATTTCGAAAATGAGGAGCCTCTGAGATCACATCGCTAGTGATCGTAGATTTAGGCTCTGGCATTAATAAAATTAACGAATGCCCCTTAAATTAATTGAAAGCGCCTCTCGGAACTGTTATCCTGGATCTTCCTCCATGGTTCGCATTGCAAGATATTTAAAGGATACTTAAAAAAACTACTCGTTAAATATCATTAAAATAATTGTAAAAGTACAATCGATTTGCGATTTAAAATACACATGTGTGCAACTGATTCTGAAATATTGTTAAGTTTTCATTCTCAAAAGTTTTAATGAATGCATATTTATTTTTTCAAATTAAATTACCTGGACAAATGAACAAAGTTTCTGACAATTTACACAATTTATTTAAATATACCGTTACAATTTATTGATACACACTTTTGCACAGATAGGCAAAATCATTGCACCAATTTATCAAAAACATTTCACAAGCATCGCCTCGCAATATGAATTGAAAGAACGCATAATCGAATTGAATGTAACATTTAGCGGCTGGCTATTGGTATGACAGCACAATCACCTGGGATTGTTTACATTGAATCCAGCATAATAGTGGTATGATAGTTCCCCCAGGCGGGGGCGGCGCGGCCACCCCGGCGCACGCCCCACACGGCGCCACTATCGCGAAAATATGGAATCTATCCATTATTTATTCGACGCGCTGTGCGTTATTATATTCAAATTTTGAGTGACTATTATTTTCTGAAAATATAGGTTGGAAATTCACTAAGCTATAGACCTATACACCTGTGTACGTCTCCACGCAAATAAGTGTAAGCACCTCAATCATTGTAAAAGTGTCTTAAAGCTTTTTTGAAAGAAAATTATTGACAAATTTTTCTGCAAACATTTTATCTAACTATAATAGTACACATGTACAAGTAATGTACACTATATATGAAATCTATCCGTTATTTTTGATTCGATACGCTATGCGTTATTATATTCAAATTTTGAGTGACTATTATTTTCTGAAAATATAGGTTGGAAATCGACTAAGCTATAGACGTATATACCTGTGTACGTCTCCACGCAAAATAAGTGTAAGTACTTTAATCTTTGCAAAAGTGTCATAAATCTTATTTGAAAGAAAATTATTAATATTTTTTCTGTAAACATTTTATCCCTATAGCGTTTATGAAATAATGACAAGTAATATGATATCTATTCGTTATTATTTATTCGACGCGCTGTGCGTTATTATATTCAAGTTTTGAGTGACTATTATTTTCAGCAAAATATAGGTTGCAAATTGACTAAGCTATATCCGTATGTATATCTCCACGCAAATAAGTGTAAATCTTTTTAAAAGCAAGTTACATACATAAAATATTTCATAAATACTTTTTCAAATAATGGTAGTATCAAATTCGTGTAAAAACGTAAAGTTCTAGAATGAAATTATGACAGGTAATATACATGAAATCTATCCATTATTATTAAAAATATGGAATCTATCCATTATTTATTGGTTATTATATTAAAATTTTGAGTGAACTGATTATTTCCAACAAAATTGATAATAGCCTGAAATTTGTCCAACCTACCTACATATTTATAGTTTATGTGTAGATTGGTATTAATAAAATACATATTTTTGAACGGAAAAACACAACTAAAATGTTATGTATGTTAATTACTGACTTTAAAATTGGTTAGAAAATCTCGTATGACAAAAGCCAATTCTATTTTAGTTTAATTGCTAAAACAATAAGTACTCCATCATACAACACACGTGATAGAAGTGAATGTCCTTAAATTGAAAATACGAGACATTCACTATTAGAGACAGATGTGGAAATCATAAAATCTTTCTTCTCTCTCTTTTAACACAATGTACCTCAAGGATCCTCCCTAGACTCTGATCCGGTTATGAAGTTAAAAAATCGACAACTACAAACTATTTAATCGGTTTTCTCCACGTCACTCATGATTAAAAAGCGCCGCAGATAACTAATCATACGTAATGGATTAACAAATACTTAAGAGTGGGCCGAGATAATTATTTTTCAATCGGCCCATCTGTAGAACAATGCGCACGCGCCGCTTACGACGCACATGTGATTTCACCACCGTATCTCGTGCGATACATCAATACTGTCCGGCATTGTTAGTGACGGCCGGGATATTGTGAACGCTCTAGTGTTGTAGCTCTATCATGTTACCGATTTTCATATCGATAGTTTTAATTATCAAAGTTAAAAAATACTTAAGGTATGGTTTTTCAAAATGTCCAACTGTAGAACAATATGCACATGCCGTTTACGACGCTTATGTGATTTCACCACCGTATCTCGTGCGATACATCAATACTGTCCGGCATTGTTAGTGACGGCCGGGATATTGTGAACGCTCTAGTGTTGTAGCTCTATCAAGTTACCGATTTTCATATCGATAGTTTCTATGATCACAGTTAAAAAATACTTAATATATGGGTTTTTCAAATATCTATCTATCGAACAATATTCACGTGCCGCTTACGACGCCCATGTGAATTTAGCACCGCATCTCGTGCGATACTTCAATACTGTCCGGCATTGTTAGTGACGGGACGAGATAATATGAACGCTGACTAGTGTCGTACTTCTTATTACTATCGTATCTAATTATATTATTACGTTTTAATCAAATTTTAAAATTGGCTGGGGCCGGAATTATTGTCAGTGTAAATAATCAAACCATGTAGACTTCTGATGCGGTGAATTTGACTCGTTTTTAATAAAATACCTACGCTGCGTACAACACATACGATGCTTTGATTCGAGAATATTATGGAGAAGATTTTTTGTCATACAACTAATATCAAAACTTTGTAAAGATAGCATGTACCAAAAACTATACAATCGATAATTCCATAAAATATTGTGCTTAACAATTAAACATCGATAAAATTAATCCATTGGCACAACACTACGCATTGTCAGTGAACGGGCATTTAGGATACAAAGCCCTTGTAACGTAACATCTAAGTGTTACGAAATCCAGGATCGGAACAAGAACATTGACCTTTGATAGCTATCGTTATTCACAAACCAGATTCGCGCTAAACGATTATTACAGTTTTGATTGTGTTCTATTGGCAATTGAGGATATACCATGAGAAAGTATAGAGCGCGCGAACATTTTACGGCAAATGAAAGAATTAGTAGACAGTCTAATGTTCTTTGGACATATTTTTTAAACCCTTATTTGATGTTTTGAATGATAAACCAAATTTGCACACAAAACGATGGTTACATCTTTTTATGTGTTAATTTTACTGCATTGGAGCAACTGACGTGATGTTAAATGGGACCAGAGAGTAGAATATGAGAATATGAATAGAAGCAACATAAGATGCATAGTTTTTTTACGGACTGTATAATATTCTACTAGACGTAAGTCTAAAGCGTATCTGTAATAAATTTTGTGGTAACGTATCTTTGTCCTGATTGGTTGATTATAACCGCTCGTTAATGAAAACGTTTCATATGTGTTGTACATAGTATTACAGATACGAAACGTTTTCATTACATTCCGTTCTTTATACGAACCAGCCCCTAGTAAATACACAACCTACTGTTGTTTATTTTAAAATATTATCTTCTTCACATAATACTGTATATTATGTACTCAAAGTACGTTATTAAATTCAATGTAATAATAATACCTGAAACAAAATTTATGCCGCCACCGTCAAAAATAATTAGCTTGCACATAAAACCATCAAATTTCTCCTTGTTATGTTCCAATAAATAAATGTTTAGTATCTCTTACACTATAATAAAATTAAATTTATATTGTCAAGGGGTGGAGGAGAACCCATTTAATAATATTAGTACTAAACGACAGCAAAACATTAATATTAATATACCTATATTTTAAGTATGAAAAATATTTTTATTAAACGTAAAAAAAGTAACAATCTTTTTGATATCTTTAAATTACCTATAGTTAAATATGGTTTTTTGAATTTCATCGATTAAATAATATTCATACGAGCTTTAACCGGCGGTTTCACTCTCATGAATTTTCCTCGCTAATCACACGAGGATAGTATTTTTTCGGGTATTTCATTTCAAATATACTCATATTTGTGCAAAGCCCAAAGAAGAGTAGGTATGTAGTTGATTAAATAAAGCTTAAATAGATAACAAACAAACAACGCTTTTATTATATTAGTTTAGATACAAATCCATATTTCAACCACGTAATTTCAACTATAATAGTGCAGGTATCAGTGAGAAATCGACGGAAATATTTATGTAAGCGAAAAGCCTCTCATAATGCCTGCACACGTGTGTACTCCAAATCACTCTGACCGTTTTACGACATAACCTGGGCTAGCCACGGGCAATCGTAGTGTTTAATTATTCATACTAAAACTGTCAAATATTGAGTCAGCCGATAAATTGAGCCAAAAAAGCAGCTCAAGTGTTTATGTACAGCTGTCGATGTGTAGATATGTTTGGCTTGTTACAGTTTATCTTACAAGTTAATTTCAAGATTATGGTCAATCTAAACGCCTATAAGAGGAAACATGTTTTTGTATTTTGCATGTCATGTTTACACACAAAAATTACTGGGCTGATTTAAAATTTTATTTCACCAGTAGAAAGCTACATTTTTACTTAGTTGCTGTATTAAAGGGATGCTACGGGAATTGCTACTCTGTTATAATATCAAACACATTCACGTCTTTGTTTTGTACAACAAAGTACGAGGGATAAAGAGAAATTGTACAAATTACACGCGCCCATACTTCCTCTTTGACACCAAATAAATACGTTAACCAGAACGTGAAACTACACCAGCTCATTTGTATTGCATAAATCTCGACAATGCCATTGTAAAATATCTTTCGATAAACACATTAATCCCGGGCCGGACGGTTTCGGCGCGTCGACTCGCATATTTCAAAGGCGCTGATGTCCCCACTAATCTGTCAATTAGCCGGCATTCCTGTCCCCTGACCTGGGCTCGCACGACCGGAGGATGACTAACTGCTATTGTTAACCCTATCCTCGCTAGTTTATGAACCTTCAAACCCTATTTATGTGTTAAATAAAGTGTACGAAGGCGAGATTGAGGCATCTTTAATGAGTCTATCATAGGTTATGTTGAAGGTAGTTTATCTCGGATTGCGCAATGTTCGTAATTTTATGCGTACAAAGTTATCCGCTTATGTTATTATTTACTACTGCATTTATAGATCCACATTAATTAAATAAAAGTTTTCAATCTATACGACTTTTTTAACCTTTCCGTCACATGATTTATCGCTAAAACTTATGATTTATTTCAATAAAAAACTCAAGGAAATCATCTTTATTCGCTAGAAATCCACTCTAGTTATTTCTAAGAATAAAACCGTAAATCAATTGTACATAATAAATGTATTTCAAAACAAATTTTAACAGGCAATATAAATTCAACACGTCGCAATGTTTTAGATTTGCATTGCTCAGTCAAGATTTTCCTTTACTGTAAATGCAATTAGTCATTGTTTTATCCAAATAATGTTCGACTGCACCTTCGCATTCGACTATCTAATTAAAATCGCTGTTTAATTAATTTTAATTAAACAATGGAAATGTCGCCGTTGTCCTAAGTGCTTCTAAATGCCGTCACAGTAACGTGACTTGTGATGCATTTAGATAAATTATTACATATTTCGCCGAGCCGTTGGATCGTTTACGTTCAAGAATAGCATCATTACACCGTCGGATTATGGTAATACCGCTATTCTAGTGCATTATAACGTCGAGGCACGCGATACGTAATAAAAAAAAATATTAAAAATTCACCCCCCGCCGTGCTACACTCGCGTCTCAGATTGGCAGAGTGAGTGACGTCCGCTGTCCTTATTGGTCGATAAGATTTGACGGATAAGCTCTAGCGGCACATAAAAGATATGTCCCGAATAAGTACGCAGTTGAAAAAACTCCTAAAACGGTATCACGATAACAAAAAGCCAGTATTGACGTGGAGTCAGAACTATCATATAAAAACAGCTGTCGACATTTTTTCTCCTTGGTCTCTCGAGTGCACATTATGATGTTTTGTTTGGATTGTGTAAGAGTGAGGTCGATCGCCTTCGGCGCCTTAAAAGAATCAGATTGGTCCTGATGTCTAAAAAAAATATTGTCGAGTATTTCTGATTTCACTACGATAATTAAATAAAAAGTGTCAATAACTGAGATCCTCAACGCTTATACAAGCTGGTATTCTTTATCTCGTGTTGACTCAATGGTCAATAGTTCTTCGTAAGTAATACGTTACGTTAATGTTCATATTATGCAACGTGAATCTAACTGCGTAGCATTTAAGAAATAAGATTGCGTATCCGACTTTTTTTTTAAATTTAATTCCTTTACAAAAGCTTATAGAAGGGTTCTTAAATATTCCTAATTTAAATTACCTTATTTTTCAAAATTTTGCAGTTTCTCGGAATTTTTGTAGTGTATGAGCTCTTGTTTGTGGTGTATAAGATCTTAATTACATAAAGAAGTTTGTAAGTTACGGCTCCAGACTTTTAGTAACTCGTGTATATATAATTATTTCCAGGAGGCCGTTTCTGTTCCTTCTCCCCCTGCATAGAGCAAGTTCAAAGGACATGTACAGCATTGGAGCAGCATGGTTTCCAAGATATCAGCACCATGGAGGTGTTGCAGACCGAGCTGAAAGTCAGCAGAAGAACGGTGCCTGTACGCGACTTATCATTCTTGAAACATAAGGTAAGTTGATTTTTTGTTGTATTGTTAATAAAATAATAATACTATAATAAATATGAATTATATGCTAAACTTTAAAGGATTTGTCAGAACATATATTCGCTACAATTTAGGTAATCTTAAAATAAATAACTAGCGACCACAACCCAGCTTCGTATGTGATAGAATATGCATTTTATATACACATAAACCTCTCTCTTGCATCACTCTATCTATTAAAAAAAACTGCATCTATAAAATCAAATCCAAAAAAATGTGTAGTTTTAAATACCTAAGCTTACATACATACAGACAGACGCAGGAAGCAACTTTGCTTTATATTATGTAGTGATTACTAAAATAAATAGTAAAATGGAAATTCTCGCATCTCTTTCAGTTCTATTTAGTTATATCAGAAGGATGTATAACTGACCGTTACAGTTATCTTCATTCTATGAGAGTAAATAATGAGGCTTTTGTGAAACAGAACAAACAATGAATCAAAATTAAAATTTATTAATCATTGATATTAGACTTTTCTATTCAATATTTCTTTTTCAACTTGCAAAACCCTAGTATATTTTTGTATTTCTTCATGTAACTTAAAATTGCGGTCGATCTTCAGATCCTAACCAATACTCTATGTGTGAAATGTAAATCGACCAAAGCATCAAAGTTTGCATCATCGCCTCGTCTAGAGCACCTTCTGACCTCTGAATAATATGGCAAAGAACGTCTAGAGTTTATTGTTTAATCTCTAGTATGTATTTCTCTTGTGACTAGAAATTGCAGTCAATTTTCGGATCTTTCCCAAAAGCTATAGTCAGGATTTATGAATCGACCAAAATATCAAAGGTTATCTCATCGCCTCCTTTGGAGTAGCCTCTGACCCCAGACCCAGTAATATGACAAAGAAAGTTTCTTTATTTTTGAAACTTTTCATGGGATTCTCGTGTAAATTCTCCTTCTTATTTTCTTGTTTCTGGCCTTTCTGTCTAAGATGGAATTTGCCAACGTCAAGTTTTTACACAGAACATTACCCGTCTTCACTACATAGTATAAAACAAAGTCGCTTTTTCTGTCATGTGTCATGTTGTATGTCCCTATGAACGCTCAAATCTTTAAAACTACGCAACGGATTTTGATGCGGTTTTTTTTAATAGATAGAGTAACTCATGAGGAAGGTTTTTATCAGCATTGCACCCGTGCGAAGCCGGGGCGGGTCGCTAGTATTCACATAAGACGGGCACAAAGTTTAAACTGCTTTAAAAACATGGTTAAGGATCATTACTTGACATTATCTTAGCCTTTGATATTATTTCCATTAGTTGTATTTATTTTCTTGTTTCCGCTCTGAATATATTTCCTCTCTTCCTATCTTCTACATTTAGTACTATAAATAATTGCCATGTCCCTTGTCTTGTGCTGCTTTATATATCTATTTATTGTATGTTT
>LQNK01002610.1:39711-53004 GCA_001586405.1 Phoebis sennae | reverse complement strand
ATGGTGGCCAATCTCAACAGAGGCTAGCCAGATGCGCAGGAGATATTATAGGTTCCCAAACTCAGGGCTGTTACTGGCTCCACCCGGGATTCGAACCCTTGGCCCCTCGGTCTGTAGTCAAAGATGCAACCACTAGACCAACAAGGCAATCGACTAAGATCATATATTACAACAAAAGGAATAGATATAGTTTTTACATTTACATTTTACTATATACAAAACATATATTCGTATAAATTTACTTAGCACCTGCTACATAGACATCAAATTTATTTATCTCAAAATGTATGGGGAAGGAACCTCAAGGCCATGCTCATCCACCCCTTTACCTATTCCATGTTACTTGCAATTCCTGCGGTATATTGCGAGGTCGAAAATATATTGTAAAAGCTCCATGATTGATGGTGATCCGTATAACAAGGGCACTTTATACGTGCACGATATTACGGAAGGTTCCATGATATACAACACCTTTATACCGCCTTATGACGATATCCCTGTTGAAGCTATGTAAATGAAAGTTTCTATAATTTCATTTATCTTTTTATAGTTTTATGATTATATTATTTAGTTTAGTATTTTCGGTGTCTTGGCAATAGTGGTCGTTATGAAGTATGTCATAGTGGTTAGATGTATTAAAAGGAAATATGTAGAGGAGTACAATGCGTCGCAAACGCAATCCAGGCAAGCGTAAGTCTATTATTATTAAATACTCGGTTTAAGCGCGCGGCTTGGCGGCGCAATCCCTGAAAAAACAACGCTATTCAGTGTTTTTAACGTTTTAATATATCTGTTAAGAGTATAAAAAGGCATGTCCGCAAGTCAACCAAAATTTCACTCTGTCCTGCGGTATGACATTTTTACAACATTGGAAAATATATTTCGAAAAATATTTATTTTAACAAAAAACCTATTTAAAAACCTCTATTTCATTTTTGATTTCATAAAAATTTATCAAAATCTGCCCAGTGGTTTTTACGTGATTGGCGCACATACAAACAGATAAACAGACAAACAGAAAAAAGTCCAACCATGGGATTGAGGTCTAGAAAACATACATATTGCATAGCAATTACTTTTTTTTTAAATATGCACAGAAATGGCTTGGTTTTCTGTTTGTTTATATAATAAAACTGTAATTACTATTAAGTGTTACACATTTAAGTACTTTTGTAGAGTTCCATAGTCAACAAGAAGAAAAAGTTTTAATAAAATACCAGCACCGCCTCGCGCTTGCACTAGTTATCTATTTTTTTCATAATTTAATACAGCTTATGTTCATACTACTAATCCTACTAATATTATAAATGTGAAAGTTTGTAAGGATGTATGTATGGTTTTTGTTACTCTTTATGATGCGATTATTGTGAAACTTGGTATACATATAAGTAAGGGTTCAGGATAACATATTATAGGCTACTTTTAAACCCGGAGTAGCCGGAATCAGAAGATACGCGGGTGAAACCGCGGGGCGCGGCTAGTCAGGAATAATGTAGGATTATATTTTTCCCGAACAATTTAGTAGGTTCAGAGCCAATTTAATACCAACAAATATTTGTTTTTTCTAAAAATAAAAAAATAACAACGACTTAGTTTCACGATACAACAAAAATATTTGACCGTACTTTATTATCTTTACGAAACAATTTCAGATAAACACAAATAATGTAAAATTCGGTTCACGCGTAAAAATTAATAAATCCCATCTTAACGAGATTACAATTCGAATTCACATTGTTCATTTGTTGTACACGTAATAATAATTATATCTCAAAAGAAAATATAAAGGCTAATTTATTTTAACATATATTTATAGCCATTCTTGCTCGTGAAGCTATCACGTTGGCTTATTGTACAGCCCATGTCAATCTACGATTATTCATCTTTATATATCATTCTGGTTTTCAAAAAATACTTTTAAGTGTAATACAATCGAGCAAAGCAAAGCCGGGGGAAGTCTAGTAAATGTGGTTTTAATTTTATAAAATTTATAATTAACCTTTATCATGTCCGTTTCTTAGTCTCTTTCTCTAAACTTTTTGCCAATGCGTCATAAATTCATAACTATCACTTATGCACAAGACTATAACTAACATAATAATAAAATATTAATTTATGGGTTAAGTGCTATATGAATACGTTTACGTACCTAGTTTAATTTTTTTTTTTTATTTTTCTTATTTGTTAGAAACTCTTTATTTCGACTCACATCGTTTTAGATATTATTTTGAACGGTGGCAGCGTTGTCTAACCTATTTAATACAAGGGCATTAAATCCCTTATAAATCGTCAGGTATTCAATAATATGGAATTTCTTTACGTGTTGAAACATACGAACATCTTTATTTAAGCTTGAGCACGTTTCTACTTAAATCAATATGATTCTTCAAAAATACTTCGTTTTAACAATGACGGTAATTTCGCGTTATACTTGTGATTGTGTGAGCAATTTTGCTCTAATTATTAATTTGTTTACTTAAATATACATTAAAACCTTATTTTCAGTAACCTAATAACTGGCCAGCTATTGCAAGTTCGACGATTAAAAAGTAATCCGGCATTGTGATTGGCCAATGCGGATTGCCGCGCGATACTCTCTTGTTTTTCGGTGTGGTAGAAAGAAGATTTAATTATTATGAGAGCGTAATATAAGTAATTGAGTATTGTAATAAATGTAATTATTATTATAAAACAAGTTCATTATACGATTTTCCTCAAAAGGAATTGTTTCAATGTAACACTTGTCCACTTGTCATTCCAGGCATATCTAATCATAGATGCTACTTTTTAGAGTTCCGTACGTAAAAGGTAAAAGCGGGACCCTATTACTAAGTCTCCGCTATCTGTTTATCGCTGTCTGTCATCAGGATCTATCTTACATACCGTGATAGCTAGAAAGGTAAAATTTCATTAATTATATATTTTCGGCGGTAATTAAGTATTTATAGCGGGAGAGTATACGGAATCCTACGTGCCCGACTTGCAATTCGCCTGTTTTTTTATTTATTCTAAGTGTTACAAAATCGACATTTCATGTGTTTAAATGTTTTCATAGTCCACACTTTTATAGTGAGCGTATTAATATACAATAAGGTTACTCATCTCGGATTTAATTCGTGTATATACGTGTTTCACAAACAAATACCCCTATTTAGAGATTAATTAAACTAATTTGAATGACGCAATGAACGAATAAGTTTCAAATCAAAGCTAATCGACGCATTTCAAATAGTTTGGCCATCGAATATTCTAGTATTCCAATACATCTAGCGCACAAATCCAATTATTATTCTATTTAGTATTCACCTGCCAGTTTCATAAGCAAACTATAATTGGCGGCCTTGACATGAATGGGTGCCTGATATGACGCCAATGTGAACAATAATACTGAAGGGTGGAGGGTATAAAATATACTTCGTAAGTATTTATTTTTAGCTTGGTTAAATTATACGAAGAAAAAGGACCGACTTGGCAACTTTGACATTCATCACTTTGTAATTGTAATATCAGTATTAAGGAAAAAAATTCCCAATGGCCATTTCCATGTTTTAATTCTTGTAACATCTAGAATGGTCGTAAGACTAAATAAAGGTAGCGTTTGCTTATAATTTTTTACCCTCAAAAAAATCCATTCAAATTTAGTTTAAAAAATCCGTGAAGCATAAATAAATACCTCTACTTTTGTTAGAAATATTTTTTATTGTTAGATAATTGGCTTTACGTAGAACAACAAAAATGTACTTACTTAAAATAACCAACAAAAATACAAAAACAAGATAAGGAATTAAACCTTCAATGAAGTGAGAACGCGAGCTATCTACAAAGGTGCTTCCTTACACAAAGAACACGCCTATATCAGACCACTTCTGATGGCGCTGATAAATATAAGCACTGAGGCTTATTAAACTACGCTATAAATGTTAATAATCCTATAAAGGCTTTACTGTGCCTATAGAAATGTGTTGGTTCGCCTTCCGTATTTTACTGAAGAAATGAATTATTCTTTTATGACAAATGTACTTTACATTTGTCATGAATCAGATCACCCACACACCAGTATAATATAAAATCGCGCCGGGAGAAATAAAAAAGCACTTCTATAAAAAATAAGATAAGGAATTAAGCGTTCAATAAAGTGAGACCACGAGCTATCTACAATTGTACTACCTTACAAAAAGAATACCGGACCACTTCTGATGGCCCTGATAAATATAAGCACCGAGGCTTTTTAAACTACGCTTTAAATGTCCCTTCATAATCCGACGCGCTTCTAACTTCGGACGGCTCTTGGAAATGCAGTCAACTTTATAAGCTTTATTTGCGTCTAACGAAATGTTTTGGATCGCCTGTCGTATTATACTGGAAAGAAAAAATAATCTGTTATAAAGAAGAGTGAATTTATAAATTGTATGAAGGTTTGCCATGAAATGGGTCACGCTAACACCTAATATTACCGCCGAAAGGTTACCACAGCCTCGTAGAAGCGATACATTTTCAATATGTTCTTGCGGTTTGTATGACAATTGAAAGACCGAATAGTTGGGAACCTTAACTACTTTTCAATCGATCTTTCATTCGTACAAATGAATGCACTATACCGTATAATAAGTTATTTTATACTCGTTGTATTGCAAAATAAAAAGAAATGATCATTTACTCTTTATATCTTACAGCCATGCTCAGGCCCTGCACGTGTATATGACATTGCAGCATTGCTTTTATTTTGTTGTATAAAGAAATAATTTTATGTGGAATTATAAATGGCAAAATTGGAAGAAGAAATAGGAATTTTTCAACCCTAGATAAAATATTACTGATTAAAGTTGACCGCACATGACACGCTAAGATAAAATCGTCCTGTAAGCCATGTGTTCAATTTAAAACAAACAATTCTCATTTCACAAACCCCAAACCTTGATTATTTCTAGCATCAAATCAAAATGGCGAGTAATTATCTCCAAGATTGATGTTCGAATATTTCTCGCATCAAACGATACAAGTTCCACGCGGAATTGATTTAACGATTTCAGTTTCACTTATTTCAAGCAACAGTTAATTAAATCACTTTGATTAATTATTTGCAGTTGACTTTACTGCCTTTGAAATTAAATGTGCTTAAGTTTCGGAATGGTTTAGTTCAATATTTCCGCATTGAATTGCATATCGTTACTGCTTATTGTTAATTAGCTGTGCCCCGCAGTTTAACCACCGTATATCTCTTTACCCCGTTCCCGTTCGATTTGATCAATATCCTTTTATCGGGTGCCTACGTCATTACATCTATCTAAATGCCAAATTTCAGTACGATAGGAGATATGCTAAAACCCGCGTAAAATATAAAACTTAAAGTTTTAATTTCAGATTCGACAATAAAATGAAAAAGTAGGTACGGACGCAAAATAAATCTAATAAAACCACATTTTTTGACAGTACCAGTCTCTTATGCTATAAAAAATTGTGACTAAAACTTTAACCATTTTTAATTTGTTGTTTTATCTACTAACAAAATGTTAAACTGCTATTTTCGGAACAAAAGCGGTGTAAACATAGCGAGGTTCAAATTGCGTATAATATTTACGTGCCAGGCTTTAGGGCGTGTAAGTGTAACCTACATGTAGGTATAATATACGTGTTTCCGTGGAAAATCGCTTTTGTAATTGCGTGATTCGTAATTAGCTTTTCATGTTTTATTTTGAACTGCTTTGTTCTAAATTTAAAATCCAAAAAACATAATGTATGCTTTTAATTTTATTCTTCACTATGATGTTCTTAATTTGAACTCTAGAAATTTTAACGACAAATTATTTCGAGAACCAATTCTACATTATCTGTGATAAAACATCTGCGAAATGGCGCCACAATATAAATTCAATTTTCAATGTTATATGATGGTGTTTAATAATTTAATTGTTAAGCTGGGGTTATTCGTATCACAGCAAGTTATTTTATTTATTTAATTGTCGGTAAGTAACCTTAATTATCAATTTTAAGGATGTATAAATTAGAAGATTTTTTGATGCGATGGAAAACTTGGCACATATTACAAAAATATAACATCAAAAATTGGTATAATTGTTTTAATTTTATTAAAAGTTTTGATAAGAAAATCTGCATTACTTTACAATAAAATGTTTTCAGTATTTACCCGTATAAAGTACATTTGGACCATAGTGAATGTTAATAGCTCTTAACGTTTCTGTTCACTCGAATGGCTTTGGCATTTTATGTAGAATTTAAATACTTGTGTAACTCTCAAAAACATTTTTATATTTTGTACGAGAAGTGGATTTTCATACGTACGTTTATTCATTTATTTTGTGCGAGAATTTTTAGTATCTATTATTTATTTTAAATGAAACATAGTGGTAATACTTTCACATAGTACATAGTGGTCCTTTTAACTAAAATGCCACCTTTAATTTAAATAACTGTTTATCACTTGTAATTGATTGATGATTTTATTTTTAAAAAATCTTTTTAAACTTAAACTGTGATGCGCGACTTCGCTCGCGTATTAGTTAAAATAACGGAAATATGGCTTATAGTATTTCTTAATAATGGTTTATTTAACAAAAAATTTCAAATCGGACCAGTAGTCCTGAGATTAGCGAAACAATTAAACAAACTTTTCAGCTTTATTAAGTACAGATGAAACATAACTGTAAATTTAATATCTACAATTTAAACTGAAAAATGATGCAACGTCAATTTATGTAAGGTAATAACGAAATGAACCCTTTGTCTGCATTAATCTGGAAAATCTACAGCTTTTACAATGGTGAGCAATCTCGTGTTCGTTTAACGAGTTTTATTCCACTCGGCCCGAGCTACAGGAAAACGAAAAATACGTATAAACGTAACAATCATAATTTCTGTTCAATACAAACGTTTTTAAAACCACGGTTATTATTTTTAACGATACTTCTTGGCATGAGTTGTATCGTAATTTAATTTCATTGCTATTATTCTGGCTATTGTTTTTTGCAAATTGTTTTGTTATTTCTATTCTTAACAGAAATTTTGCTTCTCGTTATACGGTTACGTGCAAGGGCAAATCTAATCTAACTTTGTGAAACTTTGCTTACGTGGGTACTCCCAATACCATACTTCAGATTTATAGTCGGTCTTTGTACACAATGTACGTAATAGGAGTGAATGAACGTTCAATTTTGATAATATCTTTTGATTATGCAACCCGACGTTAATATATTTTATATAGTAAACATTAGCGAAGATCAACGGCAGTAGTAGGGCGTTTTCTTGACGTGTTTTTTTAAACGTGTGATCACGTTTAACTTTTCTTTATTTAGCACGTTAGTTTTTCTGTGAAAACGTGGCTTATTAGTTGTTAGGTTAGCTTAATACTTCAACTTTATAAAATAAACAAAACAATCAAATACCAATTATATTTTTATTGAACATAAAGTTAGCATTTTAATAATTTCACCAAAAGAATTAAATACCGAAATTTAATTTTATTGTAAAAAGCGGGAGAGTTATTAGAGTAGTGTAAACAGACCTTACAATTTTATTCTTTCGGTTGTGTCAACATGTTCATTAAATTGTGTAAACAATTTTCGGGCTGTGTGTTTGTTAAATATTTATTTAGAACCCTTTGTAAACCTTCACATATTTCCCATTCGCTAATATTAGCTCTTGATTGAATTGATATTTATGATTGGATATGTATTCGTCAATCATTTCTAAATTGTTTGGGATTTAGGTAAATGTTATTCGGGTTATTGAATTTGTAATGGAATTAAGCATTTCTAGGTGCCCAATTTAAGTATTTGACTAAAATATATTATCTGTTTATGATTAATTTATAACTTTTGAGGCAATCAATAGATACATTTTGAGACAGAAGGTACAAACGCATAGACTGTACTGAAATTGTGACTTTGTTTTTATACATTAATACAGCTATTATCCTTTCTGTATACGTACTTTCATAAAAATTTTCACATGTATAATATAAGTAGGATTACGTAAAAACGTGAAAGACCTAATAAAGAAAGCCTACACCTTAATATATCTTACCTTATTTTGTAGAAGTAAGAGCATCCCTATTATCTAACCGAGATTTGTCGTACCAATTCCTCCGTGAAATACTAATGTACCGAGTTAAGCTTTGTTCGGTCATTACATTATTGTCTAACTAGGCTTGGCAACCATACGAGAACGCTATTTATTCATTTTACGTACTTATACATATATTTTATACTGAATACGAATTCTTTGAAAGTCTTGTTACGACGTTCTTCAACTTTTAAACAATATTTTCGGAAGGCTATAACTTTTCACAATAAAAGGTTATAAGTTTTTTATTATATTTGTGTAGATCCCTTTGAAGGGTGTGTCTTGTATTTAGTTCGTTCTTTTATTTTTCACATAGAACATTAATCCTTGTAAAAGTTTAATTGGCCTTTCCAATAATATAATACTATTACACGGCTTTCGATAAATCCGATACTAATATACGTTATATCAACTTGAATTCTAAATAGTTTATTGGAATCAAGCTGGTATAAAAATTTTACTTCATAATGATATCTTAATGCGCACACGTGTATGTAAACTTCTTCATGCGAAGAACTTAGAACTTATCATATCAAAGAGTAATGACTTGCTAAGAAATGTCATCTATAGGCACTGGTTAATGAGAGCTATTGCTGTATTGCATGAATAAATTTGTTTGCGCATACTCGTGTTTTAACATTTGATATTTGTATTAGATATTTATAAGAATTGTGGGCTGTATACATCCATAAAAAATCTCAATTATAGAGCTGAGTTATGGGGTGTTTGTACTAGGGATGATAAGGAGCTACGTATCTTAACCGAAACTATTTGATATTCGATATAAGTCTTTATCTGTAACTGTTACCGAAACCGATGTAAAAATTTCGTATAAATCCGGCTAGGTAGGGGCGGAGCCTAAATGAGCTATGAGCTGAGTTATAATAAGTTGTTTTAAATCAGTGTATTCAAAATTTATTTGTATTTTACTTTAGATTCCTTAAAAATCTATCGAAAATCCATAGACAAATCTCTCAGAAACTAACGGATAATCCATATTTATTATCCGTACGTATCCGAATCCAGTATTTAAATATTTCATATATACGTATGCAATCCGTATACGAAATTTCATATTCAAAACATCTTTGGTTTTTACACAACTATGGTTCGGAGAGCGCTCAAAGCCGTCGATCCTGTGCCTGATGTCTCTCCAGTTGTGTTGATCTGCCGTCCAATCGGGTCATGAGAATAAGGGAACAGAGAATGCACCTGTGTTTGCGGACACACTTGTGCACTATAATTTCTCTTGTACACTATGTAGCAATTATTACAGAAATTCAATCATAACGGGCAGTATAACAATGTTTAATAGTTTCTTTTCTTTCAGCGCCCACGGCAACAGAGTCTTGGCGGAGTGCTTCGGAGAGAGGGCAATTGGAAATGCTTCCTTCTCACGCTTATGATCGCCGGCTGCCTGGCGTCCGTCGCCTGGTGCAATACTGCGGAAATCGATAGGCAGTTAATTGATCTTACTAAGTAAGTACATATAATATGCTTGAGCTATAATAAATCTGGATATACAAGACGCTTTTAGAAAGTTCGTTATTGTTAACAATATCAGTCATAGCAAGTAATATAAGGAATATTGATAATTATATGAGAAGCTTTAGCAGGACTTGGCTAACTAGGTAATTTGATTAGGCCCCGTTGTAATCCAACGTGACATTAGGCTTTAACAAAGGAACGTAGGAATAACGACAAATCACTCTTTGGTCGCTTCTAATTTTTTCCTTATCTTGTTCTATAAAAATACATATTTTGCTAAATCAGTATGATATTTACCAAAATTAGAACATTTTCTCTCAGGTATCCCATAAAACAAACAGTCCGTGAGTCCCCTTGCGATGTGGGCTACGCGTATATCCCTATTGCGTTTGTGCTTCTCCTTTACTTGGTGTACCTGGTGGAATGCTACCACAGCACTGCAAGGATCCAGCTCGCGAGGAGAGTGGACGTCGCGGCTGTGTCTGCGAGAGTTCACTCCATGAGAACTGCTACGCCGAGAGTTTGGTGGGTTTATATTGTTTTGTTTTACTTAGAATTAGAGGGTATTTTTTGGAGGTGCAGTTTTTGAGTCGAATGGCGCGTGGAACGATTAAACGCTCTTAATTTAAGGTCCGTGTAAATGTAATCTATCTATATAAAACAAAATCAATTTCTGTTCGTTAATCTCGCTAAAAGTCGAGAACGGTTGAAGTGATTTTACTAATGTTAGTCTTAAAATATTCGTGGAAGTCCCGGGAAGGTTAAAAGTTGGAAAAAATATGACGGACGGATGATACGGACATATTTTTCCATATAAATAGTTTGTGTCTGACAAATACGTCACGTATTTTTGAACGTAATGGCATTAGGAAAAATTACAATTGGCAGTAGGAAACTTCCTTAGCTAGCTCAAATTTATATTCAAAAATAAAATAAATACAACAAAATTTCGCAATTACATGATCATTAAACACGTTTTATTATCACTGAAATTATATTACAAATAATTTTAATAATAAAACATCAGGCAGATGAAAAAACAAAGCCCAAAAATTAATTTATAATTTCTCAATTCCTAACAAATAAAATCATAACGATGTCAACCAACCGTTAAACAAGCGACATTTTCTCGCCTGAAATTCGGAATAATTTATGAACAAACGAATTAATCTTCCAATCTCGACCAGTCGCGATGGAACAATTCAAATAAGTATTTGACCCTTGAATTCAAACGGTTCTACTACGAATTCGTCTCTAGTTATAAACTTGGGCAACATTCCAAGCCATACTTGAACTGTTTCGCCTTAACCTTTCCAATAAATACTAAAATTCCCTCCTCCGTACGGCTGTATTAGCTGTGATAAGTATTCTAATTTACATAAGCTCGGTTCTTACAAAATAACGTCCATTGTTTAGTTGTTTACAACTTATTTACATAATTTGATTAAAATATTTAAATGTAAACTTTATACAGTGTACTGGAGATGTTACAAATGATCCACAAAACTTAGAACTTGGGCAGACAAAGTGAATATTCTTTTCTCTGCGATAAACAACTATAAAATCATACAAATTATTTGTGTTGGTTTTGTCTTTCTTGTGTTCAAACATTTAAGGACATTCTACATTACAGATTGTACAGACGATAAAATCCACTTAATATACACAATAGCTACTATTTTAATTACAATAATATTAAAATTATTAATATATATCTGAAGATTCCTTAACATGGCATTTAAAAAACTTTTCACAAAACAAATTCAACGTAGGCTTCAAAGACGATACAACTGCAAAAACAACGACCAAACTTCCTAAGAAATTGTTAACGAAACAAGGTAATTCCGACGGAACAATGAATTTTTGCCTTATTAGTTTAAAACTCGTAGTCTCAGTTCCGCCATTAAATTAGCTCAACCTTTTACGTGTAGGGTTCTCGACTACTGAAACCACTGCCTAGCTCGGACAAGAACGTCTCTTAAGCTTTGCCCTTTCAGGAAACATTTAATTGAACGAATTTTAATAAAAATCGGGAAATTTGCTGGCGTTCCACCGGTATACTTTTTAGTTTTGCCACGAAGTTGATTGCCTTCGTAAAAGGTAACTTTTTTTCACAAGATATTACAGTTTAATGTTATAAATAAGAATTGATTAGAGAGCATCTTAAAAAGATAGTTACGCGAGTGACGTGAATGTTTTTATTATGACTTGATATTTTTATTACAAGAAACACGGTAACTCTGAGTGGATCAATGAATTAATATCTGATTAGTTTAAATTAGCTCAGTATTTTACGTGTAGAGTTCTCGACTAATAAAACCTAGGTAGTCCTAGCTCGGACAAGAACGTCTCTTAAGCTCTGCCTTTCAGGAAACATTTAATTGAACGAAATCAAATAAAAATCAAAGTTCCCAGCGTTTTGCAATCGGTACTTTTTAGTTTTTGCTGCTCAAATGATTACGCCTCTAAAAGATAACATTTTTTACGACAAATTATCCATAAATTCAATGAAAAATTTAAAAATATTGTAGAACAACAGAGATAATGTAATGCGAAACGGAACAATGAAAATATGTCTTAGATAGAAGTTTAATTCTCTTTTTCTCAGTTGAGCCATTAAATTAGCTCAACCTTTTAGGTGTAGGTCTCTCAACTAATGAAAGTACAGAACAAGAACATCTCTTCACCTGTGCCCTATCAGGAAACATTTAATTGAATAAAATAAAAAAAAATTGGAATTCCCAGCGTTTTGCAGTCGATACTTTTTAGTTTAGCCGCTAAATTGATTTCGCTCGTAAAATACGTTTATTTTTCGCGTTTACAATATTTTGTGCTGAAAATATCTCTTTTTATAGCCTTTATACAACTTTTATTTTCAAGATAAAAAATAAATTATAAATGTTATGAAAATACCAAATGATATACTAAGTATACAAGGAAAAAAAATTGTCATCGGAACAGCTTATAGACCGCCATGGTTGGATGTGGATGAATTCTTCACGGGACTTCTTGAATCGTTCAGTTCCTTTGTTTGGAGTGACGTATTATTGTTGGTTGGTGATTTTAATATAAATTATTTAAATGTAAATTCGACGAATTACAAAAAGTTGGGAGATTTCTTAGCAAGCACAAATCTTAATCAATACGTCACTACCTACGCATTTCACAAATGATACCGAGACGCTTATAGATTTGGCGTGTTGTAATTGCTCCCTCTCTAACGTCGAGGTTGATCACATAAGAGATCTGAGTAGTCATGCATTCATCTCTTGCATCTTAAACATCCACAAAGATAGAATAAAACAGAAATGGGTCTCATTTAGACCCTTAAAGGATGTTAACATGAACGACTTGAACCAGACTTTGGCTACCATCAACTGGGACACCACTCTATCCACGGATGATGTCAACGTAAGCGTCGGTCTTTTCACATCATATTTATTGAACGTATTTGATATTCATGCTCCTAAAAAATCCTTAAAAATAAAATCCCAGCAATATCCATGGATTACCTACAATATCAAATTAATGATGAAGCGAAGGGATGAGGCTCAGAGTATGGCTCGAAAGACAAAGCTGGGCTGCCTTATATCGTGAAAGCCTGCCTACTGCCTCGTTGGTCTAGTGGTTGCATCTTTGACTACAGATCGAGAGGTCTCGGGTTCGATTCCCGGGTGGGGCCATAAAAAAAAATGTTATTGAGATTTTCTAAAAAAGTCTCAATAG
>LQNK01002610.1:19358-37665 GCA_001586405.1 Phoebis sennae | reverse complement strand
TAAATTATTATAATTTGCTGAAAACCTTCCATTGAAGATAACACGCTGTAGGTAATTGTAATTTCGAATGCTATATGCAATTCTTAGTATATTTCAATGCCGTAGTATTTTTTATTGGTTCAATAAAAAACCAACTATCAAAAGATACAGTTACATAATATATGCTACCGCTAAGGATTTTTTTTAAATTATTTTTCTTTTTTTGCAACATCTTGATATGCTCTACGTATTTGTGTTATTTACATTTAAATAAATTTCGTTGTGTTCTTATTGTATCAAGAAATACTTTGAAATCGATCGATAACATTTTTGTTAAAAGAGTATTTATTCGTTTAATAAAGTAAATTTATTTCAAATAATTCACTCTGGCTTCTATTATTTATCAGGTGGAAAGCTATCTGTTACCACTACGTGAGACGAAAGCGCCAAGTCACTCGATACAGGAATGGTGATGCTTACACCACTACACAGGTAAGATAAGATAAGATCTTCGGTTTATTGCCTTCAATCTTATATTAATAATCTAATCTTTCAACTCGTCTTTCGGTAAATCCGCTTTCAATTTGATTTTCTAAGTAAAATGCCGTAGAACTAAATACACCCAATTTCAATTGTATGGATTATTGTGGACGAACGAGCTTTACTTATTTCCAATCCGTTTTGAAACGTTAATCCTTTATCCTTTGGCTTCGGAATACCTTAAAGAGAACGTAATCCTGGTGTTTTATAAGATATCAGGTTCATGGTAATTAAATAAATAATACCTAATAACAATGTTAATACCTTCTTCTTCATATTTGACTTTACAACATTTTCTGTACACGCATTCATTTTCTATACACATATTTATACCATTTTTGGGGAGATGTTTGAGGCAAGCTGAAAACTTGTCTGATGTCTATTATACCCCGACATGAAACTTTAGACCTGGCAGGTAGAGTCCCACCAAAAAGACCTGTCTTTTTGAGAATAAAATATACCTTATTTAAATTTCAAGTTGTCTCAACTACATTTTTTCAGAGTACGTATTTATGTTTTTGCAAAATATTTTGAAGGCGCCTGGCAATGTTAAAACCCCGACTAAATAATCTGGCTTATTTTACTATTTTTAAGATTGCATGTTGCCTCAAATATGTTATTTGATAAAATTTTCAGGGTTTATTTAGATTTAGCCCCGCTTCTCACTTGCCAGTTCTGCAATTCTATATCGGGGTTTAATAGGAGTGGCAGCATACAATTTTTCTGCTTGCCTTAAACACCTCCCCAATAATGGTCCTAGCTTTCGGACGCTAAGTTGTACTATATATCAATTGTAAAAACTATCAGATATTTTGAATGACAACACACCCGTGGAAAGTAACTTAATTAAATTAAATATATATTTTCGTTCATCCAAATGTTCATTAAAAACATTTTTTTAAATAACGCTCATAAAAATGTTACATAAAGCTAAGAATAATAACCTAGGATAATTTACGTAAATACAAAAGTACGATCACGTAACGAAAAGGGTTATAAGAATAATTTAAAGCGAGAAATATGAAACGTGATAAATTAAATACATAAAAAGGGAGAAATGGTTCCGCGTGTTAGTGATTTCAGTAAAAATTGCGATGTTAGCACAAAACGGAAAATAGAGAGTGCGCCAGAATTTTAATGCTGTTTTTGAATAATGCATGCGTAATTTTACAGTTCTATATTGAAAACTATATAGGATTATTCAGGGCTTAACTTTCCTTCATTAAATATCTATATTGATTAAGGAGTCATCTAAAACTATAATTTACTCTCTTTTTAGAATATATGCAAAATGTGAAACTTAGGTAAATGAACCTTTATTTTTTTTAATACATTTTTTTAGATGTTAAAAATACTGAAAATCCGGAATATTCTATATCCATCACATCGTTCAAAACTAATATTGTAAAGGGTACCCGACAGTAGTAAGTCACCTGTACCGGCTCATGCATATTAATGTGCACAGCTATGTACGTTACCTGTAGCACACACGCAATATAAGCCTTTGATTTATTAACACTACACTGCAAATTGCGCACGTATAACAGTTTACAGAAAATTTGAACTGGCTTTAACATCGACAAATATACGTTAATTACGCAAAAACTACATCCAACATTTTGTAGTTTAAGAAATTTTACTATTCGCTATGGTACCGACAGCGATTTCCTCGCGCTTCCAAAATTCATGTTTACACATTTTTTTTCTGTTTCAATTAACACTACACTACAAATTGCACAAGTATAAACTGTATAGTGCAATTTAAATGGGCTCATATTAAAAATATTAGCCTAAAAGTCGGGAAATAAAACAATGTTCTAACCTTATTGATGTTATTCTTATTTTAACGATGCAATGTTTTGATGTTCTTTTTAATGTGAGTTATTCGTATAGCCCTTAAGGTACATATAAACATTCAACAGAAACATCATATTTAATCATAAATCCTTATATTCACAATTGAATAAACATTCAATTTCAATGTAAGTGCAAAAAAGAGTTTAATATTGTTTTCAAAAACATATTGAGCACTTATATTGTAAGTGCATAGACCGCCTAAAGCTCTTTGCAAGCGCCAGGTCATTCATCTGTGAACTTTTGAATTTATAATAGAAAATTGTTTAGAGATAAAAGGTTATTAGCTTTTCACTCGTATTGTAGCAGTTATAAAGGTATTTCTTTATAACTGCTTTCGCGTCTAGTCGCAACTTTTATAAAAAAAATCACAATTTTGTTTCCATAATAATACACTTTAACTTTATTTTAAACAGAATGGATGTAATAATTACATTAAGTAAGCTGATTGGTTGATCTATAATTTATAGGAGTTATATCTATTTTGAGGTAACTATGTATTCAGGGTGTCCCGTAATGATTAAAGCATTGCTTAAGGGATGATAACTACTATGATGAGCTACTAATCTTTAAAAAAAATTCAATATATTAGAGAAATTATCACTATGTTTTTGAGATATTGAGAATTTTTTAATTTTTTTCAAAAATGTTGACGTTGCCCAATGTTTTATATTGCTGTGGCCGTAATTCGTATTTGTTTTTCACATTGTTTGTCCAAGTTTCCTCTATGAGTTGCTTTGTTAGATACTTCCATACTAATAGAAATATCAAACATCGGAAGAAAAAAAAACTTATTTCAGTTATATTTTCGTACGACATACAGCGGGTTTTTTGATAGATTATTAGCTCAGCTATCATCCCCTAAGAGATGCTTTACTCATAACGGGACACCCTGTAAGCAATAAACATTCTTCTTGCAAATTCTAAATTAGGGAATGGCATTATTTGTGGCTCTTGATACTTTCGTCTGCGACCCTTTTCATTTTCTTTAATAATTAATTGTATAAAACAGGTATACTACGAGCGAGTGAACACCCACAGCGCAAGTACATCGTTCGCCCACGCTTGTTGCGGCCAACGGGACGCGTCAAGGAACCTAGTGCTGGACACAAACACGCCTATCACTAAAGTGCGGTTCAGCAAGGGATTCGCCTTCGCTAATATTGAAGCAGCTAGTGGTAAGGATACAATTCTGATTCAAATTACTCATTCTATGAAATACTAGCTGATCCGCGCGGCTTCGCTCCCGTAGCATAATGTTAGGTATACTACGAGCGAGTGAACACCCACAGCGCAAGTACATCGTTCGCCCACGCTTGTTGCGGCCAACGGGACGCGTCAAGGAATCTAGTGCTGGACACGAACACGCCTATCACTAAAGTGCGGTTCAGCAAGGGATTCGCCTTCGCTAATATTGAAGCAGCTAGTGGTAAGGATACAATTTTGATTAAAATTACTCATTCTATGAAATACTAGCTGTTCCGCGCGGCTTCGCTCCCGTAGCATAATGTTATAGATATCGCCTATAAAATATAGCCTATTACTATTTCATGTAGCTTTCCAATGGTGAAAAAATTTTTAAAATCGGTCCAGTAGTTTTGAAGTTAATTTTGCATATAAAATTTTGATTAAACTTGTACAAAATAATTAATATGATGATAAATATCGAGTAAGTATAGAAAAAAATGAGCGAGTGAAGCAAGTAGAAGCTTATAGGAATATTTACTCAGAAAAGTAAGATTTGGACATATCTTCCAAAAGGTTTTCTGGTTAATAACCTTTTCTTAAAGATAAGATTGTAGTTTTATCTACTACTCACTCCAGTTCAATGGTTTATTAATACATAATTCTAAAAGCATTTGAAAATAATGGGAATGATTTACGCTAGATTTCTTCTTGATAATTCTTATCAAGGTTACAGATCTAACGCTAGAAAGCTTTTTTATTAATAGTCGATTTAAACTTGACTCGTCTACACGCCTACGACGTAGCATTGTAGATGCATGTCTACGATTTCATTCGTGTCAATATGATTTTTGTAAAAATCAATTTTAATCACTTTTACCAATAAGGTTTTGTATAAATGATGAACTCGTATCTCACCTTGTTTATTTAACTTAGTTTGATCCTTCGTCTAATACGGTGCGAAATGGAAAGAACCTGGTCTCGTGCTAGTGGTTGCGGTTAATAATTTATGAATGCCTTTTTTAATATGATTTTTTATATAACTTTAAAACTTATAATTAACTAGAAGAAATTTTGTTTATTTTTTAAATAAAAGTATAAAAGCTGTTTGTCTTCAAATAAAATAAATTAATGCGTAATTTAAAGAAACAAAATAATTTTATTGTACAATAATTTGTAAAAAATCAAAAAATAGAAAATAGTGCGTCATTTTAAACGCGTTGAAAAGCAACAACAATAAAACATGCATCCAAAAAGCAATGAACGTGATATTTCACTTTTGTTAGTATGCCAATAAAAGCTTTGTCGAATGTGTGTATATCACGGCGCGATCTGGCTCAGCACACGATATTGAAATATCAACTGGAGGGATTGACGTAGCAAGCAATAGTTTAGTAATATCACTAATGTCTCTAAGTATTTTACATATCTATTTTATATTGATTAATTCCTATACAAGAATAAGTGCAATAATTCACTTCTAAAAAACAATATTAGTTATATTGTTAAAATAATAAACAATATAACTAAATCGATTTACACTTTTATTGAGAAAGCATCAATATTTCCCTATATCAAATCACAAAACACGTGCGTCGTTTTAAAGGCGTTCAAAAACAACAGCAATAAAACCTGCATACAACAAGCAATGAACGTGATATTTCACTTGTGTTGGTATGCCAATAAAAGCTTTGTCAAATGTGTGTATATTACAGCACGATCTGGGTGAGTGGTATTGAAATATCAACTGGAGCGCCTCACGTAGCAGACGTGTTTTACAAAAATAATACTGTTATACTCGTACCTAAAAGTTATATACGCATTATACTATATATTTGGTGATATTTACTTTAATTCCTTCTTTTATATGTGAGAAGGAATAGTCTTGTACGATATACAAATTCTTATAACCGATTGAGAAAAATTGGTGCAAAGTTTATAAATTAACATTATACTTGTTCTAAGTAACTATTAAACTAAAATTGTCTAAAAAACAATATTTAAGGAGATGATATCACTGCTGTAGAATTTAAAAAAATCAAAATTATAAAAAAATATTATATTTTCTTTTGAAATAGGAGATAACAATAACTATTCGTGTTATACCAAAAACTAAATGAAGATTATTAAAAGCAAATGTTCTTTAAATATACAGTAGAATATGCTACCATATTATGCACTAAAATATGAGCCAAGTGCCATTCACAATAGTAAAAATAATTAGATTCACCGCGTGTAATGAATAGCCACGAAGCAGATTGCGTTTGAGCGCAGATGGAGTTTGCAAACTGAATTACGCGAAGTAGACTGCAAAACATGCACACGATAATAGTTAACTCCAGGGAGACTGAAACCTATTTAATTGATGGTACTTTACTAGCTTTTTTTATGGGGCTAATGACCTCGAATTTACCTAAATTCATAAAATAACTGTTCAAAAAATCTAAATTAATCGTGAGTTGGCATAGAGGCCCTGCATTGTAAGATAATTATTGGTCTCATGCTATCCCTCATGTAATAGTTTCAAGAGCTTACCAATAAGCGAATCTTATTTGCAATCAATTATAAAAATGCTACTGTAGGTAGATATGCAGTACACCAAAGGGGTAAGAAAAAAAAACATAGTTTGCACAGGCGTATATGCAAACTATCTTATCGTTTACGTATGACTTAATACCAATCACATATTACAATAGTTCACCATTACTTTAATAAGCAAACGAGTCGAGTAAATCGAAACCTTCCATTTTCAAAATATATCTTAAATAATTTTTAACCTGAACTCACATTAAAAATATTATCATTTGGATTGAAATTTATGGAAAAATTATATAAACAAAGTTGAATTTAATCTGCTCCGCGCGCGCCATATTCATTCCGCTTTATCTCCCTCGGGAACGAGCAGGAATTCAAAGAGCACTCCGGCCTTTTATTTATATCTGTTTTAGCGGAACTGAAATTTCGATTATAACAAAGAACTTTTAAATTAATTTTCTTTATAGACATAACTCGAGTTTGCGCTTATTAATTATTTCTTTTGCAGAATTTGAAGATCAAAGATCTCGTTTCTTCGCGGAACATGAAAGATTTGATGACTTCATGGAGATGCGAGAGGGATTGGATCTGATTGGTGTCAGCTCGTTTAAAGAGTATATGGTAGCTTATAGGTAAGATTTATTTGTTATGAATCGTTTTTTTTTTAAATAATTTAAAGAAAACTGCCATTGTTTTCTGCCTCTTTTGTCAATTTCTAAATACCAAAAGCAAATACAATACCCAAATTTAATTTGAACAATTTATTCATAACCGACCTTTCTCTGATGCTATGAAGGATTGCTTCATTTTACTGGGTCATTAATATCTTTATTGTTTTAGGGATACCGATCGATGTCCGTGGTACTCCTCGCAGCTGCTATTTTGGACACTATCTTGTCTTCTATTATCTTGGCCTCTTAGGATTATAATAGAATGTAATACGGCATATGTTCATTACACAGTAAGTTTATACCATTTATTTCAATCACAGTCTGCATTTTTGTAAAATTTCTTAATTTCCAATGTTTCTTTACAGATAACAAAAATATTTGGTACAAATTACGAATTAGATCCAAGTAGACAATTAGACTTGGATACGCATTTATCCGATACACTTCCTCCCGTCCCATCTTCAAACTATGCCTGGGCTTTAGCTGACGAACAAAGTGCCGTTCTATGTTCAGCTCCAAGGCCTCCTCGAACGCTCCCATTATCCCACGCTTCTACTGTAGATAGTCTAGAATTATTCGCCGCCATTCGAGGCAACTGCGCAATTGTCCCCTCGTACTCAGAAGCGATGCGAATCGACGCTGCTTTACGAGAAGACCCCGCCGAAAATACAAACCCAGGTGTCTTAATCGATATAGAATCTGAAAGACCTAACAGACCAGCCATCAAAGCCGCCTCGTTCGACGAACCACCGAGACGACCTAAGGTAACAATAACAGGAACTCATTCTAGTAATAACATAGCCGGTAGTTCTAGGTCAAATGAAGCTAAACAGTTAAACAGAAGGTCCTGGGCGGGAGTGCTGACCACAGCCCGGAGTGCGAGACAAATCTTAGATGACCTAACCAGTAATGTCAATTATGAACAAATTCCTGAACCTACAGTACAAAACAGGGAGGGAGCAATTTATTTCTCCAGAGAACTGTCGCCTATTTCTTCTAGAGATCCGTTTGGTGGCCGAGCGCAAACCACACCTACAGATGAACCTCCTACTTACGAAGAGGCTTTAAAATTACCAGCTCTTAGAAAATTAACTAGGTCTATAACTGGGACAGATTTAGCAGGTCCTAGAAGGGCGTTTTTGAGAGATGTTCTCTCAAATAGAAGGTCTTGTTTGGAAGGAGTCGGCGTTTTAGCTGGAGCCAAGTCAGTAAGAGTCCCGTGTGAAGAATCCGGTGAAGAAACACACCTTTAGTGCTTCGCATTTACGCTATTTAATGGTGCAATACTAGTTCTAAACTAGGCTCTAAAATGACTGAGTGAAGTTAAAATGTATGTATCTTTAGCAATACAATGTTTAATATAAGACCTTAAAATTTGGGTTTGTTTTCACGGGTCAAAAGAAGAATTGATTAAAATGCTAAATTCGATGAACTTTTTATCTTTTCCTTTGCCGTTTGATTAAATTATGACAAAACATCTCAAACAAATGTCGTTTAAATTGTTCATTAATTTAATTTCGTGAAGCATTGTCCAAGTCAAACTTTCCGCCTTTTGAGAGCTAAAGTCCATTTGTTGTTGGGCGATGAATAAATGGTTTTCTGTGTTTATTTATTATAATTATACGATTCCAGAATAACGTGTTCATTAAAGTTATATATTATGATTAACAGCTTATCACATTCATAATATGACTGGGTACTTTTCATTAAGAAGGAACAGGATTTGATAAAATGCCTTTATATTCCAAAGTCCACGTCAATTATATTATATGCAACTCGTTTACGAAACTCCTTTTGGAGTCTATCTTGTTTATTCAGCAGTACCGTATTCAAACTGTTTAAATTGTAAATACATGTAAATATCGAGGCATCGGGTCAAAGTAATTATTAAGGCAGTGCCTTGTATGCTAAGGTATAATGAAGTTCGATTCATTTGTTCTAGTCGCAGCTATAGAATGTTTGCTGTCTTCTGTATCTAATCTCGTATTCTAAACCTTAACTATGATGTTTTAAATATAAACTGTTTGCTTCAAAACTTCGAGCTTCACATTGATTCATAAAAACGTACGATATGCTTTCATTTTATAATAATTTAACTTTAAAACTAACTCGAAATATCGATTTTCGATATCTAATGCGAAAGATGTTTCTAAAATTTAGTTTTAAACAAGGCTCTTAACTAAGGCACGCTTTTTATAATTTTTGTACTTCATATTGTATTAGTAAAATAAGCTACTCTGGATTTAAATATTGACTAAAATAGATATTACGTGAAAAGTGATACTAATTTTAAGTCTGAATAAATTTTGATTATGTACGTTTGATGGAACCAACTAAATTAGAATTTGCTTTTAGATATAAGCGTAATTATGAATTACTAAAACATGTTTATGAACATTAAGTATTTTAAGCTTCGCTTGTGCTGAAAGATAATTTGTTACAAAAGAAAATAATTATATTAAAGTATTTTAATGGAAATAAAATGAAACGTTTGGAACAAGTGTAAGCAATGAATTTAATTTAATTTTACAATTTGCCGTTTAGTTATCTTAAGTGGGTGTTTGATATTGTAATGGATGCTGATTATTTCCATCAAACATAATAATGCTGATAGATTTAAATAAAAATAGGGAGCACACTGCAAAATTAACAGGTATTGATTTAATCAGCGGTCATAAGGGTTTAGTCCTTGCTTTCATATTATGGCGCATGAACACTTTACCCCTACCATGAGTTACGCTTAAAGAATAATTAAATTCTCCACTTAACTGAAACATAACGAGGGAAGAAACGGTTAAAAATTCGACGGAACAGTTTTTAACTAGCGATTCAATCTCATGGTAAGGGTACTTAACTCTAAATGGTCGATTTAAAAATCCCTCCAACTCTTGTTCCTACACGATCCACTTCAAGAATCTGAAGATATTATAGGAATAACTCGTCTTATAATAAACAATATAATATTAACCTAATTAAAAGTAGTTTAGTGTATTATTAAAGTGCCAATATAAAACGGAATAGAATAAAAATTAAACAAATAGGTGCGTATCTAAAATAGACTTTGAAATTGTTAAAATTACGTATTGTTGGTTTTATTTATAAACATGGTGCAATACAGGAGTATTTCAGAACCTTTAAACAATTGTAAACAATACTCCATACTTTAAATTAAATAGAATATCTTTTGATAGAAGCAAAATATGTAGAAACTGAGAATAGGATTGAAAAGCTATGTATGTAATTTATACTGTCTCATAATGTTCATAATCATTTAATATGTTTTGTCATACTAATTAAATCTATTACGTAATCATTACAAAAATTTGCTTTTGTATATAAATGAAAAAAATAATTTAGAGCTTCTTTATTAAGTTTGTACAAAATAATATTTAAATAATAAACACTAATGTATAAACTTATTTAGTTATTATTATAGTGTAAATGAACGCTTTTAATGTCCTATTTAGTATTATGGTTATACTTTATTATTATTTAGGTATATTTGTTTTATAGACGCTAAACTAAATATAAAATATTTTCGAATGTAATATAAGCGAAAAAGACAAATTAATTATTTTCAATAAACTACGTTACAAATGTATTTGTTTCAATCACACTTAATCCTAAACCCTTACATAAAATTATTTTTGTTTTATTACGACACTTTTAAATTTAAGTTTCGCAAATACCTTGAATGATAAGATTATGCTAAGGTGTTAATATTCAATTTAAATTTGATTTTTTATAACTTCCTTTGGGAAAATTATGAAAAAGTCAAAAACAATTCTATATAATTTGATCCAGAGGCTATTAAATTTTGTTATTTCAAAAAATATACATAATTTATGCCCGTCCTTCCCTGCTTTACATTTAAGTCCCCTCAATGAAATACACACATTATGCGTTTTATGAGGTTATGATAAGAAGGCTGTAAAGCTTTTATAGGCTGAGAAGTATTTTTGTCCGAGAGCAAGGATTATTTTTTTGGTAAACGTTTGAGGCAAGCTGAAAACTTGTATGATGCCTCTCCTATTATACCCCGACATAGAACTGTACACCTGCCTGATGAATAGTAGTCATTGACTGTTTTACAACCAATTGTGTGATGATAGTATTCTTTTTATTTTTTTCTATTATTATTGACAGTAGCCAACGTCCTGAAGGTATTTTCTTTTTTATAAAAAAGAAAATTAGTATTCTTTGGACCATTGATGTATTTGAAAATATCGTAAAAACATAAAAAATATCAAAAATATTTTCTTCTTTAAAGGAATGAAAAATTGCCAGAAAGATATATCTTCCGCTTTACAAATGACTCCTCGAACAAAACATTACTTAAATTGAAACCATGTACAGTCCTTTTAGGATTTATTTACGTAAACCACGTAGCATTAGTTTGCAAAAGTTTGGATGGATAGAACCGCAGAGACCGCGAACGAAAACTATTTAGGTAGTACTTTGCTTTGAAAATAGCGTTTTCGTTTTACCTCGTAATATTAAAAGGAAATACATCTAAGTATAATCTATAGATATAATAAAACAAAAAATGGTAATTGCTATGATTAGATTTTTTTGTTTGTATGTGTGTCAATCACGTAAAAATCACTGCGCAGATTTTGACAAAATTTATAATCTAATAGATTGATATTAGGTCTAACTTATAGGCTATATATTTTATTTGGAAAAAATAATTTTTAGGGGTGGTTCTATATGCATGTACCCGGAGGGTAAAAAATAAATTTGCAAACATATCATTAAATGAGGTATCATTAAACAGGCCTTTAAAAATGAAATAGACGTTCTTAAATTTTGCTTTACTATTGCTGCGATTTTGCTTAACTAAATATTTTAAAAGATACACGCTTCTATATTTTAAGGGGCTTATCATTGAACTAAAGATATATTTTTAAACTAGAGGTGTTACAATCGTGGGGCGAAGCTAGTAGACAATTAATTAAGACCGAAACATGAAACAAAAACGGTAAGTAATACAGGCAGAGATAAAAAATAGTTCAGTGAAACATTTAGTTAAAACTTTTATAAAATTATACTCCTTATTAAATTACAAAATTTTTCTGAATACCTTAAAAAATATTGAGCACTGAATAAAAAAATCGCACAATCGAATTCCTTTCAAAATAAAATTTCTTCGAATGCAAATCAGACGGGCAAATATTGACCAAGCCAGCGAATACTGATAACCGTCGTTACGTAAATACAGACTCAACATCACTCAATAACTCAATTACTTACGAGGTGCTCACTACGAAAGGCGAATTCAATTACTTATACAATCTATACATCTATAGGCACGTCAATTTGTAACGTAATTTTTTTACCTTGTAGTAAAATAACTCGATTATGAGGGAGTGCTTGATTAAATGATACATGCGTAAGTTATATTCGTTAATTTGAACATAATTGTTGAGGTTGGTATACATTAAAGATTTTAATTAAAATTTTCCAGGTGATATGATAAATGTGCTCGTTGGAATTGCGGCTCTTGTATGTTTAGTGCGTTTATCTATAAAGTATTTTTTAATTATTCTCTTTACAGATAAATATGAACAAAATTATTTTTAAACAATTGGTAAATTAACTAGTAAAGGGGTGATTTTTTCCTACTTTTGTCAGACTTTTACCTAGTCTGAAATTCTTGAGTAAGATTTGCTATATTTCGATAATAGACATTTTTTGTGCAAGGATCAATGGCGAAATTAACATTAAATAGAAGTAGTAGAATTTAATATAATCTAACTAAAATATACATCTCATACAATGTGAATCCCTTAATAAAACACAGAATGGGTGGCATAGAGCGTGATTCAAAGAGCCTCGTATTTGAAATGCTTCACATTCGTAACATACAAATTTCTTAAATTCCTGGATGATTGACAACATTTACAAAGGGAAAACATCTGAGAAATATTACAGGTAAACCCTAATGCAAAAAGCGAATTTAGAAAGGCGTTGTCATGCTTGCAGTAAGCTAACTACGTAAGTTGAATATTTCACGGCCAAAAGAGTGTCCAGTAATGTAGATCATTCCTTTTCCATCTCAAATAGATCTTTAGTTTGGTTACAAGCTTTATTTACATTTGTTCTCTTGTTTTACTCAATACATACATTTGGGGAATATAAAGAAAGCAGCGTAGAAGTTGGGGCAAAGATTTAAGCATAAAAAAATATTTTATAGCAATAAAATATGCTTTTTTAATTAATAATCATTCATGTTAATGTAAAAGTAAACAGTGTGTACCGTTTTTATATATTATGTAATCCGGAGACTCAATTCTTCTAAAATATCAAAGGTTTTTATATATATCTATACCTGATGGTATAGATATAGATTAAAAAAACTGATGTAGAAAATACTAAAGTAGACTGATGTCTAATTACTTTATATATTTTTTTTGAAAACTGCATAGATAAACACTTGGCATTATTGTAATTAGATGATAATGGTAATATACATACATTTGACTTAAAATAGTACACATTTGATCCCGTTAATAATAAACAAAATGCCAGTGGTTCTACGTACATATTTTACTTACATGAACTTGTAACCCACCATGGGTTGGTATTAAATAGTTAAACTTCGTAACTTCGTTCCTCATACAAAGTTTATTATAGCTTATAGAAGGGCTGGCGAACCTTTATACAACAACGTACCATTTTCCGTAAAGAAATGTTTAATATGGTGCCAGATGTGCCAGTATATAAGTTTGCCTTCGTGATTATGGGAAAAATAATAATAATTTTGATACTATCAACTCAAGTATAGTATAGATTAGATAGAAAACATAGGGTAATTCGCGTTCGCTCGTCATATAATGTCTACTTAACACTTTCTTAGTGCACATGACGTGCTCAAAATAATATGTCATGCCATTGGTCCACCATCCCTGATATAAGTCTACAGGCTATAGCCTTGTTGAGTAAATCAGAGTTCGGCGTAGTTTTGTTGAACGTAAAAACTTTCTTGCAGTTGCTCATGTTGACTGCTAGAGTACTTAAAGTGGAGTAATTAATGGGGAAGTAGCAGCTCGCCCCGCCTGTGCTTTTAAATTTTCTGAATATGTTACCTACATGTAAGGAATGAATATTTTTATTTATAATTCTTTATTGTGTGATGACTTAGCTACATATATTATACACAGAAGCATTAGATATTATTACACAAAAGACAGCCTTACAGTGTGTATTTATTTCCGATATCCGATGACATACATAATTGACTGTCCTTTCTTAGAAAGATTCAGCCATTTGGTGATAACAGACCCGAGACAAGATTAATTGATATTCTATCTTAAAGGTAGAAGGTGCCACAAAGGAACACCAATGTAAATATAAATTCTTGTAGTTCTTGATGATTTTACTATAATTATGATTGAGGTAAAAATTCAATGAACGCTTTAAAAACGAGCTTTTTAGATGACCTTGTTAAAAAGTAACAAGATTTCCCGACCTGAAGTTGGGTTTTGTTTCTAATAGTATTTGCACCCAATAATTTTATAACAGTAAATTTTACATATAATACTTCAATTTGTAAAATTATAAAAATTTCATTTGATTATCTTAGTTAACAGTTATTTTACAGTTCTAGAAATTTTACCGAATTGATTGGAACGCGTAAATAAATGCAATCATCCTTTTAACACTGATCATACTTACGAATTGAAAATGACTTTTTATTTCAGCTGTAAACGAAAATTATACCATAAAGGTTGATAATAAATACAGGCAGCGAGGCGTACCGGTGATCAAAGCGGCCGGCTCTTTGACTATCCAGCCGTAGCACGGGAAACGTATTAATAATTATGTTATTTTACCATCAAATTGATTACATTATAGTGTTATCAATTTCTTACAGTTACATAATTAAATCTAATCCAAAATTCATAATGTCAATTGTTAACATATTTTATTATAAGATTATTTCCTTAAAATATTTACAAAATGTTAGCTAACGCTAGGTTCAAAAAATCTTCAATTGCTTGTTTACCTAACGCATCATTTGGATTATTAGATATTTATGCATTGCAAATGATGATACATTTAATTTCAGTTATAAACTATAATTTTATAACATAAAGGTTGATAATAAAGATAGGCGTCGAAGGGTATCGGTGATCATTCAGCCGTTGACGATGATAGGTTGAGATGATGCGTACTTCAAAGCGAGAAAAGTTGGTTCACAACAGTTCTGCAAGCTAGGATAGGATTTTCACTGAACTGATGAAAGAAAATATCGAGACAATACGTTGCAGAGGAAACAAATAAGTAAGACATAAAGATCTCCGGCGCCACCACTCATCGTTCGGAGCATAGTGAAACAAAACCCTATTCATGAATTCATTAAAAAATTACGAACGATTTTAGATCGATTATCTTAATCTGTAACTCTCTCGCTACGAACTTGTCTCAGTTTTGGACGAAGTTGTGTTTTAATCTTGGTCTATATCCGTACTAATATTATAAATATGAAAGTAACTCTGTCTGGATGTATGTCTCTTTTTCACGTCTTAATGATGAAATTTCGTAACTGCATAGTTTGAAACCCCAAAAAGACATACCTTTTATCCCGAAAATTCTTGGGAACGAGAAATATTCGCGGCTGAAACCGCGGGGCATAGCTAATTATCTATAAAGGTATTCTTATAATCTTATTAGAATCTCTCTTTCAAATGTCATACACAAGCACGGTGGAAAAAGTCAGTTTCAGGACAAACGTGACGTGACTGCGTATTACATTTACCATTTTTATTTATTACTAGCTGTGTCCCGCGGTTTCGCCCGCGTATATCCGATTGCGTGGGATTTCCGGGATTAAAAGTATCCTATGTCATTCGCCTGGTCCTAAGCCTTCCTCCTACGAATTTTCAGCTTAATCGGTTCAGCCGTTCTTGAGTTATAAGTGGAGTAACTAACACGACTTTCTTTTATATATATAGATTTTAGTTTGGAACTGGGAAATGCCGCCGCTTTTTTGACTGACTTTTTGCTGATTTTACCACTGAATAAAACATTTTTGGCCGACTAAATATACATTCTTTAATAGAAAGGCCAAAGTTTCGAGACAAATGTTTGACTGATTTAAAGATAACCTTATTAGCTAGGTAACAAGGGATGTTTGTTACCTTGAATAATAAGAAATAAGTCCAATGGCTAATGTTGATAAAAGGACAAGCCGAGGCGCCGGATAGTCGCGACGTAGTCTCAGGGATCATATATCTTTTCTAGGCTAAGTATTTTGAGAGAGAACCGGGATTTGATATTTTACAATTTGTATTAAAAGTACAAATGAAAGAAAGAAAGAAATCGTTTATTTTACCATAGATGTAAGAACCGAAAAATTTACATTATTCTTAATAATAATACATCTTAAATGTACTTAATATCTATAAAATATGAACTGGTTTGAGCTCTAGTCCCCACACTAGGATACCCTGTGTTGTGGGTGACTAGCCTCTTCCATAGTAATCTAAATAATGTACTTGTACTGGTATTTTAACAGCAATAGAGTTAAAAATAAGTAGGAAGCATAAAACTGACCCTGCAGGTAAATAATAAAAAAAAACTCTTGATAATACATACGCTCTCTGTGCTCGAATAAGTTTTTTTTTTGAAAGATCTCATAGGAATTAAATACTATTTGTATCTAAATAAAATAAATTAATATTCTTGAACATTAAACACAACATCAACTGGTTCAAAACTAAGCAACCTTGTACTAACGAAACTAGACTTCTTATAACCATACTTTCTATTTAGTTAAACATTTCTTGAGTAATTTGAAATGGACAATCTGTATTTGACGTTAATTGTATTATGTTTACTGTTGAAATACAGTTTTCTATGTAATCATAGCAATGTTTATAAAAAAGCAATCTATGAAGTCAAAGTCATCTATGAGAAGGGCACTTACAAAACAATTTCATTTAATTTCTGCGCTCAGCAGGATGAGAAACTTGTGTGCAAAGAAATAAGGGTTCATCACGTCTATACCTATATGATGTGAGGAGGTTGGTATTTCACGAAAAAACTAATGGATTACCTTGAGATACGCGTGATTTCTCAGAAGTGGTAAAAAATATGAAGGACATTATTTTATTTATATTTGAACACTCTAAGGAAATTTCCTACCGTTTTAGATTAAGTATATCTTAAAAGGTGAGCTACTAAAATGTTATGACAATAACACATTTTAGGAACGTAAATCGGTGTCAAAAATCGCACCAAATTTCAGTCTCCATCGACATTAACTTCATTACAAAATACCTATTTGAATAAATTAGCTTGTACTTTTCGGCTTGTCAATGAATAAATAAACATATAAATTGCTTACTAAATAGAACACTTTTTAAAGGATTTTAAACACTTAAACATTTTTATAAAAATTGCTTGTTAATTCTCATCCATACTAAATAATGAAAGTATTCGAGTTAAAGTAATTTCTGTGTAAATAGATCATGTTAACAGCGGTCTAGATTCTAAGTAGGTCTTGTATCAGATATTAATCATTGCTACTAGATGCTAGAACATAGCCTTGATCTCTTTCTTCGTCTAGGGTGTAGTGGGTGACTTGTAAAAATAAAATAAATAGAAAGCTTGTAGTAAGAGAGAGTGCCTATCCTAAACAACTTAGATATTTGGAAGAGTTGCTGAATAAAAACATTACACAGTTAATAGAAAACATTATTACAAAGTAAAGAATAAATAATATTAAAGTTTTACAAAATTACAAAATAAGTAGTTAAAAAAAACTTGTGCGAACTTCTCGATTTTCTGTTGCATTTCAAATTCGACTTGAGTGTTAATATCTGCAAATGTATATGCAGTGTATATTTATACAGGTAACCCAATTTCCATAAAAAATCAAGTATAGTAGGAATTCGTGATAAATATGAATAGTCAAGTTGATTAAAAGATGGTCTAAAATGACGAAAAAAAAGAAATGATACTAAAATTTTACTGCCATATAAAAGATGACACAATGTGTGCGTGCGAATTCTTTAATGCTACAGCTGTAGTTAGCTGTAGAATATGTCTAAATGATAACTCTCCTCGGTGCTACAAAAGGTGGTACTAAAATTTGCTCATTTGTATGCCGTGTTTCACCTATACTTGTGTATAACGAGCATCCGACTAACATCCATATGAATGAAGAGAAAATAGATGAGATTCGTGATATGGAGTTGTAGCAATTTGGTCGTTGCTACGGTTTAGCGTATACGCGGGTCACTCGTGGTGTTCCCTTCTAATGTCTGTATGTATATCCGACTTTTATATTTAAAAGGTGAATTTACTTTCAAGATAATGTGATATCTTTTATTATTAAAAAAATATTCAGTATTTTCTCGCTTAATAAAATATTTTTAAGTAGCTTTTACTGAGCTTCGTCAACGACATAACAAATATTGATTTGTTAAATCTATTGAGATTCTTATAGATTATTTTTAAACAAATAGAAAACAATAAAGTGCTTTTTTTTTAACCGACTTACAAAAAAAGGAGGAGGTTATCAATTCGACCGTATT
>LQNK01002609.1:116872-155315 GCA_001586405.1 Phoebis sennae | reverse complement strand
ATCTTGAGTGAGAGTTAAGCTGTTTACTTTAGATAATAAAAGTTAAACTTTTTGTTTCATTCAAAGTCTGATTCTTTGTTAATTTTTGGTACTCTATCTTACAAAACAAAGGTTGTTGATGTATTAAATGTCTAATGAAATACAATATAATGATAAATTACAGTTAATGAATGTCGATAATACCCAATCATATCCAATGATATAATGAATGATATTCAGACAATAAAACAAGTTGCACCTTATGAGAAATGAGATGTCTATTTTATAAACAGGTTGTCAGATATGGGAAGATGGGAGGCAATCATGAGTCAAAGCTTATGAATTCTTGTATTACAAAGTTCTATTGGAAATACTGTATCTATTTCATAGTTTTAAATACTTGGTACATTGTGTATGAACTATAGAATATTAACAGTTTTTTATTTATTATGATTAGAAAATAGGTGCAGGAGTAGAGTTCATTTCAGTGCACCAAAAGATGAGATTTTGATAACTAATTAGACTAACAACTGTATTTGTATTTTGTAAATCGAGACATCATAATAAGAAAGAATAGTATTACTCTTAAAGTTGTACTTTAAAGTAACACTTCTAAAATACAAATCATGATTTTTAAGTCATGATGGAATTTTTGAAGGCCCTTTTCTAGAAACATCCAAAATTGTAAAAACCATTATATACTATTCACATTGAAGATTAAAATACATTGTAATATATGTCTTTCTTTTTCTAGTTTGATGCAGAATTCAGAAGGTTTTCCCTGAACAAATCTGAGAAACTGAAGTATGATGATTTCAAGGCCTTAATAGAGAAGCTTCACAGGCTACATGATGTGGCCTTCCTCATCAGCTACACCGACCCAAGGGACGGAGACCTACTGCCAATAAATAATGATGATAACCTAGCCAGGGCTCTGTTGACCGCCAGACCATTGTTGAGGGTTATAATTCAAAGGAAAGGTAAGTTTAGTGTACTTTCTTTATCTTTTTAGTTGTTTGTTGTGTCAAATTATCATAAGTAGAATAGAATAGAAATTTAAAAGGTACTTATGAATAGTCATTATTTAAGTTACCACCAGTTCAGAAATTTGTTTCCATAGAGGAGATACTGGCAAGAAGGTTGATAATTTATTTTACGAATATAATTAGGTTTACAATCATTGGCTAAAGAAAATAAGCAATGAAAGTTTTAAGGACAGAACAGGTATGCTATCTCATTAAAAGAGAATTTAATCTGGTTTTTGATATGCCTTCTGACAGCAAGAGATTTGTAACTATTTCTAACATTATTGATGTAACCATAAGTAAATCATAGTATAGTATCCTCTATCGATTTTTATTAAGGCATAAGAAATCAGTGTTAATTTTTCATCTTGTCATTGTTGATCAAACCCAGAACCACTTGCGTGTAATACTTAACAGACGCCCCAACGATTATACATGTACATATTTTGATGGGGTTAGGATTAAATTAGGTTTAGCTGTTATGTTTTTACAGAACCTTGTTTTCGTCTACAAATATAAACTGTTATAATGGCTGACAAAGAAGGCTTCACATCACATTTAAATTTCAATCCAAATTAAGAAACAAAAGAAAGTTTTAAGTAGGAGTACAATAAATTAGATCACTTAATCATCACACCAATAAACAAGACATTACTTTATTTAAAACAATTTATATTCAACTCTTTTTGTCAAAATTGTTGAAAAAAAAATTCTCCTTTCATAACAACCTTAAAAGCAATATCTATATTTATAAAACTCAAAGGTGACTGATTATATCCTACTACTATTATAAAGGCGAAAGTTTGTAAGTATGGATGTATGGATGTTTGTTACTCTTTCACGTAAAAACTACTGAACCGATTATGATGAAACTTGGTACACATATAGATAAGGGTTCAGAATAACATATTGGCTACTTTTAATCCCGGAGTTGTCATTTAATCAGAAGTTACGCGGGTGAAACCGCGGGGTACAGCTAGTACTCTATATTTATGAAACTCGAAGGTGACTGACTGACATAGTGATCTATCAACACACAGCACAAAACACTCGATGGATCAGGCAGAAATTTAGCTTGCTGGTAGATGTTATGAAGTGTAGGTATCTGCTAAGAAAGGATTTTGATCAAATCCCATATGAACGGGTAAAACAGATATACACAAGTGAAACTGGGGTGCACAGCTGGTTTATATATTTTCAGAGATTCAACAATATTTTTTTTCTATAGAGGAAGAATAACACGGATTTCTTTCCTAGCATACATAATAAAAAATTATAATGACCAATTTTTATTGTTACATTTACAACATTTCATATTGATAAACTTTCACTGCATAAAAAAATTATTACAAATATTTATGAAAAATCTTTGGAATACACACACATTGAATAAATAACATTCATGGTACCTGATTCCAATTAACGTTGAGGTTATATGAGGTTACCAGAGCGTGAACTATATGTTCATTATGATTCTGTTTGCGGACTAACCTGTTTATTTAATTAAATTATAGAATTTGAACATTGTTGATAATCTTACTAATATTATAAATATTAAAATTTGAAATTAAAATTTCAATCACCCTGCAATGATTGAATGCATTTTGATGAAATTCTGTATATTGATTGTATTAACGGGATCAGATAAAAGGACACCTTGTATTGATCTATGATGACGAATATGGTAAGAGCAAAGCCGAGAGTAGAAACTAGTATTAAGTATTAAATTTTTTTTGGGTCATTATTATTATTTTTTTGGTAGTAGATCAATTCCGATTGAAATTTTAGTTAAATAAAATACTTTTTAAAGGAGTTTAAACGCGGTTTATTATACACTAGCGACCCGCCCCGGCTTCGCACGGATAACAGTATTTGTCCACTATTTAATGGATGATATTATACATAAAAACCTTCCTCATGAGTTACTCTATCTATTAAAAAAAACCGCATCAAAATCCGTTGCGTAGTTTTAAAGATTTGAGCGTTCATAGGGACATACAACATGACACATGACAGAAAAAGCGACTTTGTTTTATACTATGTAGTGATTATTATTAACCCGACGTTTCGAGCGAGCGTGGCTTTAAAAAGTATTTAATTTAATATATGAAGTACTCGCGTTAAAACACAAGAAAATACTAATTTTAATTTATTTATTTGTATATCGGGTATACAATGTTTTGGCAACAATAAAGTTACCAATTGATTCATACTTGCTCATACAATCGTACTATACAAGGTGTATCATTGTCACATTCTATGCTAATGTTGTGACGGTAACACGCCTTCGATTGAAGACTATTAAATGTTATTGTTTAATTACTACCTACGTACGGCATTCACAATATCTAGTTAATTCGCCTAGTTTAGTGGTTTATTCTCGACTAGCTGATCCGCGCGGCTTCGCTCCCGTAGCATAATGTTATTTATATAGCCTATTAGCTGATCTGCTGCTTCGTTCCCGTAGCATAGCATATATACTATGTATTTTACGGGATAAAATAAATCCTATAAGAATCCCTCTACGTAATGGTAAAAGAAATTTTGAAATCGATCCAGTAGTTTTTGAGCCTATTCAATACAAACAAACAAAAATACAAAGGTTTCCTTTTTATAATATTAGTATAGATAAAATATAGCCTGTGTTACTCGTGGATAATGTAGCTTTAGAATGGTGAAAGATTTTTTTTAAATCGGTCGGTTTTTGAGCCTATTCATTACAAACAAACAAAGTCCCATTTTCAAGAACTGCGTACTTAGTTTTAATATTAATTTTAAGGTTTTCATTGTAATTTATAAACTGTTTTAGATATTGAGTTCTCATTTTTTATTTCGTACTAGCCGCGCCCCGCGGTTTCACCCGCGTAACGTCTGATCCCGTGGCAACTCCGGGATTAAAAGTAGCCTATATGTTATTCTGAACCCTTACCTGTATGTATACCAAGTTTCATCATAATCGGTGCAGTAGTTTTTGCGTGAAAGAGTAACAAACATCCATACATCCATACTTTCAAACTTTCGCCTAATAGTAGTAGGATTTTGTCCTTGAAATAAATAAATTTTCTTTCTTTCTTTCTCTTTATAATATTAGTTTAAATTAACGGACCGGGTTTGAATCCGGTTTGCGCCAAAAATTTAGAATGTTTCTAACAATCTCAAAAAATACACGTGTATCAAAAACTATGTAAAGATGTCTGTCCTGCGCTTAATCACTCTTCGATCATCGGATTTCCGATGGAGTTGTAATAATAAAATAATTTGAAAGTACAATTACACACTATACCAGAGGTACCCAATTTTTTTGTAGACCCCTTGCCATGTTCTTCCGTCTTGGGTAGACCCCCAACCTGATATAGATTGATTTCCTGAAAATTTCTAACAGTATTGAAGTTTTATGTTGAAAACTTAAAGTAAAGACACAAGTTATTTTTTTTGCTGACGTAGACGCCTTGCAATTTCTCATAGACCCATAGGGGTCGATGTAGACCCCTGTGGCGTCACATGACGTCACAATTCCTAAATCGCGATCTTGAAATGTTTTCGCCGCTTAGCATATATACAGCTATTTTAAATAAAATACTTTTTAAAGGATTTTAAACGCGGTTTATTATACATTATTTTACATTATTATTTAACCCGACGTTTCGAGCACTTTACAGCGAGCGTGGTATATGGAAAATTACAAATACCATCTTCGGGGAAATAAATGGAGGTAGACAAACAATTTTTGAAACACTCATGAAGACAACTGCCATCTCAGTCTCCCGTGACCACGCTCGCTGTAAAGTACTCGAAACGTCGGGTTAAATAATAATGTAAAATAATGTATAATAAACCGCGTTTAAAATCCTTTAAAAAGTATTTTATTTAAAATGGAAAGTACTCGCGTTAAAACAAACACAAGATTATATTATATATACAGCTTCCAAGCATCAATCCTCGGGGCCTAACGGCCGGCCAGTCCTGTGGTTCGGACTGGTCGAGGATCCTCCCTTTTCGTTGGAGGAATAATATTATTCTCCACACCACTTTGGGAATCAATGCACTATACTTTTCCTTCCTTGTTTCTCTTGATATCAACTGAATATCTCTACAATGATGGGAATACGACCTTGTGTCAATTGAAGATGATCAAACATTATTGTTAAATTGTTGCCTACGCGACGTACGTACTTTTAATTGTTACGAAGTACTAATGAAAAGTTGAAGGGAAAACAATGTTTTGAGATAGGGAATAAAGTTTAAGGCTAAGGGAGATAGGGATAAAAGGTTATATTTAATGATATACAGGATGTGGAGTGTGAGAGATAATCATTAAGTATGATAGTTATAAAATTACTGAAAAGCAATGTATGAGTTAACATTGAAATTGTAAACAAATTTCTTTTTTTTTTTATTAAAGGTGGTGACATTTAATGACAAAATTCAATAATAAATGAACGTGGTCTATCTTATTTATATTATAGTATTTTACGAAGTAAGTATCACAAGGATCTAAGAACTTTCATATTAAGAAAAATATGCAAATAAATAACTTCTTTATAAAATAAATTCATGTCGACTTTAGGCTAAGTATTTCCGAGTAATATAAAGTATTTCCCATTAATTAATCACGGCAACAAAATATTTCTGAATGTAACATTCTAGAAGCTTCGACGGCTAATGAATATAAATATTTTTGCCAACCTTTTATAGCTCATAGACACGCAAACTAAATATGGGTGCAAAAATTAAACTGAATAATATAAGTAATATAGTATATACATATTTCCTGAGAATTCAGCCGGATAAAGTAAAAAAACAGACGGATTTTAAAACAAACATCCATTGTTTTATATCATTCGGTTATTTTTCTATATTTTAGGTGAACAATTTGAACAATTAAACTTTTAATAACTTAAAAACAATTAAACTTTTAATAACTTTAAAATTTTTATTTTAATTTTCATTTATTTTTAAGGAATTTTTATACTTAAGTATATAAGAATTCCATACAAATTTAAAAATTACTAGCTGATCTTCGCTTCCGTAGCAGAATATTATAATACATATATAGAGACTATAAAATATAGCTTAGATAATACTCGTCCATAATGTAGCTTTCGAATGGATGTGAAGTATTTTTAAAATCCAATTTTAAAACATTTAAAAAATGAAAATTCTTAAAAAAAGCTACATTATCTACCAGTAACATATATGCTATATTTTATAGGATATATATATATCATTATGTTATGTTTAATAAATGTGAACTCAAAATATAAGAGGGCGTATACTTTCAACTCTAATCAACTAAAATCAGGCGCAGTTACGCTTAATATATGCAAAATTATTATTCGCACCCATTGACATAACAGTACTCGCGCGTGGTTATCTTATATACAGCTCGTGATAACGTATTCTAATTCGAATATTATCTGAACTCCTTTAATTAATTAATTTGACAGGTTTTGCGTGTCGTAAATTGGTATGACATTCTGATCGATAGAGGAAAGGAACGGAAGAAGGAATATAGCATAGGGAGTTAGACAATGATGTATTATAATTTAGTTCTACAGTTGATGTTCCCATTCACAGTATTATTTGAAATCCTTATGTCTATGGTACGGTCGTGACGAAAATTTTTGGTTAAGTCTATCTCTCAAATATTTTGATTTCTTTATGAACAAAATGTCACAACCAAAAACAATAGCAAAAATATGGTTGAAAAATTTATCTATACTTCTATTCTAATATATAAAGATGATGTGTTTGTTTGTTTGTATTGTTTAAGCTTCGAAACTACAGGACCGACTTGGATGATGTTTTGTACAGAGATTTTTTGAAACCCCAGGAATGAAATTGGATAGTTTTTATCCCAAAAATCCTACGATGATAAACGTGATGTATACGCAGGTGAAACCGCGGAACTCAGCTAGTTTATAATAAAATTATAATTCATGGTATGATAAAATAATCAATAGCGAGAGCTGACAAGAGCTAGAAGTGTATAGCTTAATTAACATATTTTAAATCGTGCGTTAATTAATTTTTAAATGTTTTTTGGACCCAAAAGCTTGTTAGCATCGTCACAGATGAACAAGATACTAAAAATACGAATGATGAAATACAAAGGATTAAATTAATATAATAAAAAATAAATAGGTCCTTTATAGAGACAGACAGAGACAGAGAAAGAGTTTTTGGACATATAAACTGAACAAATTAAATAGGTTATGTTTAGTTAAGTTAATCTTTTGTTACTTAATTCATTATTACCTGATGCCGTTGCGGCACTGGTGTACGGTAAAATTGGAATGAGTGTATGTTTTTACCGGATGTAATCGAGTATATACTTTTTCCGTGTAATAAATAAATAAAGATATAAAATAGAGAGTTTTTGGATATATAAACTGAACAAATTAAACAGGTCCTATAATGGCCGTTTTCAATATTCTATCTATCCCTTGTTCGCTAAAGTCAGGCAAATATATCTATTTGCACTTACTTTGATTTCAATATGCTGTCAATGGATAGCCTTTGTTATGACTTTTGACAATCAAATGTCATTTAATCGGAAATTACAATCTATCCATAATCGTTAATACATTATTGAAAATGGCCGTAAAAAGAGTGGATATAGAAACTGAACAGTGTAATTTGGTTGAAACCCTCCTAAATCAGTGTATGACGCTAGTTCATAATAACCATAAAATGTGTTTAAAGTAACTCAAGTAATGACGTAAATTGATTCAGCAACGTCTCGTCATGCTAATCTCTATGGAGACTGGGTCATTATGTTACGTCAGCTGTAATACGCTAAATATCGTTTAGGCTAAGTACGAAGTAATTATAACGTTAATGTGTAACGAATTTATAATGGGAAACGTTTTCAACGCTAGGCTAGGCTAAGACTAGCTTCACTAATTTAGGAAAAAGCCACAATTCAAGGGCGTTGTAAAACAAAATTAATGGGGAAATGAGGATGCAATAGTGCCTAGTTTACGTGGACTTCAAAAGTATCGGAGAATTTCGAATTTCGATTCCAAGAGGCACGTAGTTTTTCAGACTCCAGTCTTCTTAAGTGCAGAAATCTCATAAGACAAAAACTAGCCTCAAGAGCAAAACGCAAATTAGGATACACTCTTTTGACATAGTGGATAATATGGCACCTGCGGATAGAGGACGTTTTGACGGTACAGAAAATTTTATGTTTAGTAAAATGGATCCATTCTTTACGCCACACCCTGTATGTGCAGGTTATTCGATTGTTGAAAAATATTGAACACAAAAAAAAAACTAAACACCGTAAAAATATATTTAAAATAAGATATAATCACATCCCTCTCCCACCCTGTTCTACTCCTCTCACGACTTCCTAAAAAATATATATGTAAAGAAAAAGATTAAAGTGAGGGAACGCGTCTAATACTCAAAAAGCAATAATAGTAATGTACAATAATATCAATGAATGAGTCAGCCGCTATATTTGGTGGACGTAAATGAATTGTTGGGCTCAGCCGTGGGATTCCTTTGTGCTCACCATTGAAATATGCGAGATGAATGAGTGTGCGGTTCTTGATACTCCGTTATAGCGTAATTGTATTTACCTTGATTACGTATGTGTATATAAGGCTCTAGCTGATCCGCGTGGCTTCGCTCCCGTAGCATAATGTTATATATGTATAGCCATTTATAAAACACTAGTTGATCCGTGCGGCTTTAATGCCATATCATGTCATATATATAGCCTATGTTACTCGTGGATAATGTAGGTTTCGAACAGTGAATTAATTTTTAAAATCAGTCCAGTAGTTTTTGAGCCTATTCATTACAACCAAACAACCAAAGTTTTCCTACAAAAAATACAATGCAGGAAAATGAAAAAAAAACATAGCTACAATATATACTTTAGAAATATAGACGAAGTATAAACTGTAAAATATAGAGAAATGAAAATATAAAAAAAATGCAAAATCAGGGTTGAGGTTCAAGTCCCGCATATATTTTTATTCTATATATCATCATCCTGCTCTTTTCCCATTATTTGGGGTCGGCGCAATGGGTTTTTCCTTCCACTCTTCTCTCTTACGGCCGTTTTCAATAATGTACCAAAGGTCATAGATAGATTGTTATCTCTGATTATATGTCGTAAGATTGACAGAAGTCATAGCAAAGGCTTTCCGTCGACAGCATGTTGAAATCAAAGTCAGTACAAATAGATAGATTTGTCTGACTTTAGTAAGCAAAACAAGGGATAGATAGAATATTGAAAACGACCGTTAGTCATTTCCGCATTCACACCTCTTTCATTCATATCTTCTTTTATACAGTCCATCCATCGTTTCTTTGGCTCAACTCTTCTATATATATATATATATATATAGTAAATAAAACAATTGTTTTTATTTGCAGGGGACAGCTTAGAAGAACTAAACGGCTATGGCACGATGCGGCCCAGGAACATCATATCGTCCATACTGAGCGGCACCCCGGCGAAGAACAAAGGGTTGGCTATATCCAACCCGCACGACTTTAGGATGGTGAGATACCTTTACACTTATAATTATCTATACTAATATTATAAAGCTATATAATTATCTATACTAATATTATTACGCGCTAATCTCAGAAACTACTGGTCCGATTTTAAAAATTATTTTAGTGTTAGATAGCCCATTTATCGAGGAAGGCTATAGGCTATATATCATCCCGATATTCCCACGGGAGCGAAGCCCTGGGGCGCAACTAGTTGTATATGAAATTGTTGACTGCTGTCGTTTGTCTAGTGGTTCATCTTTGACTACAGAGGGGTCTTGGGTTCGAATCCCGGGTGGGGCCAAAAAAAATGTTTTTGGGATTTTTCTGATAAAAGATCTTAGTAACAGCCCTGGGTCTGGAAGTTGGCGGTGTTGAAACACCCACGTGCTTCGGAGAGCATGTAAAGCTGTCGGTCCTGCGCCTGATCTCTCACCGGTCGTGTCGGTGATAAAATTAAATTAGGCGACCCCTATTGGCCCAGTGGAAATGGCAATGGTCTATGCGCCGGAGGGTGTGGGTTCGATCCCCACGAGTAGAAAATTATTATTGGATGAACATTGAAATTTTCTACTGTAAATTAAACGGAACCGTTATATGATCACTTCGTTGTCCGTCCGTCTGTCTGTCTGTCAAGACCCTTTATCTCTTGAATGGGTTAGGTTAGGTTATTTATTTTTATCTAATTAGTGCATCTCATCTTTCAGGTATCAGCAATTATAGATGTAGACATAGTACCAGAAACGTGTAGGAGAGTGAAGCTGCTAAAACATGGCTCGGACCGGCCGTTAGGATTCTTCATAAGGTAAAATTTTATAAACCATTTTAAATAGAACTACTATTATTTACCCTGGTCATTTATAATACCTAGTATTTTCTTGTGTTTGTTTAAACGATACTTTCCATATTAAATAAAATACTTTTTATAGGATTTTATTTAATATTTATAATACTTTCTTTTATCATTTATATGTGTAAAAACAGCTTATTGATAGAAGACTTTTTAAAGATTAAGGAAGAAAATATTTTTATCACAGAAACCTACAGGCAATACCGTCTTTAAAATAAGGGCATATCTAGGGTCACCAATTTCACTGACATTTATTTTATCTAAATTTTTTGTTCGGCGGAATTACACTTTTCTCGTTGATTGATCAAACGTTGATTATTTTCTGATCTATGTAAATCAATAAATTTATTCATTGATATATGAAATCCTACATGCACAATAAACGCCTCTAAAATGGCCCCGGCTCAAAAATAAGCGCAAAATTCAAAATTGTGCGCTCTTTTCAAATAGTCAACGCTCTTACCTACATTCCAAAAGGGCCCCAAATGCCTGTATGTTTATAGGAACACTAATTTACTTGTTTTTCCCAAAACTATATAATATTTTAAAGCATTTAAAAAAAATTATACTTGTATTTGAGGTTTTATAATATGAATCGAGTATTGACCGGAAAAATATTTTTCTAGAGATGGCACCTTAGTACGGGGCCCCAAATACCTGTGTGTCTATAAGAACACTAATTTACTTGGTTTTTTCAAAACTATATAATATTTCTATTTCAGTTATTATGTTTGTGTCCGTCATTTATTTAACTTTAACTTTTGTAATTTTTTTTATGGTACACAATAAAGTATTTTTGTTTATTTGTTGTATTATTATTTTAATCATGATATACTGTAAAATATTTTTCTAGGGACGGCACCTCAGTACGAGTAACCCCAAATGGTGTGGAACGGTCGCCTGGTATCTTCATATCGCGACTGGTGCCAGGTGGCCTCGCGGAGTCCACTGGTCTACTTGGTGTCAATGATGAAGTGCTGGAAGTCAATGGCATCGATGTGTCCAATAAGACTTTGGACCAGGTGAGATATAAAATTTTTTATTTATCACTTTTTAGTGTCCTGTGAACGGTAATCACATCATCTAATCACAATTCAGTCGATATATACATCATTAAACCTTAACCGCAGGGCTTATTCCGTTGATTTTCGAGGAGTTCCTTGGAATATTTTCCACATGGATGATCAGACTTGAACCAAATTTCTATGGAGCTACCACACTGAAGCTCTACTCTTTCGAATGAAAAGAGAATTTTTCAAATCGGTCCATAAACGCCGGAGATATGCGGTAACATACATAAAAAAACAACACAACTTGTATCCAATTATTTTATGTCAAATAAACTTTTTTTTACTTTTACTTTAATTGTTCCAGGTGACGGACATGATGGTGGCGAATTCGTCGAACTTAATCATAACGGTCCGGCCAGCCAACCAGCGGGCCGGGCCCATAGTGGAAGCCGCCAGGACCTCGCAGCCTTCCAGCGAGCCGGACGAAGACAGGTGCGTTAATATGTATTTAATGTGGCCAAATTGATCGTCCTTTGTTGGTCTTGTGGTTGCTTCAAATCAATATTTATTGTGAACACAGGTTATAGGTTGTCACAAATAAATAGAAATTACCTGTGTGGTCTGCCTTGTGATGTACATCTGACTACAGATCGAGGGTTCTCAGGTTAGAATCCTGAGTGGGGCCAAAAAAAATTTCATCAGGATTTTTCTGACAATCAAATCTCTGTAATAACCCTGAGTCTGGAAGTTGGCGGTGTTGGTCCTGCGCAAGATCTCTCTCCGCGAGTGTCTAACTGCTCCCTAAGAGTTATGAGAGTGAAGGAATAGAGAATAGAGAGTGCACCTGCACACGCCTGGACTTTATGTCCTGCGCAGCTGGCTAGTCTCAGTTTAGATTAGCATCTGCTACACTTTGCTGTTGTAGATGTTCATGGGCTGCGGTCGGTCACTTAACATCAGGTGAACCACATGCCCCGCTTGCCTCCTATTACATAAAAAAAAGTTTCTTACTTTAGGACAATCCTGAGCTAGCTTTTTCTTACAAATATTCTGTCTTTGTCTATTCTAGATTCGACCAAGACGAGCAAGATGAAATAGTCGACTTAACAGCTGTAACATTGCACGACCAAGAACCCCCCTTCGCGCCTCTCGCGAGCAAAGACGACGGACAAATACTACACCTCTAGTACATAATACGACGGTTTCGGATGTGCAAGCGGCCTATATGAGGTCAGGCAGGACAATACATTCCTATAGATAAGGTGCAAACATATTGAAGGAACTTTAAATTATCATAAGTCGCGCAAAGTGTCTTAAAAAATTTACTGATGTTCAATTGGTGATATGAATAATGTTTCGAATAAGAATAGGCGAATTGACGCCATTTTGAAATGTATAAAATAATAAATTTTACAGTTATAAACGTTTCATGAAAAAAACATTCAAATTTTGTTACTATACTTCTATATTACAACGGTTTCGGATGTGTAAGCGGCCTATATGAGGTCAGGCTAACGGCTATTTTAAATAATGTATCAATGATTATGGATAGATTGTTATGTCAAATTATATGAAAATAGATAGAAAAAAGTCATAGCAAATGTATCCGTCGTTAGGATATTGAAATCAAAGTTTTGAAAACGGCCGTAAGACAATACATATCTATATATATTTAAAAAGTGTTAAAGTATTGAAAAAAACTAATAAAATGGATGAAAAATTTGAGAAAGTGTCAGGTCAGAGAGTGACACAAATTCCTAAAAATATAAGTTTTGTTGGTGCAAAAATATTAAAATGGAAGAACAAAGTCACGCAATCTTAGGCGAAAAAATATCGTTGAAAATTTACGTGAAAAACAGTATTTCTGAGTCTACCTTCAAATAATAAGATGCATGAATTCGCACGTAAAATATAAAAATTATACTTCAATAGGAAATTAATCAATAAAAAAAATTTGAAAAAATAAAAAAATATTGTGCTCTTCAATAGAATTTATTCCTAGGTTTGAAAATGCAAAACGTTCCAGTTTGAACTTTAAATACAACTGAATAAGGTCTTATTTACTTGTAACATATCACATTCTAGTTGGGAAAATAAAAAAGATGTATTCATACATCATATTCAATTTAAGACCACAGAGATAAAACCGTCCGTGCGTTTTTCCGAAAATAGTTGACATATCATTAAATGAAATATTGTTTAAAACAAAGTTCATTCTTATAATTTTAATACGTTACAATGATTGCTATAAGATTTTCAAGTGATTTTGTTGTCCTTTAAAATTACAAGTTAATACAGTTGCATGCATAAATGTCGTTCGCAATTACCAATGAAATTCGAATAATGAGCGCCGGAAATCACCACATGCGGCATAACGACCAATGAAATTAGTCAGGCGGTCTCTAGCGCATAAAACTCCCGCTACCCAAATACGAGCTGTAACGACCAGTGTAAACGTGTATCCCAATGCGGACGGTATGGCATGCGTTACAGAAATCGCCTGCACCACATATGCAGATCCCAACTACCAATGTAAATTCACCTTTAGAGTCAAAGGGACAGCATGACATATAATAGCTGTTTAATGTTGATATTCGATGCTTAAACATAATAATAAGGGAACGACAATATTGTCATTAATTAATAAAATTGAATTAAATTGAATCGTTATAATAGTGTGGTTTGCTTAGCAGTGTAAAGAAAAAAAAATCATACTGGGACCAAACAATTATATCCCTAATGAAAGAAATACGGTTGATATAAAATTTATTGCAGTTTTTCTGGCTTAACTTGTAATACGCAAACTTATTATAGAAGTGAGGATTTACTTTCTTACTAATATTATCAATGTGAAAGTAACTCTGTCTCTTCTTGACGCTTTAACTACTGATTCGATTTGGATGAAATTGTTTACAAATATAGTTTGGAACTTAAATCCCACTGGAACGGGAAATATACGCGCTTAAATCATTAGCAGTAGAAGGCATTACAATTTTAAAATCATTCTTATAAATCAATGTTTAGATTAACTGACTTTCAAAAAGGGAGGTTAGAAATTTCATAGTAAAACTGCACGCGAAAATAGAAATATAATATAATACATAGTTCCTCGCTTGGCCTTAAATTATTTTAAGCTTGTTTATTGTGAAATAAAAAATAACAGAAACTTTGTAGATGACAATCATATGCTGAAATTAACCAGGTGAAGTACAATTTTTATGTACTAAAGAATACAAGTCATAGAGAAAATGAATATTTTTTTGAGTAGAAAAATCATTGATAGGCAAATATTATGTGGTTGTTTGACACAAAAATATGAAATATGAACCCGAGTGTCAAACATGTTTTAAACATATTAAATAGAATATTTTTTAAAGGATTTTAAACGAGATTTATTATACATTATTTTACATTATTATTAACCCGACGTTTCGAGCACTTTACAGCGAGCGTGGTCACGGGAGACTGAGATGGCAGTTGTCTTCATGAGTGGAGTTAAACACACAATTTTTGAAACATTCATGAAGATATCAAAAGTCTTCGAAACATTGGGATAATAATAATGTATATTACTGCGTTTAAAATTTTAAAATGATTTTATTTAATATGGAAAGTACTCGCGTTAAAACAAACACAAAAAATACTATGTTTTAATCAATTATTTATAAACGAAAGTGTCAAAATATTAAGTGTTACACATTAAAGAAGTGTTGCCACATTGTTAAATAATTTAATTGGTAATATCTAAAGGACAATAATTTATTTGTTAATGTTGCATTTTTAACATTAAATAGGGCTTGACGCTTGTACGATTGTTTGATAGAATCGTTTATATGTTCATATGTATAACATTCCATGGTTAACAGTATTCCGTTATAAATATTACGTTGTCCTAAATAAGTATTTGTGCATTTAACATTCCAATATTGTTCCATAGTTAAGCGGTTATTTTAAAAAATGAAGTGTAAGTTTCAATTTGTATTGCTCCAGTGTAATAATTAGACGTAGTTATAGCAGAAAAGATCCACGCGAACACCAAGATTGATCTTAATATATTAAAGGTAGATTCTTTTAACCAGCAACAAGATCTCACAGATAAAAAAAGCTGTGGCATTAATATAAATACTATATATGAAACCATACATCGAGTGGGTATATAACACTATGGTGTAAATAAACTTCAAAGTCAAATATCTTGAAACTAGTTCGATGTTGATTGGATCCTTTTTACATAACTACGTCTTATTAATGTTAATAAAAATGACTTATGCCTAATTTACAAATTATTTCAAGTGTTTTTGCCAATTGATATGGATACGAAGGGAGATCTTTGAAAAAAATCCGTAATCCATTCTCAATTTCGTCCTAAAGAAAAAAATTCGTAAGCATATCCAGTAATTATAAAAAATTATTGTAACATTTAACAAAATAACGATTGAAATGAAATGAAACATAAAGAGTTTCGTATATTAATTTATCTTATGCATTTTCCTACTTTCAGAGGTTAATAAATAACAAAATAACGTATTTTATTTAGGTGAAGTGTTTATATAATCGAATGCTTAATACAATCCGATGGTTATCGTCCTGTTGAATTTGTAATAGCGTACTTAATGTGAGGTATTCAATAATATTGTATGATATACAATAGCTGTTTGTTTTTTATGATGCTCTAGTGTAAGACTCCACTTCCTATGGAAGGTGCTAACGTTCATGTTTTCGAGTTTGAAATTATAACAAATTATGAATTTATTCATTAAAGTATTCGTTAATTTATTATAATCATGTTAGAAGTTATTATAATTATTTTTTTCATTATCATTACCATTGAAATATACTTTATAATCGAAAATTTTGTTGATGATTCCAATTTACATTCCAATTAAGGTTTTAGTGTGCCTTGAATCTCTTTTATACTGTTGCAAATCAGTAAAGTTGTTATTATTCGCTCGAAATGTTGTTTCGACATAGTTATATACATTATATAGTTTGTGGCCTAATGTAGTGCCTTGTGGAACTCTGTATAGCAATAGTTTGTAAAAATCAATCCTGCTATAATGTTAGTACTTGTTCTTTGTATATTGTTTTAATTACAACTTTTATTAAACCGCGACATTCATTTTTATCAAAAGAAACATTTAATAAATGAGCTAAAAGAATGTTGACACAATCGAATCCTTTTCTGTAAACATTTTAAGAAAGGAAACATATATTAATTTTAATTACTCTTGTATATCAAATATTTTAGTTTTAGAGTAATATCTAGATCAAAGTATTTTAGATATTAGAGCTTATTTTAGTTTATTATTACTAAAGATATACTCCTAAGATTTTAAAATAAGTGTAATGTCACATATCAGGTAAGTCTTGGGGCTATAATCGGTGATCACACTTTATTTCGTATTTATTTCTTCTAAAAGTACTTATGTCAATTATCGAGGTTACATTCCATTTACTGATCGAGTATTTTTTGTAATTTTATATTTTAAATAGTTTATAATCGCTTGGTATTTTTACCCAATGTGCATCGCATTTTTAATTTTTGAAGGTAATGTGATGGGTCTTACTTCAATTCTGATTTTGGAAGTGGCATGTGACTTTTTCTCATTCTACAAATTTTTTCAAGTCTTTTATACAGAGCTCAAATTCAGGCTTATTGATAATAATCCTTTTTTTAAATTTTTATTTATTTCATTTCATTTTTCTTAAAATCATTACACAAATATTCAATGTTACATGTCATTTCGAAATGCATTTGTTTTTTCTGTATACTAACGTACTTAATATCAGAATTTAAAAGTGAGGTATCTTTGCAATTGGCTCAAAATTTTGGTCAAATGTTAGAATGAATTAATTGATATGGTTTAGAAGATAGTTATTTACACAGTTAGCTAGTTTACACTTGTGTTGTATGGAATTAAATATTATTCTTTATTGACATTGTTTTTTATTTAATACGTCCCTTACATATATAAATAAATAAAAATTCTGGGTCATTTAACACTACGCTATGTAGTCCCAAACTAAGCAAAGCTTGTACTTTGCAAACTAGGTAACTGATAACATAAACATACTTTTTTGTAAATACATACATACTATTCATAGATAAACACCCGGACAGTTGAAAATTACAATGTTCATCATATCAGAATTTTCTGCTCGTGGGGATCGAACCCACACCCTTCAGCGCAATAGACCATTGCCACATCTAATGCGCCTATCGGGTCACAAATGTAAAAAATGATTCAAGCGAAGTCGGCCTTTCACCTCTTCCTTCTTTTAATTTCACCTTTACTCTTTAGTAATATTATGTGGAACTGTTTCTTGACAGCATGAAAAAAATTGTCATTTTGAATTCGTAGTAAACTAAAAAATTATCCGATTATCTTCTCAAAAGTATAAAATCAAACTTCGATCGTTTTTACAAGTGTATCATTGAATTAAATTCACTCATCGTCACAATACTCATTCACAAACTCTTGCCAACACAATATTTCTTCCATTAAATATACACATCATAATCTTGGTACTTTCGTCATCGCTCAAAGGCAACAAAAATATAACGAAACGCGTGAAAGTAAAATTTATTACATTTGTCTTGCGTCTGTTTAATAACAACCCGACAAAAAAACAATCCTACATTGAATTACCTGTAACCTTATTTTGTTGGAATAAGAGCTATTATAATGAACTTGGACGTAAATAAATTTTGGCTAAGGTCTGGGTCTCCAGAAATAAATATTACATCCTCCAGAAATAAGGGAACTCTGCCAACTTTTACGTCGTATCGTCAGTCAATTGTAGAATATCGTTTGCGATAGTCATTCGCGATTCAAGTGAATTAATTTTTTTGTGGATTAATTTTTGGCGGCAAAAATGGGCGATGAATACTACCACGTGGTGACTAGAATGGAAGATATTACGGAACAGGACGATCGGCATTTGGCCGGTGCGAGGAAGGAAATAAGGAATGACTTGACAGTAATTATACCTGAAAACCCGTTCCCTGAAATAGAAGTAGACGCCTACCCGCCTTTGAAGTTTTCGTGGGTTATTCCTAAGAAATTAGCGGCTATGGCTTTCCCTAGGCATAAGGAGAATTTAAAGTTCTTAGTAAATCAAGGTATTAACCACTTGGTTACGTTAACAGCGGGTAAGAAGCCTCCCGTAGATGATGTACCGAGGTTAACGTGGACAGAAATACCAGTTGAAGAATTCGACGTTCCATCAGTGGAACAGATAGAGAAATTCATCAATATTTGTAAGAAAGCTGACAAAAATGGAGAGGTGAGTACAAAACTTTTGATAACGTTGTTTTAATTAGTACAGATCATTTGATCTTTACATATATTGTATCACGTGCTCGTAGTTACGAAATTTAATTGATCTGGTTTATATTAAGAGCACTCCAAGAGTCGATGTAATAATGCGTACCTATGTAAAAAAAGTAGATATTAGGTAAGATATTACGCATTTGTATAACACCTAATGATTTTTACTGAAATAGTAGACTTACTGTATGCTGTTATTTATTAGTATAAAACAACGTAACAGATGCTTTGATATAGCATAATATAACATTGACCTATTTCTCTTTTGAACGGTCTACGTTTTAACATCTCACAAGTTTAATTATATACTATTATCTCCTCTAATGGGATGGGCAGTTAGCTCACAGGTTAATATGCGCCTTCCCTTACTAGATGTTATAGAGGTTAAGTAAATTAAATAACAATAAATTTTTCAAATACTTCGATTACCAAATGTTTTTATATAAGTACAACGCACATACGTAACCCGACTTGAAACTGTCCATGGTTTAAAACAGATTGAACTATTTTCCTGCCAAATTTCATTCAAATCCGTTTACCGATGATTGCCAGATAAAAGTCCTTTGTCTCTTTTAAACAAGCTTCTCCAACAATCTCAATAAGTAACCTAAAAATAGACTATAAATATCAGGTGATCGGCATCCACTGCCGCCAAGGCCGCGGGCGCTCCGGCGTGATGCTGGCGTCGTATCTGGTGCACTTCCACCGGTTTGACCCGGAGCAGGCCCTCAACGTCATTCGGATGATTCGACCTGGTGAGTCATGTAATTTCTGTTTTTTATGTCAAAGCATGCGGTTCACCTGATGTAAGTGACCAACCGCAGCTCATGAACATATACATCAGTGTCGCAGATGCCTTGCCAGCTTGAAGGAAGGGGAAGGGATAAAGAGAGGTTAATGTTGGGAAGTTGAGAGGAGTGGAACAGGATGGGAGAGGAATGGGATGGGAATACAGGCCTTCGGGCACCCGCTCAGCATACGAAACACAGTGCACAGTGCACAGTACAATATACGGCTTCACGCCGATCTTCTGCTGGGGGGATGGTATATTAACCTGTGCGAGCTTGATATGTATTTTATAAACTCTTTTTTTTATTATATTTATAGTCAATTTCCACGAACAGCTGGCAAGAGCATGTTAATGATGAATGAAACTGTCGAAATTTAGTAGAAATAATTTGGCACTATTTGTGTCGGATTCAGGAAATTGACATTTATGATCATCTGACGACCTTGTCTGTTTATTTTTGTTTTTGGCGAAATAAACAACTTATTACTAAAGGGGAATAACCGGTAATGGTGTAGAAAAACTTACATACGTTTGCTATTTTTGAACGAAACTCTTTTTTAAGCTTGTTTATTAATTATCTGTATATAATTTTCAGGATCATGCGATTTCTGCGAGCAAGAAGAAGCTGTGGGTAAATATTACGAACATTTGACTGAAAACAACCCTCTGCGCTTCGGAGTGAGCGGTGAAGTTATGGAAGAATTCGTAGAAGCTGCTAAAGAATATACGAAAAAATCTCTTTAATTGTTGTTAAATTTTAGGTTATAAAAATTAAATTACGTTGCTAATTTCAACGGCAACCTTGAATATTGTAAGATTACCAGTAGGTTTACATTATTTCATCTATTTTAGTGATACAGCTAGTTTTTAGATTTTCGCACTAATTTTCATCAAAGCGTCGTAAAACGAAATGGCGGAAGCTGTAATTCGAATTAATGTTCGCCACGTGGTTTGTTTATGTTGGCAAGGTTAACGAGGAAACGTGTGCACTTTTGAGACTTTCTTTGAAGTGAAAAAATATATTTTTAGAAGGTGGTATATCAAAAATTATGTTTTTATTAATGTCTTTTGTTAGGGTTTGAGGTTCGTAGTTAAAACTTATTACGATTCTAGGTTTTCAGGTTATATTTTATAATGTCGTGATTTTTTAAAGTCATAATTAAATATTTAAGTATACCTAATGCTCATTACGTTTGATATTTGTACGTTTTGACTGTGATGCGGTTTACTTATTGCTGTGTACCTGATAATATATTGTTCGATTTTATTTTGTTGTTTTATTCATTGTCACATAATGATTACAAGAAAAACTTTTTATTTGCCTAAGTTTATTAATTCTAAACATAGACAAAGGTATTCGTTGCCCTATTTAAATTGGCTGTATGCATTTGATCAATGTCGCGGTCTAGTTCCCGCCAATATCGATGCCAAAAAGTAAATTTTTGGCGCGAATCCAACTGATGTCAAACTTTCAATTCACCAGACGACTTTAATAATAGTTCGAGCATATAACAATTGGATTAAAGGTATAAATCTGTCAACAATATGTAGAAATTAGAAACTAAAAGTGAATTAAGTGTTGAAATATGGTTTAAAGTGTATAGTGTGCTGGACGTTTTGAAATCGGCTGTGTTAATTACTGTTGGAAATATTTAAATCTATAGGTATACAAGTACGTACGTTGTTTTACTAAACATTAAGATTTTCAGGTGTTCATGTTAAAATTTGTCAAAAAAGTAAACGTATTAAAAGATAAATTATGTTAATTTTAACTGATAAGAATTTTTATTTTCGATAATGTTATGAAATCGATTTAGTAATGCAATGGTAATTTTAGCGGCTATTTCTATTTACATATTATCTCATTTATTTTGCACATATTATCATCATTAATTTTAAAAATTTAATCTAGGTGTTAAAAATGTCATATCAAAGACCCGGACCTAATGTGAAATTAGCAAAATTTTTCTACAAATATGCGGACAGAGAAACGAAACCAGAACCACAAAAACCACAAGAACCAGTTAAGGACGTAGAAACCACAGATGAAGATGTAACTCTCGAAGAACCTTATGAATCCTACCCTCCTTACAACTTCTCTTGGTTTGAGGAAGGCAAAATTGCTGGAATGGGCTGCCCACAGACAGGAGCAAACCTCAATTATTTATCTGACATCGGAATAAACCATATAATTACTTTATCCCCGGAAAGAATACCGCCATTTTTCCAAAGCGATAAGAAGTTTAAGTGGACGGAAATAAGGATCAAGGAGTTTGAAGCGCCAACGTTGAAACAGATTATAAAGTTTATTGAAATTTGTAAGAAGGCAGAAATGCTCGGAGAGGTATGTGCAATACTAGCTTTGGTATACTAACGTTAGTTAATAAAAATAACTTAAAAGTTGATTAATTATATTATAACAAACTTTCATATATAAAAGATACCCTACAATTGTTGAAGATTCTGCTAAACAATTTTTAACTTTGTAACTAATCATTTAGATACTTAAGTAAATAAAATGTGACCTTTTTTGTTGCCAGTAATTGAAGTGACTTTAGTTCCAATTCGTTTGAGAATAACGATTTTATCTAAAAACTTATATAAACCTTATGTTAAGTGACCGACCGCAGCTCATGAACATCTACAACAGCAAAGTGTCGCAGATAGGAAGAGGATTGAATGATTAGATTGATTGAGTGCAACAGGATGGGAGAGTAATCGGATGGGAATACAGATAACTACAGTTTTAATGATTAATAACTTATTCATTCAAAATCTAGGTGATTGCCGTACATTGTCGTCAAGGGCGAGGCCGTACGGGCACCATGCTCGCTTGTTACTTGGTCTTCTTCCAAAACATGGCGCCTGAACGAGCAGTCCTTACTACTAGGTTAAGAAGACCAGGTAAATTTCAGTTTTAATCGATTTATAAGCTGTTAGAAAATGTCTGCATCTGTTTTTTGTCTGTTACTAGAAATTAATAAAAAAGTTCATTATACGTGAACTTTTTTATAAGTTTATGTTAAACTATAAAAAATTTGTTTAAAAAACATCCGACACAACAATTTAGAAATTAATAAAAAAAATCACGTATTATGTCAAACATCTTCATCCAAATTCAAATTTTTGTAAAAAATAATCCAACAAATAATAATTTAGAAATTAATAAAAAGAATGACGTAGATCATCATAATGTCAAACCTGAAAGCATACAAAATTTTATGTCACCTACATCCAATTTCGAATTTGCGTCCGACAAATTTTCACATTTATAAAATTTTGGATTTTTAAACAAATACTTAATAGTTTTGCGATTTCCTTACAGGTTCTTGCGAAACATACGAACAAGAGAAAATAGTGTGTTACTATCACGACTGCCTCCGCGGTACTATCTCCAAACCTGACTACCGATTGGTCGATGACAAGTTATACTTCGACTATACCATGAAATACACCTATAACGAAGATTATTCGGATGAAGAAATCGAACAGATTGTAGAAGACAAAGAAAAAAAGACGCTAAAAGAAAGGGTCGATGAAGCCATTTTGAAAGCTAAACCAAAAACTAACGCTATGGTTATCAACCATAAAATTTATTTTTAGTTCTTGCGGGTAGATTTATCAATGGCATAGTCAAAATTTGATTCTTTATATTATGTTATGAATAAATTAATATAGAAATTATGTGCGCTTTAATTTTCTTTACATAAAGTATAGAATCTAATTCAGGATTGCCTTAAAAATTCACACTATGTATATCATGAAAGGTCAAATGAAGAAATAGATAAATAAAAAAAAATGTTAAAGATATACTACAAAGTATTTTTTATTTTACTTTTGAGGGTAGATTTTTAAATAATATATATAGGAAAATTGTTTTTTGTTACTAAACTGTATTTGTGGACTAGAGAAATAAAAGACTACAATGAATAACTTCGTGAATTTACTAACTTACTTAATTGAACATTAAAATTTTTTGTACACCTATATTAAAAAAATACAACTATTAATGTAGCATTTTCAAAATTGTTAAAGTATGTACTTCCAAGTAAAAATTAATTGTTATATTGGAAATATTTCTTAAAATTTCAACTTTTATGAAATACTAAGCTTCGCGGTTTCATCTGCGTAAATATCGCGTTCCCGTAGGATTTCGGGATAAAAACTATCCTACGTCATTCCTGGAGTTTCTATGAATCTCTGTACAAAATTACATTCAAATCAGTCCTGTAGTTTCGGAGCCTATTCAATACAAACAAACAAATCTGTCATCTTTATAATATTAATATAGGTAAGATTCCTTTAAGCTCTCAATAAAACACACTCATTTTAAGCATCTGTAATTTTTACAATCTCCGTATCTGACACCCCAACAGCCCCGGCTGCTCCCACGGCCGAGGGACAACAGTTATACTCTGCAAGAGGTCACTCCTTCGCACCCTCACTTGTATCCTCTGCCCAACAGAATGTGACACTATCTGGTGGATTTGGGTGACGTCTGTGAAGTTGCTGTGGTTAACCGAACCAAATTGTAGGATTTCATCATTTTCGCATAGACCCTGAAATTTTTAAAAATATTTAAGTATGTAAATTTAAACTTTTTTATAGTATTACTATATAAATCTTGTTTTTTTTTAATTCTTGTATAGGTTTAGTTGTGAATTTCTTGGAGCCAATTATATATTTAGATAGGAATGTGTAGGATAGGACAAATTCAAGATATGAATTATACATGAAATTATAATTTAAATTAATTTTTAAATACACTTCTACAGAGAATCGGAATAAAATTTATGGTAAATATAGACAAAATAAAGTACATAATGTGTAATTGTTATGATAATTTATCATTTAAATTAATTTTTAAATTCACTTCAGAGAATAGGAATAGAATTAGTGGCAAATATAGACAAAATAAAGTACATAACATGTAATTTTGACTTTCCATGGAAGTAAATGTTTTCCACAGATGAATTTATCCAGTACCATCATAAATCCAAGCAATAAAGACATATATCTAATATTCTATTAAATATAGTTTTTAAACTAATATACTCACAGCAAGATCTACAGGCGAACCTTCTTGGACAAACCCTACCACAGCAAAACACTGTCCAGCCACATCTCCGTTACCATTGGCACTGTGACCATTTAAAGAACCATTAGCATAGCTCGGCACTGGCTCCGTTCTGTTAGACGGACCCTCACCATTTGATCCTACAAAACTTGAATGTACCTCTGTAAGGCCTCTTTCTATCTGTTTCATTATTTCTTTGTGATCATTTTGGAGGCCTGAAAATTATCAATAAATAATTAACTTTCTCTGCTTGACAAATATAAAATTACTATTTGATCCTACTACTTTCCTCACGTAACATAATGTTATACATATAGCCCACTATGATACTCGTGGATAATGTAGCTTTCGAATGGTGAAACAATTTTTAAAATCGGTCCAGTAGTTTTTGAGCCTATTCATTACAAACAAACAAAGATTAAAATTAAAGATTTGAAACATTTAACAGTTCGTCATTAGTTTTTTAAGCAAAGTAAATACGTCTGAATGTTTACTTACAAATGATTCTGTGCCTTGCGTGTCTGACCTTATAAACATCGATATCATTACGTGGGAATCCATCACAGTCCACTAAAGCGTCCTGCATTCCAACATGATTTGTTTCCAATATTGCAGTTTGATCCCTAATTTCACTTTCTATGCGGTCTTTTTCTTGCATAAGTTTCATAACTCGGTCCCGAGCTGGACCATCCATGTTATATCCAACCATTTTTAAGTGTTTAGTTAAGCAAGGATGTGAAGTTTTAATACTTTTCAGTAAGAAGTTAACTTTGAACAAAATTTTAAAAACTATTTTGTTTATTACGAACAACTGTCACATTAAATGACAACACAAAATTGAAATCTTAAAATGACTTCATATTATAATGCTGCCCGGTCAAAAAATTATTTCGTTATATTAAAAAATACCGGTATTAATAACGACTATCAAGAGTTATATTTCGATCAAATTTCAGTTCTGTTTCGAACAGGTAATAAAAATTAAGGATAGTGTAGTTTGGCTATAAGGTTCCCATTAGCCTCTCGAATTTTTCTGTTTGAATATTATTTTATTTATTAATATGAATCAACTAATTTCGGATTCATAATTCTTCACTCAAATGTTTGCGGTAACAAACACATTTTTATCTGCCTGTTATGATGTTTCATTAAATTATTACATATTTTTAATCTTGTTTTTCACAGGTGCAAGCAAAAACGCATCGATTGTTTATGAGTAAATTGATAACTTATTGTATACCCAATCTCATTAAATAAAGACAACTTTTAAAAACAGTATGTGCATTTGGATAGGCAGTGTGAATTTTTTGTAGACTCCAAAACCATGGTTAGAATTTTTGTGTGTGTCAGTTTATCCGTTTGTATGTGCATCAATCATATCAAAACCACTAGGCAGACTGATAAAATTTTATATGCTGATAGACCCCTAATTTTGATCCATCGCAATTTATAAGATACATTTTATTTGAAAAAATAAAATTTGGGGGTGCCTCTCGTTACATGTATTACATAATTATATGTGTCTTGCATTGGATAAATTGGTATAGAGGTTTCTAAATATTTTTTTTGCTATAACAAATGTTTTACAAGTTTATGTTAAAATGTTGCTCGACAATATGAGATTTTGGCTGAGTTGCGGACTTCTTTTTTATACTCTTAACGTATATACTAAGACATAAAAAAAAACAGTGAACTTATTATATTTATTTTACAATAATGATCTTTTTAATCATTATTATTTGTTTTTAATTATCTCAGCAGTTCTGTAATTTGTCGTTTCGATAGGGTTTTAAAATCGATTCATTTTTCTTTTTTATAAAAGTTAATGGAATAAAGGAATTTCAAATAAAAAACCATAAATAATTGTTACATTTTATTTTGAAATCAATTATGAGATTTTAAACTGTAGCTCTTCAGAATCATTTACAAAAAATATTGCAAGCTTTAGTAGTATATTTGCTTCGATTTTACATAAATAACAAATATAACAATGATTTAAATAAAATGACCAGATTAATAGTTTTACAATAATTATATTTCTAATAATAGATGCTTAATCGTAAAGTCAGAATTATAATAAAAAAATAACAAGTAAATGTGAGTGTTGGTTAACATTTAAGGAAGGTTACATTTTTTAAAGCGTTCTTTTCATAATAATTATATAAAAGTATTCTTAGATTTATTAAGTAAATGTCTTTTGTGTCGACAAATGTACTTTAGTATTACTTAAAAATAAAAGTCCGCTATGGAATTTCGTTACGATGAGCATATTTTTGCTTAATTGTTGAAATATCCAACAACTCTGGCGACAGTCGTTAAATATTTCAACTTATGAACTGAAAATCTTACCGTAATCACAATAAATATTGTGCAAATAAAATAAATTACATACATAATGTAATAAAAAAACACGTAACTTCACAAACAAATACGCTGTATTCACGAAATAAGAAACATGATTGTGCATTACAAAGAAATTATTTCTATTATCACCTTTCGATTATCGACAACTGCTTTAAAACTTTAACAACGAACATAGTCTGGCGTTACTATGCAAGTTTAAAAAATAGAAAAGTCGTTATCGACAATCACACGCACGAACAAATGGTCCCTAAAGAAAACATAAAAATTTAATCACACTCGTTGTCTCAACTTCGAGACGAATTACGTATTAAATATACACTAACAATTATGGCAACATTGACAATAAATAAGACAAAGGAATATTCACAATAATAAAAGAAAAAAAAGATGGAAATGAATAGACAAAGACTATAGAACTTAGTCGAATAGAATTTGCTCGGTAGAAAAAAATACAAGGCAACAAGTGCAGACTTTGTGTTTATCACTACATCTATAGTTATAACTACAAGCCACATTCGCAAAATTCATTTTTTACAAGCTTGGCTCGATCGCGAATTGGTTAATTTATTGTTAGTAATAAATATATCGGCACGTAATCGCTTTGACATATTAGGCTCGTTACATATTTGTTAATAAATTTCAGCTATAATAAACGTTTACACTTAGCAAATAAAAAATTGCGCGTGTAATACGTCCAAATACTCAATAGATACTTTAAGTAACTCAATATCATTCTGTCCCTTTCATCTTGTACGAGAGTGAAAGAGACAACACGAAACTTAAAGAGTCTCTTAACGTTCCTTCAGTATTTAGACGTTTAATTGTCAAAGCGTTCGGCGCGATATTTGAATAAAGAACATTTATTAATTTGTCGTCTAAAGTCGGAATGGTTCTCGTTTCTCTGTGGTTCGTGACGTTGGCGTGCGTCGTGTGACAGGGGTAGTTGGCGCGCCGCTGTCAGACGCGTCGGAAGGTTTGCGCAACAAACGCGATGTCGCCGTTTGCTGCCCAGGCCGCACCGGTGTTGTGCTTCCCGATGGTGTTCTTTGCCTATTACAAATTATCAATTAATTCATTATATTTAAATAGGAACAAACCATGCAAAAAGCATTCAAAATACAACCCCATCAACTATACTACGCTTCACGAAAGATGAGATTTGACGCATTATGTGATATTTGAGATTGCCCTGCAATATATGATTTGATATAAAAAATTCCTAAATACATTATACAAATTTATTAAACAACAATTGTTATTTCGCAGGCTTTCTTCTTGGCAAGTCTCATCTTTGGCTTTGGTCTTGTACATAATTCGATAGCTATTCATTCAATCAAACCAAACAACTACGTATACAGCGAGATTACCTAAAGTGACTAGTGTTAGTGTTGTGCTCCTTAGGTACCGGTATTCGACTCCTGCTAGGCGTATGTCCTTCGGTGGAAGCGAACGAACCACTCCTATGTAGATGGTGTTAGCGAGCACAGAGACAGACAGATTAGAAAACAGACAATAAGAAGAATACTGTTTTATTAGTGCACATGATTCTATATAACGATAAATGAAGAATATTTATTGAAACTTATTATTGTATTTAATATAAAATTTGTGAAATGCTACGAAATATTCATATATACAGGTTTTATATCCAAATACTGAAAGGATACTACTTAAACTTTAAGCTCTTAAGTGTCATGCTGTCACTCCAACGAAGGACAGAATAACATATAAGCATCGCTCAAAGTTATAATCCATTGAGTATTTGAATATTTAAGTGACATCGGGAAGTGCTCGTAATTGGTATGGTGCATGTGCAATAATAAAACAAGAATCAATATACAATAAGGCTGTGATTTATGAAAGCCAGATACAACAGAGTGCTGATATTATAAATATGATATTATAAATAGACGAAATTCATTTTCATTATCACCGTCTATATCAAAATGCTTTTTAGTAAAACACTCAATGAAAGCCAAATAACAGTGCTATGTTAGTTTTTCAAGCATTTGTATTTGTTAGTTTATGCTCCAAGCAAATATTGCGCGAAACATACAAGCTATGATATAATATAATAAATGGGATGAATCTTTTATGGAGTTCTGTGATATTTTAATGATATTTTATTTTACCAATGAAATAAATGACTATCATAAATTGATACGAATCTAAGGAGTGAGGGCGATGAATTTATAATGTGATGAATCATCAATACAATCGGGCCAAAAACAAAGCTAACACTAGAAGCCTGTACCCTTTGACGTCGCGTTGGGTTGGTTTTGATGCGTCCCCGCTTGATTCGCTTATGTTACTTTCGTATTCATTGTCGCTCGTCATTCCCGATATACTGAACAGGGAGGAATCGTCTTCTGGACTTCTTTGGTCGGATTTAGGATCTTGGGAAGTGGGACTTGGGTCTTGGGACGTTTCTCTGGAGTGGGACTTGCCAGATTTCAGTCTTCGTTCGGCAGAAGGCGATCGTTGAGAACGATTGCCAACATAAATTGGAATTTTCGTGGAACCCTGAGTTTGGAATGCAGGATGATTATGAGATAGGGACTTGGGATGTTCAGACGCCATTGAAGATGGCTGGGAATGTGTCGAGCTGTGTTTTATCCGTGTTAAGTATCGATGCATGTGGAAAGGAAAAGATAAAAATATATATTACTATTATTCTTTAAATATTTACTTATAAATAGGTTAGTATTTAATCAACACTAGCTCGGCGTTAATAGATTCCATCTAGCTGTCATGCTTCTAATAAATTTTTACCCCAATTTGTTGCCCCTTTTAACCAATTCCGCCACCAATACAATCATAATACGACGACAAGACAATATATTTCGAAGAAGTGCAATCTCTTATCGCTTCTACTCAAAAATCACCCCAGCTGCCAATCCTCGTGCTTTTCGTGTGCAATTTTCAAACAAATTACATGATCGCAATAAGATGATATTTGTTTCATAAACTCTCACAAAGACTTCATGAAACAAATATTTTGCATTATAAGAAATTTCGAAATAATAGAGGTTTGCCTGTCAGTGAATGGTATTATAGAGATATTTATTTATATACAGGTAATTTGAATAGAATAGAATTATATTACTGACATTGTTCGTAACAACAAATGTTTGTGGTTAAGATTAATAATATTTTCTTTTCATAGTTAATTCATTGATCATTTATTTATTAACGTTTCGATACGTAAACCACGTTGTGCAATAAAGGATTGCGGGCGATTTTGAACGTAGGTACTCAATAAAAATCACAGCCGAAAAATGTCAGATGGTATAAGACAAACTAAAAAGTATATTTTTACTACTAGATTTTCCACACAGGCTGTGACTTGTGCGATGTGAGGTATTATTTTGGTTTAATAAATACATTTATTTTTGTTAAAATCCATGAAATAAAATTTTGTTGTAATATAATCCTGCAATATTATAAATTTACAAATATCCCTGTATAATAAATAAATCAACACATAAAAAAAACATCAAATTGCGACCACTAAAACAACGCGCCACCCCAATCAAAACATTTCATTCAGTGTACCTCACTAACGCGGGCACCGGCGACAGTGTCGGTATACTGGACGTGCGGTACATCGCGCCGCTATACCTGACCCGGTCAAACCAATTGTAGTCACAGGAAGACATCATTTTATACTATACGTAATTTTATCGAAGATACACTTACAAATCATTCTTGATATTTTGTTAATTAAGAAGCCATCTAACTCATTTAAAATTGTAACTTAAAATTTACACACTATATATCAATTTTTTGGGTATTCTAAAAACCATCGAGACATCTTTTAACTTACTTAAACATTCTTATGTTTTACTTATACAGATGCTTAAATATTATTATTTCTGACTGATAGTGACAGAATGACATCCAAGAGCTTCTTAAAGTTAAGTGTCGGTTAAATAAGTGACACTCGCCTTTAAGGCGTTCTCGGATGCCATTTTGTCACTGTCACTATAATGAAGGGAAAAATGGACATAACACACTTTATTTAAATAGAGTTTCATTAAAAATTGTCGTTAGTATTAATAAATAATCATTATTAGATCTCAGTGAATCGATGGTTTTCATTTAACCTACAATCTTGTAATTATTATCCTGTAGAGTTGTGCGTTGCACATGAATCATTCGTGACAACGACACAGGCTTTAAAACACATGTCTCCATTTAAAAACTTGAACCTACCTTCCACTAGCTGGTGTCAGGAATCCCGTCGGAGTCCTGGGTCGAGATCCTCCGTTGGGTGTGGTGACTCCGAGCTTGCTGGCCGTCGCGGCCGCACGGGCCAACGATGCCCGTGTGTTCGTCACCTTCCTCATCGGAATACGAGATGGTGTTGATACATCGTCTGTGCGAAAGGAATCGGTTAAAATGCGCACTTTTGAGTTTGAATCGAAATCTATAATATATCTAAAATTTAGAATAGTACTCGATATTTTGACTCAGTCACTATCTAACTTAGGATTATAATTGTAACAAACATACAAGTATTTTTTCAAATAATTCTTTTTATTATAATAGACATTCTTCAGACTAATATTATGCTGAGATAATGTACTCTATTGTAATAATTTTAAAAACTGGATTAATAGTGTCAGTGATTTTCTAATCTAAGCTTGCATACTTTTTAATATTAAAATTATATTTTATTTTTATGTGTTGTAATGTGATTTTTCTTTTTTTCTAAATAACATTACCCGTGCTATCCAAAGATAAATTGGATCCATGTCTTGATGGTGGTTTTGATCCAGCTCTGGAACCAGGCCTTGAGCCTGGTCTGGATCCTCCCGGAGTTAAGGTAGATCTAAAAATTAAAATAAAGATAAAATATAATTGAATTTAAAACATATAAAGTCAGTGTTTAAAAGGAAAAAATGTTACCTTGGCACGCTGGGTTTCCTATATCTCTGTCCCAAACCACTGGCGGCTTCATTGTCACTGAGAGAATCAGGCGTTCCCGCGCTGAGAGATGACCTGGAGGCTCTTCCGGCCACTCCACCGGCTGACATTGGCACTGAGCGAGCCGTTCGCTCCCTTACCTTTATAATTTATTTACATTAATGAAACAATATGCACAAAAAAATCGATGATGATATAAAACATAGCATAAAACGGGATGAATGATAATTATAATGAATTCTTAGTGTATGATAAAACTCCATGAACTTATAAACACCTCAAGGCTAATACGTGACATGTGCATGCCGAACTAAGATGAATCGAAGATCGATATCTATTAAGTCACCAGTGACTAAACACAGATAATTACAAGTAACTAATTAATACAAACAAATCACAGCTGCAGTTAAGTTAAGATTGATAAAGTGCAATAAACCGCCAAACTATCACACAGCCTATTCATTACCCAATGATATCCTGGAGAAGGTTGGTATCCATGGTGATGAGTATAGTGGTGGGCGCCGGGTGTCGTCGAACCTTGAGATCTTGAGTGGCCGTATATGAAAGCTTGCTTTGTGCCGTGCGTAGAGCCCACATGCAGCGGATACGAACATGGGAGCTCTTCCCTCTGTCTTAGAGCCTCAAATATTGGCCTCAACTGCTCCATAAACTCTTCGGCTAAACGCATCAATTGAAAATCGGAAGTCTTTCATTAGGATGAACGAAAACATTTGAGAACAAAAACATTCTTTCATAGTGCCAATCTTTTGCCGAAACGCGAATATACAACACGGAGTTACGATTAGTCCACACACTAGTCGACGGACACGCATTTTTGTGTAATACGGGTGTAAAAGGATCTAGAGGGAAGGACAAACATAATACATTACCATAACATCCAAATGCGTTGACGTGCCACCTCTCCAATCCGAGTGGTTTCAATGAAAAACTAACAACACCAAACACTACACGAGCTTGTGATCAATGCTTAGCAGAGCACACTAATGCAATACGACAACGCTACGAGCTCATCACATGCTGATCTCACGACGCAATTGCCTCTTGCAAATGGATACCTCGATCCATGTACAAGATTCAACAGAAAAAGCAAAAAATAAAAGGAAATTCCCAAACCGATTGCTCCCAATATAACTACAGTGCGTATATGTAGTACAAGTGCGAAACTATGTCTAAACTTAACCTGTAGAAAGAAATCATATTTATAATTAAAATATAAAAAATGTTTGAATGCTAATTTACTTACCTTTGTAATAGGTCCGGTGGACGGAGGCGTATTTGTGTTTGAGCGAGGCGTACGCGGTCTGAACGCAGCCATGCTCTGAGACACTCCGTCAGCCAGAATGAATTGCTCCCGAAGTTCGATGTTTGTGCGTCCCTTGGCTGCATGCGGGCGGCGTCCAGTGCAGGATGTTAAAAGGTAAGGAGAGGGTAGGGCGAAAACAAAAACCGTTTGGTAAAAGGGCGGGTTAAATTAAAAAACACCAAAATGTGTAAAAAATAAGGACACGTGCATAGGAAGTGAGGAGGAAAAACAACAAACAAAATCAGAACATGTCAAACAAAGACAAAACGCAATAATAAAATTAAATAAAATCAAATCAAAATTATGTTTGTAAAAAGTGCAATTAGGAACAGGAACAGTAAAATACAATTAGTATTCTCACACCAAATCATATCCAATCGTTGTAGACCAAAAGCAAGATATATTAGGGGAAAAACCACAAAATAGGATTAAAATTTCAGATACTTTAAAAAGTATGGAAATAGATTATATAATTTAATGAATATACAAATTAATTTTATTTATCTTGCAGTTGATTTACGGTTTAAAAAATTAGTATCTACTAAGTGATTTTTTATTGCAAATTATATTCAAAACATGCATAATTACAGAATTTACGAAGCGAATAATTTTTATATGAATATTTTATTTAAAAGTCCAAATAAAATATATCTGTATTTATACATAACATGAATAATCTAAACTATTTTAATTAATTGAAATCTAGCAATACCATTAAACGTTAAAAGTAATAAAAAATATGTAGCACAAAATATAATACACGTCCATTGCAAACATAATATTTAAAGCGACACCAACGAATACGACTCGCTTTGGAACCTTGTTTATTTATAAAAATGTTTTATAAATTATGAACAATAAAATATAGAATATTATTTTTCTATAAATGTTATTACTACAACAAGGATCTCGAAGCAAGCCTTATTTCTTACCGAGCGGGCAGCAAGCCTCATGCTGTTCCGGTTTACTCGGATCAGGCAGCGGTAGCACTAATGATACTATTCACGTTTTGGGTTTAATAAGGAATAACGCAATAAAATAATATTAAAAAAGAGGAATATAAGGAATGGAGTGGGCAAAGCAAATACAAATTAGTAAATTAGTAGCAACATCAAATACGAAAAAATTACGATAACTTAGCCGAAAATTGTCTAAGTCTAGCTTGGTCTTGGGAATATTTTGTGTTTTTGTGAGTAATGTAATGATGTGTTTGCAAAAAATAAAATATAACTGTGTGTGTATGAATAAATAACTTAATTATATTAAATCATTTAATATTCCATCATAGCGTTATTATTAAAAGTTACGATTACGATTACGATAGCCAACGTTAAACGATTCCGATATCCATAGAACGTTATAACGTTATAACGTTTTCGTTGCGCGTTGATACTGGCAACAATGCAATTGCGCATGTCATATTCACGGCATCTCTGTCGGTGATCGCGTTTGTGCTGTTTGCGTCGGTCTCGAATATATTTTCTAAAAACATTTTCATGTCTCAAAGTTATGTTAGTTTAAGTGCAATCTTTTAAATGTGAAAGTAAAAATGACCGGGACAGTTCTCGAAAACCTAAGCGGGCGTAAATTGGCAGTGCTTATATCGTTTTTACTGCTTTGTCAGGTGATATGTTTCCTGATCGGTGGTTTGGTCGCGCCTATGCCCGCAAACGCTCAAAACATCTTAGGAACGGTATGTAGGGACACGGCAAAAGAGAAAAACGACACGACAAAGTGGTTTTACAACCGCGGCAAGGGTAAATGTGAGACGGTTAACCTTGCAGATTTGCATCATGATTTGTCCGAATCGGACATTGTTTTCGCGTTTCAAATGCCGGTGCCCCGCGAAGGCAAGACATTCGACTACTCTAGATGGCAGCAAAATTTGATTGGAGTCCTACAAATGGATATAACATATCATTCACAGATGGAAATAAAGCCCCACAGCACAGTCACGATCGATGCTCGTCTCGCGTACCGCAATAAAGGCGATCCAGACGATGCATGGAAGCTTTACACGCTTTCCGTCGAAAAAAGGAATTTAGACTGCGATATTGACATCAAGAGTGAGGAATACTTGTATAACTGTACAGCGATGCCTTTGTTTGAACTTGGTTCACTGTACCATGACTATTATTTGTTAAATATCAGGCTGCCAGTCGATACGAAAGACATGAATGCCCATATTGGACATATACAAGACATGTGGGTGACAGTGATAAATCAAAATGGAGGTTTTACAAAAGTATGGTTATCTTTGAAAACAGTGTTCTTCCCATGTATTATAGGCATATTGGTCTGGTTCTGGAGAAGAATTCATTTATTACAACGGAAACCTGTACTTTTAGAAGAAATGTTATTTGCTCTGGGAATTGCACTGAGTCTGCTGGACATGCCAATTGAATATCTAACATTACATTTTGATTTGCCGTTCATGTTACTATTAGGTGACATCCGACAAGGCTTTTTCTATGCAAGTTTGTTTTCTTTCTGGCTCGTTTTCGCTGGAGAACACATGTTGATTCAAGAAGCTAAAACTAAAAACACATTGAGAAAATATTGGCGTCATTTGAGCGCAGTGCTCTTGGGATGTGTCTCACTATTTGTCTTTGATATGTGTGAGCGAGGCATACAACTGCGGAACCCATTTTACTCTATCTGGGTCACAGAACTGGGAACAAACCTTGCACTATCCTTTATAATTTTAGCAGGTATTTCTACAGGAATATATTTCATGTTTCTAAGCTTCATGATATGGCAGGTGTTTATAAATATATCTGAGAAGCGTCAATCATTGCCGGCTATGTGCTCCGTCCGTCGTTTGCACTATGAAGGAATAATATATCGCTTTAAGTTCTTGATGTTAGCCACCTTGATCTGCGCTGCTATGACAGTTATTGGATTTATTCTTGGACAAGTCGCAGAGGGACAATGGAAGTGGGACGAAGATATCGAATTAGAATATACCTCAGCATTTTTCACTGGAGTGTATGGTATGTGGAATATTTACATTTTCGCCCTATTGGTTTTATACGCTCCAAGCCACAAACATTGGCCAGACAGTGACACTACATCAGATACTCAAAATTTGAGTGAAGAGATTGAATTTAACAGAATCCCCAGTGAGCGTAGTGAGATTTCCTCACTGACATCATTTATTGCTAAACCTAGCGTAGACTAAACTTGTACTTAAGAAGTTAAGAATCTCATGTATAGCTTTGTAGTTTAAAATCAGTATTACTCAATGAACTCAAATATTTAACATTACTCCATATATAGGAGTGTTATCTAAGTGGACATAACCTTCTTAGATATAGAATTAGTTGTAAGCTCTCTTTGTAACTTAAAATATAATATTTAAAACTAGCTCAGGTAAAACTGAGTCACTTTACATTCAAGTATGTGTCCTTGATCTTTGCTTTTATATATTCCTAAATTTGTTTGCCATTAATTTTACTGTGATATTTTTCATGATTTTTATATAACGCATTTACATACAGTATTTAATTGTTTCCCATGTTGCCAGTATCATAAATATTGGTAAAATTGTAGTGTATTTTTTTGTATGTGATTAGAAAATAAATGTTTAAAAATTTATTGGTTTTTCATTTAAATTTTGTTATTTTCGTAATGTTGCTATAAAGAGCGTTGGTTAGTTATAAATAGTAATTTTAATGAATTATTTATACGTAAAAGAGCTGAATTGCCCGTCAAACCTGTTAATGGACGTTTTAACTTTGTTACAGGGTTAACACAAACACACTATCGCACTAGGATTGACACTTTGAAGTTCTTATACCATAAACTCACCAATTGACTTTCAATGCTGCTAATAACTAAATTACGCATACATTAGAAAGTCAATGAAATAACATATTCTTTATAGAAAACAAATTGAATTTAAAATGTAGTATTAAATGCTAAATTGTTTACAAACTATAAATAATAATGTACTTCATTAATTTTTTATCAAATAAATATTTAATTAAATTCAATTTAAATCCAACCTGTCTTCATAAGGTCTTATCTAAAAACTTATATAAATACCATATGATAATTCAAAGCCATTTTTACAGTTCTTTTAATGAAATTTTTGAAAGCAAATAAAAATAATTTGCTTTTTTAAATATGACTTAAAAATCTTGCATTGTAACTACTGCTTTTAATGAATTAATTTTTTCATAGTAAACATATTAGACATCATTTTTGACAAATAAAACGTGGTTATTCATTAATAATTTGACTCATAATATGGGTAATTCGTTTATCTCAGGTAGGCTAGGTATCATAGCGAATGCAAGATCTTTCTCGAATTATCCATGGTTACGTCATATTTACCTGCGTTCATTGAGTTTTAGAGCCCACCCACATAGACCTAACTTGGTCGAAAGAATACAATTAAGATGTATCGAATTGCAAGAAATTATGGAAGAATTGATAGAAAGATTTCGACGGAATAGCTAATTGAATTGAATATAATATGAACGCAGGTGCATTGTGTTGAATTTAGATCATTGTTTAATTATTAAAATAATTGTTTTTTATTCCCCTATTCGAATATTAATTGGATCTGAATTCAACGTCATTTCTGTAGGTGATTTTTGCTTACTATTTTATTTATTTTATTTTATGCTGTTGAATAACGATATTATTATTTTAGAAGATATGAACATTGTCTGTGGATGTAAATATAAATTTAACGTTGAGTATACTGTTTAGAATTGCAGGTTTCTAATTGAGTTGGCACCATATTGTAGTAAGCAAATATCTCCAATATAAATATTACACTTAAAAATTATTGTACAATGGCCGAGTAAAATGATAAATATTATATTTTTAATATACGCAACAAGTTCATGTTGTGTTTGCTTTGTTTTATTATTAATATAGTTTTATAAAGCCAACAGAACATGAACATTGTTCAATTATTATTTCCGTTAAATATTTTATTCAGCCATTGTGATTGCCAGTGTTATAAGTAAAAACATAGAGAAAAAACTAAATCGATATCTTTTTAATCATTATTCATATCAAACTTGAATTGCCACCAAAATATGACATTGACGTTCTAATTTTTTTTTATACTGAGACCAGACCTAATACATTGTTTTTTAGCAAAATGTCAGTAAAAAAGTTTTGATTCTTTTTATAAATAAAAATATCGGTTTAAATACATCGTTTTCAACTTTGGACGTTCTTTTTTTTTATTTTTTTTTTTAATTTTTACTTATAACACTCACTCCCCCC
>LQNK01002609.1:83904-116851 GCA_001586405.1 Phoebis sennae | reverse complement strand
CCCCCCCCCGTGCCGTGTGACACGTGTACGTACCTCTGCACGGGTCGTTCTTGACCAGGAACTCGTCGAGCGCCACCCAGCCGCCGCCCACGCGCACCATTACCGTAGAGCGGAGGATGCGCACCAGACGCAGCTTTTGCGAGTCGCCGAACTAATGGAGGGCGTGTATTCATTTGTATATTTTGACACGATCATAATAAACATTTCTTTTGTTAATATGCACTTATTTCATTAGGTGTACTTTATCAGACGGAGTTTTTGCGAGTCGCCGAACTAATAGAGGGCGTGTATTCATTTGTAAATTTTGACATGATCATAATAAAAAAATTTGTTGGTGTGCACTTATTTTGTTAGGTGTACTTTATTAGATGCAGTTTTTGCGAGTCGCCGAACTAATGGAGGGCGTGTATTCATTTGTAAATTTTGAGATGACCATTATATTTTTTTTGTTATGAATGTACACTTATATTGTTAGGTGTACATTATGCCGTGCAAAATTATATGCAAGCGATAATAGTTATAAAGTCATGTTTATTATCTTTACATTGAGACTAGAAGTGGGATGTTCTAAATAATAACACTAATTGTTATAAAAATACAATGATATAGTTTATAAATCCAGTGATACTCCGGTAGTCTAAGAAATTCCAACTGATTGTGGAGTTATCTCTTAAAATTTGAAACTACAATCTGTACTTTTTAATAGTTATCCAAAGAAATTATAAGCATCAAAATTTGTGCTGAAAAGATCAAACAGTAAACATATAACTCACCCTATATTTCCCTTCTCCGACCTGGAACACCCTGAACTTCTGTCGACAAGTGCAGAGCATCACCAGACGTTTCACTTCATCGTGTATCTTGTCTGCGTCGGTCGGTGGACCGCGGCGTTCAACCTATGTGCAAAGAGAAATTAATTAAAATAGAGAAAATTACTATAATATATCTATACTAATATTATAAAGCTGAAGAGTTTGTTTGTTTGTTTGTTTGTTTGTTTGTTTGTTTGTTTGTTTGTTTGTTTGTTTGTTTGAACGCGCTAATCTCAGAAACTACTGGTCCGATTTGAAAAATTGTTTAGTGTAAGATAGCCCATTTATCGAGGAAGGCTATAGGCTATATATCATCCCGATATCCCCACGGGAGCGAAGCCCTGAGGCACAGCTAGTATGTAATAATTTCAAGTTAACTTTTGAATAAAAAAGGGCAATGAGAAATTTTAGGTATGAAACTTTTAGGAGAACATTTTCTGTATATTGCGATTTCATTTCTTACATATATTAATTTTGACATATTAAACAAAATAGTTGCAAGTTGGTCTATTTCATATAATTCATATGAGTAAAATTAAAACAATTTTCTTAACTAAGTACAAAAGCATCTGGAGAACTTAAGTGGTTGGTCAGGATATATGTAATTATGTATAGTTAAAATTAAAAATGTATACGCATGTATTTTGTCTATACAGGAGTGATATAATCAGAATCATGATCAATCATGACAAAACTCCAAAAGAAAAAAATAAAAAAGTACAAAAGTTACAAGCATATAGTACTAAGTAAAACAATAAATACTTTATAACTATAACTTATATACCACAAATTAAATTAAAATCTCACCCAGTCAGGCCTGAGCGCGGCGATGAACTCCTCCCAGTCGATGAGCCCGGAGCCGTTCCTGTCGAACAGATCCGCCACCGCGCCCATCTCCAGCCGAGATGTGTCGAATTCTGCAACAGAATTACGGTTAAAGTATGGAATACTTAACTATCCTACTAAAAAGCGAAAGTAACTAACTCTTCTCCATGCTTAAACCACTTGAGATGTGTATTTTTGTATTCATTTATTTATTTTGATAGCAACACAAACACAATAAAACAATTCAAAAAACACTTTATATATCTTAAAACTAGAATATAAAATAACTGCTTATAGTAAAACATGTGTTAACAATATGTTTAATTTATAGATATTGACAATTCATATTGCAGAAGCAAAGTAAACGCGTTATATAGAAGACACGTACCTACGTTATAATTTTTACATTTATAACAGACTGGGAAAGTAGTATTATATGAATATGTATATTATAATAACAAATAAAGTGGCTACGACAGGTGCTATTGGTGGATAGATAACTATTGCGGGAGTGGGTCCTCTCGAAAGTAGTAAACCTATTTTAAAAGTGATGAAAATTTTAACCGTGCCTTGCATATATTTATTAGAAATTATATATTTCGTAAAAAAATCTTGGAGAGGAGTGTTCCACTAACGATTTCCTGATGTACAAATACAATGTTTAATGTAAATAATAATTGATTTATTTTGGCACCACATTAATTACAATTGTACTTATCTGACAAAAAATAAATTAATTTAAATATATGACTCACTGGTCTTCCAGCTACGTGGACGACAGTGTCAAAAGACTTGGAGCGAGCCCAATTGAACACTCAGACAACCCAGGACAGAACAAGCTGGCGCATAAAAACGAGTAGAGCCGACCCCAAATAATGGGAACAGGCAAAGATAAAGAAGATACCCGTGTGGCGACGGGTTAGAATACATGTGTCGCCACCCCATTTCTACCCGTGGGTGTCGTAAGAGACGACCGAGGGTAATTCTGCTGCCCAACATGTGCAGCAATAAAAGAGTGGTAGCCGAGCACTGCACGAGTGGGCCAAGCTCGCACCGGTGTAATTACCACCCCCCAGCAGAAGATCGACGTGAAGCAGTATTGCACTGTGTTTCGTACGGTGAGCGGGGCCCGGAGGCCTGTATTCCCATCCCATTCCTCTCCCGTCCTGTCCTACTCCTCTCCCAACTTCCTATCATTAATCCTCTCCATTTCCTCTCCCTGTCCTTCAAGCCGGCAGGGCATCTGCGACACTATGTTGCAGATGTTTATGGGCTGCGGTCAGTCACTTAACATCAGGTGAACCGCATGCCCCGCTTGCCTGCTATAACATAAAAAAAAAAAGATATAACTCACTGGTGTTGATGATGCCATCGATGAACTCGTTCCTGGGTATCAGCCCGTTGTTGTCCTTGTCCATCTTGCGGAACAGGTCCGTGAGGCGGGACTTCTTGTGGTTCATGAACTTGAGGAACTGTGGGGAAAGTATGAATTAGAAAACAAGAAAAATACAATACTTTATAAAGGATTTTAAACGCGGTTTATTATACATTTGACATTATTATTAACCCGACGTTTCGAGCACTTTACAGCGAGCGTGTTCACCGTGTGTTTATATAATATGGAAAGTACTCGCGTTAAAACAAACACCAGAAAATACTAAGAAAAGAAAAAAAATATTTGAAACTATTATCTACAAGGTGATATAGAAAAAGAAAAATACATAATATGCACACCACTGCCACAATTTAATATACAGTCGCTATTTCGCCAGAAGGTTCGATCCCCATGAGCAGAAAATTATGATGTGATGAACATTGTAATTTTCTACTGTCTGCTTATGAATTTATTTATAGTAAGTATGTCTATCAGTTATCTAGTTTCCATAGTACAGGCTTTGCTTAGTTTGGGACTAGATGGCGTTGTGTAAATGTCCAGTAATATTAATTTATTTCAATTCATTCATCGCTCTTTCCTTGTCTGTACGTACCCGCATCCTCAGTCTAAATGTTCAGAAATATTTATTTATTTAAATTCTTTCGTTCATCCCACTTTCTTTTTATTTATTTACAGTAGTTAGTTTACGTTAGATTAAAATTACTTATTAGTCTTATATACTAGACTAGATTGTAAATAAAAAAAAACCAACAACCCAAACTTAAAAAAAAATCCCTCTTTCTTTAAACTGACCAAAAATATACATGCATTCATCCCTCTTTCCTTGTACGTACCCGCTTCCTCCAGTCTAAATGTTCAGAAATATTTATTTATTTATTTCAATTCTTTCGTTCATCCCTCTTTCTTTAAACTGTCCAGAAATATACATTTATTCATCCCTCTTTCCTTGTCTGTCCACGTACCCGCTTTCTCCAGTCTAAATGTTCAGAAATATTTATTTATTTCAATTCATTCGTCCATCCCTCTTTCTTCAAACTGACTAAAATATACATTCATTCATCCCTCTTTCCTTGTACGTACGTATCCGCTTCCTCAGTCTAAATATTCAGAAATATTTATTTATTTCAATTCATTCATTCATCACTCTTTCCTTCTACGTACCCTCTTCCTCCAATCGTCCCAGCTGAAGTTGGACACCCGTTGCAGCTCCCTCAAGTGCATGAGCCGGTCGTGGAGCCTCCTCTGCCGCTCCCACGCCAGCAGCCACACGTGCCTCCACTTGTCCCACAGTTGTTTCACTCGGCTCGACCTGAATTCCGGTTCTGCACCCATGCTGTGGTCATGATACAATGGTTAATTGCCTTTAATGAATTTATTAATACCTAGCTGTACTTTGATTATACTAGCGTTAATAATAGCCTTTAAAGCAGCAAATGTTTGCAAATTGTTTGCTTCATAACATGGGTATATTAAAAAAAAAAACAATATTTAAAAAAAAGATTCAGAGAATATTCGTCTTTCTATGTCTTTTGAATCAAGATAAAAATTAAACCAAAAGTGTTTTTTTGTTTGTAATTCTAAAATTTTATATATGAGTCTATTTTGTCTTTGTAATAGCTGATTTCTATAAAACATTGAAAAAAAAAAACAAGTTCTCTAAAGAATACAAAAACTCAAAACATTTACAAAAAAATCTTGCATATTTAAAGCAAAACAAAACCATGCATTCATCCCATTCAAGTCTCATGGAAGCAACTATCTAATTATAATTAATACAGCTTCACACAAGCTAAGTAAAGCACCCCTTATTCTTTTACGAGCACTTTACCCCTCTCGGGAAGTCAATGGACCTCGTTCAAAGTAATGAATAGAACTGAATGTACCCTCAATTAAATTATATGAATGCACAACAATGTCATGAATAGAACCCAGATATAAATGAGGTTTTATATTTTTATGGTAATTTTAGGATTTAATTGAAATTATTAATTACACAAGCTTTACATAATGTAAATGACACTGAGATATCTATACAATTATTTTATTTTTTTAAACGACATTGAAGAAGAATAACATAGACAAGCAATTTTTTTTTAAATCTATGGTTTGTTTTTCTTTATGTCATCCTTCTTAAATGTCACTTAGCTCTACCTATCTATGGCCTTACCTTCCCTTCGGCGGGAACCTTGGACCGTAATGCGGCAGCGCGCGATCCGGCGAGTCTCTGCCAGGGCTGATGCGACTAAAGCAACACAGTTCATCAAAAACACGCACAGATTATACAAACCCATGGCCATGGAGTTAGTTGTGCTTAGCTCGCTGTTAGGTGGTTAGTTGAAGTTGGCTTACGTAAGTGCACAGAAGTAAGAAAAAGGAGAAATATAATTTTTACAAAAATAAAAACAAAAAAAATAAATAAAAAAATACTTTGTTTAAGGTTACTGTTGTTTCTCTTATAATAATACATGAACATCATATTTTAAATTTGTCTGTTTTTTCAAAGATGAAAGTAAAAAAAAATCTATTCCGCATTACATTAAATAAAGATTTGTCACAATATACAATTTATGCGACATTTTATTTATTTATTTATTAAACAAATAAAACATTAAACAAGGAGTTTACATATATCGAGTTAATGATCTATAATTTAAAAATTGACAACACTAATAAAATACTACTAAAAAACTTTTTTCTTCTATAATTTAGATGATAAAGGGTGATAAGAATAGAATAGCTGAGATATCGTAAAGCCAACTTCTTGTGCAATTCGCAGACAGGTGTATTAAAGATGTACAAACCCATAATTAGTCGACAACGCTGCTACTGTTAATCCTCAAGCGGTGTGGTGGGTCAAGTTTTAAGATATAAGAGGGTAGTAACAAAAAGTTGGAAAGACGTTAAATGTTACGTACTAGCTGTACAAGTTTAAGTCAATATTGTTAATCGCAAAACCTTATTTGACATTTCTACACATGCAATCTTAGACACACTTTGTTTTATTTCAAAATTCATTTGTATGACATTTTTAAGGAAAAAAGCATTATCAAACATTAATATTTGCTGCTATTTTTATTACATGACATTTGTTATTATATGACATTTTGTAAGAAAAAACCATTACCAAAATATTTCCTGCCTTTATAAGAATAATTATGATTATGGATAAAATCATGCAATAAAATAATACACACAATAGCTCAAAGAGGAATAATTTGATTGTTTTTTAAGTCTGTGGTGCGACATATCAACGATAACTAATCTACATATCTAAAAAAACTACAATTGAGCGTAACTAAAAGCAAACACTATTTTTTTCTAATAAAGCCGTGACACACAAAAACGTTTGGAAATCACTTCAATAGATTTTTATTTATTTACAACAGACTTTTAAAAAAATGGAGGAGGTTATCAATTTGACCGTATTTTTTTTCATTAATACTAAATGTCAGTTTTTATAAGAAAATGTGCAAAATATTAGGAAACCAAACACAATTATAAAGATAATTTTGCATCAACCTCGATTAATCATATTTTAAATCAGGATGTGATAAAAACGGCTTAAAGATAAATTAAATTTTAGACTTATGCACCGATTCTTAATTAAATTTGGAAAAGTATTTAGGAAAAGTAACGTGTTGTGTACCTCTGTCAAATTTATATATAATTTTGTATCTTTTTAACCGACTTTCAAAAAAGGAGGAGGTTATCAATTCGACTGTATTTTTTTGGTGTATGTGTTGTACGTATAGTTTTATTGATTATGTAGGTTTTTTTTATCTTGAAATGGTCTTGCTTGAAGTGATTTCCATATAAAACTCAAACTACATCAATCCTAAAATAAAACCACATCAAACCTTCCTCTCCTATTTCGTATGTGAATCCTGGACCTGCGCCGGCCAAGCGTGACATAGATGAGACAGAAAGCCACATTTACACATGTTAGAGCGAGATGAAGCTAGTTCGGTGACGTTTGAGTAGAGAACGATTGGGATTGGTCAATTGAAATATAACGTAACCTGATAGGTGATTTTGACATTAATAGATAGACATATTTGAAATATAGTAACCGTTTTTGAAACACATATTTGAATGGCTTACAATCTTAAATCAGTATCATTCTTCACCCAATTGTAAACACAATAATTAAGAAGCACATTTAACAGTGTTATGTAATTAAAACACATTTTTAAATAAATGAAAAAATAATGTACAATTTTAACATTTGAAGTAAATGTTCACAATTAAAATTAAAAGAACAGAAAAAAGAAAGATACATAGACCAAAATCTTTAAATTAATTAACAAAAAATGATGAAATGAAAAAAAAAACAAAAATACACACCTATAACGCCTACTGCCGTAATAATCGGGTGACATGGACCTATCTCTATTCAAGTCGTGCTGCGATCCACGCCTATTGGTCGACATGCAATGACGTCACAAGATGGCGGCGAGCGAGTGAAAGAGACAAAACGACGTGAAAAGGCGAACACAGATGAAGTGACAGTACGAAAGCAATTGTGAAACTCACACATTAAGAAATGAACAAATAAAAATTAAACACACTTTTTACTATGAAATTGACGATTGTAGATCAACTATACAAGAGAAATATAATCTTAATACGTAAGAATAAATTTTAGTTGAAATATTTTTTATGGTACAGCAGGCAAGCGGAGCATGTGGTTCATTGATGTTAAGTGACTGACCGCAGCCATCAAATTTTTTCCTTATATTTAAATGAAAATTACAAACAATATAGATGATAATAATGAATTCAAGAAACCATTTCTTTAGTCAATACATATTAAAAAAAAGAATAATTTTGAATTTAGACTGTATATTTCTAGCAAAATTTTTGAGCAAAATTTTCACAATATCTTATTTCCATTCTTTATATTTCTCTGTACAATTGACCTACTACTAACAATAATAAGCAAAACACGTATAACACTAGTGACATACCCTGGCGTTCCTTTCGTCGCACTCTTGGCTGACACCTTCCTTGGTGTGGATTCACGTCCTACGCTTTGGCTCTTAACCTAAAGAAAAATAAAAAACATAATGATATTTTTTTTAAAGAAATACCTAAATCAATAGCTATATAATCTTCTTTTTGGTTTGACTGTCTGTTTTTTGACAATTTAAAAATAAAGCTCAGATTATTATAACAATAAAATGATAATTACTTTATGACAAATTAATAAAAAATTAAACGAGGTGTTCCGCATAATTTATACTATGAGATTCCGTGCGTGTCCATGGATTTAATATTTGATAACTAGCTTTATATCCTTAATTGAAATAGGTATTATTTTTAAATGTTAAGCATTATATCTTATAGTGCAAGTTATATCTATAATTTTTCACAGTTATACATTTTACACTGTCTCTAGTTTAGTATCTACAAAATATTTTTGATCTATAACTTTTCGAACAACATTATACATATAAATATAATTCATAGTACACAAAATTTAAATCCTTATAAGAAAAATCCTGTGGCTATTATAGACTTTATACAAAAAATATTGTACATTACTGGATTGTCCATACAATCGAATTTTATTTGTTTTTTTTTTGTATAACCCCTCACCTGGTAAGCTTTGCAGACCCTGTCCACTTCGTTCTGTCGCTTCTGTGTGTGCTCCATCAGGTCTTTGTGGTCTTCGATCAGACCCTCCAATACTTCAATAGATTCCGGTAACGGTTCTGCTTCGAGTGCTAAAGAAAAAATAAAAAAAAATTAAAAAATATTTTTTTTGTTCTAAATTCAAATACAAACAACATATTTCAGCAGAGAAATGAAATATAAGTTAAATACAAAACTGAAAAATGTGGAATTATCGCAAGATAATCTACAAGGTTTTTTATGTAACACATTAAGATGAGTACTTAAAGTGGAGAATTGCATTTTATGTTTGTATTGCTTATGCAAACCGTTCAATTAAAATCTCTTTTCATATGCAAAAGGAATCTAAGAAAAATAGTTCACTAATAAAAATAATTATAAAATAATTATATTTTTTTTTGTGTCCTTCGCCTCAGCTTGAATTCATAGTAAAAGCTTTCTTTTACATATGTTATGTATAGATTAGATTTTTATCAGCCCTAAAATCATCTATCGAATTTAGACATCATCATGATATCTAATAAATAACATTGTGAGGGGTCACAAAAATTTCGTTAACTTACTGATGAGGGTAGTCTCCAGTCCGCTGAGCCACTGCAGCAGCTCCTCGAGCACCAGGTCCAGGTCCTTCAGGCTCTTCATGTGCGTCTCCAGCTTGCCTCCGCGTTGCATTGCCCATTGCCATACCTTAATAATAAATATGGTTTTTAATTTTGTTTTACGCAAAAGAATTTTTTTTAATGATCTTGCTAAATATAAGAAGTTCTTATCTTTTTGACCGAAGAAATATTATTTTCGAAAATATAACAAATAATTTGTTCAATTGTTTTTTAACCAAAATATAAATATGTATATAAATTTTTTTCTACCCAAAAGATTTCTTTAGTAATCTCCCTAAATAATAAATATGAATATGTCTTATCATCATTGAGGGCCAAATTGTTAAATCCGAAAATATAACATTATTGAATTGAATATTGCATCATTCTTTCATGGATTTTGTTTTGTATGATATTAAACATTACAATAAATACCGTATTAATTAAACATAGTCTCTAAACTTTATTACTTTTATATTTTTATTTCACAGAGATATTAAAATAGTTAATAAATAACTATTACTTTTAAAAAAATATTTCTTAACAAAAATATTAAAATTGTTTTAGTATCGTACTGTGGTAATGTTTAAATCGAATCGTTCTTTAAGTCACAGGTTGCATCAAAATAAACTACACACATAAACATAAGTATGAAGTGCTTAAGGTATTAAAAAATCGACCAGACCTGTCCAGCAGAAACCTGACTAAAAATCCGTATTACTGGCAACACAGATATCATAAGTTTTCGCGGTTTATTTACACTCATTTTTTATATTTATTTTTTTTTCACATTACATAAGACACCATTACACTGACTGCGTATAACGAGGAAAGAAATTAACACAGATAAGATAAAGCTTTTGATATCGATTCGCAATCTTTTAATCAGCTTCAAATTTGATCTTGTCAAGGTTTGATGATTGGCAATAAATATTCTCGTATTTATTGATATAAAAACATAATAAAAACATGAAGGTGACAGTAATAAAAAATGTTAGGACAATAGTTCACAAAAATATTCTAGATGGATAATATAGATTCATGGAATATAAGGCATTTAAATATCGACACATATAATGTGATTTTAAAGTAAGACTACAAAAGTGTAAGCATTAAAGCTATTTTTTTTTTTAAAACTTGAAACATACATTTAAAAAAAAGAAACCAAACATACCTCATCCCATCTGCTCTGAATAATCGTGATCCAGTGTTTAATGACCGTAACCGCATCGGGATGTGCTTTGCCGAGGATAGAGTGAGCGAGCTGTATCGTGTCGTCCTTGTCCCTCTTCTTCTCGTTGAGCTCCCGCACGAACTTCTCGTGGTCGAAGATCTGTTGTTGTGTCTCCTGCTCTCCTTCTGGGAGCTGGCCGGAGAAACGAAGCTTGGTCTCCGCGTCCGAGAGCCATTCGAGCAACATGTTGACCGATTTGTGGAGGCGTTCGGCCTGAAAATAAAAAAAATGTAAAATCGTTCTTACATGAAAACATGTTATATAGTATGTTAATCATACTTTGTGTTATTTAATAATAAAATAGTTTATTTAGCACAGGTTAATTCTACAGTACAGTAGATATATCTACTGTAGAAATAAAAAAAAGAACCACAAAACACTTTGTATTCAGTCGTTTTATACAATAAATGCACTATATTAGGTAGTTATTTATTCAATGTATGTGCTTTTTAGTCTGCACATCATAAAGTGGGTTTAAAATATTTAAAAAACACACAGCAATTAAAGGGAATATGATTCATATACAATCACTATACATTTACAATAGTATTTGCGAAGGAAAACGTCGGAATAAAAGTGAATAAGTTACTAACAAAATATGCGTGAAATGTCACTTTGAGAGTTCACAGAATAAAAATGAATTATTTTATCTATTTTGATGAAAATTTAATGGTTGCCTTTTGGTTGCCTGCAACCAGCACGATCCTGAGATCGAACCTTGTCGCACCAATTATGTCCATATGTATTATTAATTTTGTTTGTAAAATGTATGTATCTGCATAGTTGTTGCAAATAAATATTTTTTTTCTTCAATATTATTGTTACCTCTTTGAGAGCTGTCTCAAGTTTCTGCGCCTTCCTCTCGCTGAGAGTGAGCACGGCGTCCCAGGCCTGCTTCAGTTCGTTGCACTGCTGTTTGATGCTGAGAGCGTCTTCAGCTGGCACCTGTTTAATAAAATATAAGGTTTTATAATGGAAATAAGTTATACTTAATTTTTTATAGAATCCATTTATGTTACTTTTACAAGGAGTCTGAGTACAATGTTTGAAATGTTTAGTTACAAGTACAATGTTTGAAATGTATGAATTATTAACGCTTTTAAGAGACTATTCAAGTATAAACTAACACGACAAACGATTAAAAAAGTTAAAAAGATATAATAACATAATAAAAAAAAAACAAAATACTCCCAATAATGACTGATTTTAATTGAAAATGAATGATTTTTTGGGGTTTGTGTTTGTTAATTTTATGATTCAAACTTACCGTAGCTTCAAGGTCTTTTCCTGTCTTCATGACGGATTGCATTTGTTGTTCGCGAGAGTGAAGGTCTTCCTCGAATTGCTGTAAACAATATTATTATTAATATTTATTTTTTTTAAACTTAAATAATAACACGAACTAAATAATTTTATAAAAAAAATATAGTAATTTAAGATTGATTTTTGATATTTGTATGAATTATATTATTATTTAACATATTGCATTGATTCCGTTATTTAATCTTTTGAAATTTTATATTTTAAAATTATTTTGATATATAAATTGGTAATCTAGTGGAGAGTTAGTCTCTTCAGAAGATTATTTTATGTTTATTATAACTTAAAATAATCTTCTGAAGAGATGTATAACTTTTATGTTTTTTTAGTTTATTTTTGAATTTAATATTGGATATACTTTTAGAATCTATCGTCATATTTAGATGAAAATGCATTTTGTATCTAATAAAATCGTTTATTTTTCAAATTTTTAAAAGCTTTTGACGCGTCAAATACATATTTTATTTACCACAGATTCGGTAAAATATTGCAATATTCAAAAATCTAATAAATTTATTAAATTAAAATTAGAATTTTCAATATTTGAATGGGGAAATGAATCCAGATAATTCTAATTCTAGAATTTTCAACATTTGAACGTGGAAATGAATCCACATAATTCTAATTCTAGAATTTTCAATATTTGAATTTGGAACCTCACCTTATGCTGCTCGATCAGCGCCATGACGGTATCCAGGTCTCCGTGTAATGGGGAGTCAGCGGACAGCCTGGCTTGTTGTTTGCTGAGCCACTCTAGTAACGCTGACATGGCGTCTTTGAACTGGCCTGAGTATAGCAGAGCTTCTTCGAGACGACGTTGTCTAAAAAAATCACATATAAAATGTTAAATAAGTTAATAAAAAATGTATAAATACCTAATTTTTTTGAAAAAAAAATAAAAATAATAATAAGCAGTTAAATTAAGAATATAAGTGGACGTTAGATGTTTTTTTATTACGGCGGTAGTCGAAAAAAGTTGGAAATGATTTATGGGAGATATTATGACACTGATTGAAAATGTTGATCTAATGTCTTGAATATTAACTTTCTAAGGTTAACATTAATTTGTTTTTTTAAAACGTTTTTACGGTTAACATTTATTTTTTGTTTTTTTCCAGAAAATGCGAAGTAGTAAGATAAAGGTAAATTAGTAACAGAGCATTTCAATTCCTTTCCTTCATCAGAATTAGCCTCATTAGACGTTTAAGGCCTGGTCGGTGATTACATAAGACAATCGGACACCTAGTAAATTCTACAGAGGATTTCAATTCCCCCCCCCTTTTTCATCAGTTAATTACCTGTCAACAGCCTTGGAGCAGACGGTGGTCCACTTGGCCTTGAGGTCGGTGAGCATGTCCCGGAGTACGGGCTCGTCGGCCTTGGGCGCGCGGTCCTTCAGCGCCTTGCCGGTTTTGCTGGCCTGGTCGTACGCGGGCTGTTTAGCTGCGAGCGCCTTTTGGAACTCGCGGTGTTTTGTTAATCTGTGGAAATGTTAACAAAGCTTCTAATAAGTACAAGTTAACAAAGTTTCTAGTGAGAGTTTAAATGTCAAAGTTCGGTGTAAATGTTAAAATGTTATCAAACTGTAGAAATCTTTTATGGCTGTAGAATTTAAACAAGAAGTGAATTTAGAATCATTGAATATAAAATTCAGCAGTAGACTACTGAAAGCTGCTAATGATGGTGATGATAATGATGAATATAAAATTGTATTCTAAGTAATTTTCCGAAAATTGGGATGGAAGAATTAAGGATGGTGACATTGAAAAGCTAGTAATTGCATTTAAAATCACTTTCATTATGAAAATTAAATCAAAAGTTACATAATAGTTCGATTTGGAGTATTTATTTTTATAAAAAATATGAAATGTTATAAAAAACTAAATAAATATAATAAATATTCAGGGACATTTAACAATACGCCATCTAGTCCCGAACTGAGCAAAGCTTGTACTCTGTAAGCTAGATAGCTGATTCATCATAATCATTTTCTACTCGTGGGGTGAGCAAAGGTTGTACTCTGGAAGGTAACTGATCATCATTCATCATAATAATATTCTACACCCGGGGATCGAACCCACACCCTCCGGCGCAAGACCATTGTCATATCCACTGCCTCAATCGGTTCAGCTATACCACACGTCCATCTGAACGAATTCTAAACATAACCTACCTCTGTTTGATCTTCTCTGGGTCATTAACATTGGCCTCAGAGTTGAGTTGGTCCAGCTGTTGTTCCGTATCGTTCAACCAGTTCATCAGGTTGTTCCTGAAATTTAAAGCTTTATTAGCCATTGTCTTGAAAAAGAGATATATCTAATTCTTATCAATCACAAAGTCTTAATTGAAACTCCTACAACATACTACAGCTATCTCATATAATCGATGGTACAACGTCACCAGCAAGTTGGACTAGCTTCTGCTGAAATTCTGGAGATCACCACATACAGGGTGTCCCGTAATGAGTGAAGCATCTCTTGGGGGATGATAGCTAAGCTAATAATCTATCAAAAAAACCCAATATAGGTCATATGAAAATATCACTCTTTTTGAGATATTGATGATTTTGTATTTTTTTCAAAAATGTTGACCTCGCTCAATGTTTTATATTACTATGGCCGTAATTCTTATTTGTTTTTCGTAATATTTTTACTAAGTTTTCTTGATGAGTTGCTTTCTTGGATACATGCATTAGATATTAATAGAAATATCAGATAACGGAAGAAAAAAAATATTCATTTCTAATTTAGTATAGAGTAAAATTTTGAGGTCAGATTTGATAGTCTGTGGTTTAAAAAAAATGTACTACACTGGGACGGTCAGTGAACTTAAAAACTTCTGTATTTAATACCAATTTCAAAATGGTATAAAACTTATGGTTTTTCCCTATAACAAAAAAAATATTGCAATTTGAAATCAATTTGGGACCTATTTTAATGATACGTCCAGGATGATACTAAGTATGAAATGTTATTTTTTTACAAGAAAAATAAAATTAAATGTTACTATTGGTCAATATTAAAAAGAATTTATAATTTTTAATGTGATGTATTGTGTGTAAATGCATAAACCTTCATGAAATTTAATGTCCACTACACTACACTACATATTACAATATTCTCACATTTCTCCAATATTCTCTAATACTTATCTATGAAAATATTATTTTATTAATTTAAAATAAATCTAAAAGTAAAACAATTACTTTTGTGCTAAATTTTAGCTATGGTGGCCAAACTTTTCAGAGACTAACCAACCTCACGTGAGATTTCCGGGTCCATAATTATTGGTCTATCGAACTTATGATAGGTATAGTGGGAGCTGAATTCAAATTTCTAGCTATTTCCATGGTAGAATGTGGCACATCATGTAAAATCAAAGGTTTACAACGATATAGTACAATTACGGTTCTATTTAAAAAATTTGAAAATTTATGCATTTATACAGAATATTTCACATTACAGATTATGTGTTCTTATTAATATTGGCCGATAATAAAATTTAATTTTATTTTTCATGTAAAAAAAAATAACATTTCATACTAAGTATCATCCTGGACGTATCATTAAAATAGGTCCCAAATTGATTTCAAATTACAATATTTTTTTTTGCTATAGGGAAAAACCATAAGTTTTATACCATTTTGAAATTGGTATTAAATACAGAAGTTTTTAAGTTTACTGATCGTCTCAGTGTAGTACATTTTTTTTAAACCACAGACTATCAAATATGACCTCAAAATTTTACTCTATACTAAATCTGAATTAAATATTTTTTTTCTTCTGTTGTCTGATATTTCTATTAATATCCAATGCATGTATCCAAGAAAGCAACTCATCAAGAAAACTTAGTAAAAAAATTATGAAAAACAAATAAGAATTACGGCCACAGTAATATAAAACATTGGGCGAGGTCAACATTTTTGAAAAAACTACAATATCCTCAATATCTCAAAAACTGTGATATTTTCATATGACCTATATTGGGTTTTTTTAATAGATTATTAGCTCATCTATCATCCCTCAAGAGATGCTTCACTCATTACGGGACACCCTGTATATCTGAATTCCTTGGCCTCCTTCAGACCATGATGTAGAGCTCTGTACCTCTCAGCAATCTTGGAGACAACCCTCTCTAATCGATGCTGCATGGAAACCAGCAGGTCTTATGAAGACCTTATCTAAACTTCTCCGAAACTTACCACATGTCACTGAACTCCTTGGCCTCCTTCAGTCCATGGTCCAGAGCTCGAGTCCTCTCAGCAGCCTTGGAGACCACCCTCTCCCATCGATGCTGCACGGACACCAGCAGGTTCTTGATGAGGATCACGTCCTGCTTCTGGCTGAAGTACTTCAGGTGTGTTCCCTTCTTGTCCAGCTGAAGCATGGTCTCGCGGTGTGTGGACACTTCTTTTTGGAATGCTTTGTGTTCTTCCACTTGTGCTGCAGAAAAAATGGAGATTAGTAAAAAAATGTACTGCTTAAGTTTTTTTTAAGTCATCCAAGGGACTATCCTACACATTTATATTTGTCAATGCTATTTAATTTTTGGACCATACTTGATACAAAATTAATTATGACAAAATTCAAGCAATAAAAATGATACCTTCCTTTTACTCTAATTTTGTCCAAATCAAACCCAATGTGATGAAAATAATATTCTACTTCCCTACAAATATTATAACTGTGAAAATTTGTAAGGAAGAATTTATGTATGTTTATTAATTTTCACGCAAAAACAACACAATCGATTTTGATAAAACTGTACCCTTTTTTAACAAGTTACGTACACGTTACACTTGAAAAATGATTTCACGTATGCAAAGTCTCGGGAAAAATTAGTCTAGTTATCTAGTTATACTTACTCAGCAAGGTCTCCATAACCCTGGACACCGGCTTGGCGGAGGTGAGCGTCTTCTCAGCGGAGGTGAGCCAGTCCACGAAGGCCTGCAGCGCCTCGTGGAACTCCGTCGCTTCCTTCAGCGCTATCTCTAGTTATCTAGTTATACTCACTCAGCAAGGTCTCCATAACCCTGGACACCGGCTTGGCGGAGGTGAGCGTCTTCTCAGCGGAGGTGAGCCAGTCCACGAAGGCCTGCAGCGCCTCGTGGAACTCCGTCGCTTCCTTCAGCGCTATTTCTAGCTTGATCTTCTTGTCTGACGCTCTGTTAAACAATAATTATGGTTATTATATAAGAAGTATTACATGCATTAATTTAAATTATGGGATTTCAAAATTCCCGTCTTTAAAGAATTAATGGCAAATATTTTTGGTGATAAAAGACAATATTATTTTAATTTAAATATGCGTCATATGTCAAAAAACTGTCGTTTTTAAAAAAAAATACCTAAATTTTTTAGATTCATCAAAGCATTAGGGGCATTAAGCGAGGTCCACTTAAATTAATAATAAATATATTTTCAAATTTTATTCAGCAGCTTATATGGTACAAAAAGGAAACACCCCTCTTGAGCAAAATGTTTAGTTTTTTAACCAACCTGGAGGTGACATTGTCCCATCTGGACTTCAAGTTCTTCAGGTTGAGATGCAGCTGCGAGGTGGGGTTGGGCTTCTCCTGCCGCTTGATGTACTCCTGGCCCTGCTGCAGAACCGCCTCCACCTTCGGACGGTTCGCTTCTATCTCGTTGTATACCTCCTGTACGGTTAGACAAATATTATTAGATGCAATTTGGAGGTGATCAAACTTAAAACTAGATAAAACAGGCTGTGTACAATTAAGATTAAATATTAAAAAAAAAACAAATAAATGTATAACCAATACAGGAAAAACTTTAAAAATTGAGGTGACAATATCTTAATAAGAAAAAATCTATAGATGTAAACATTTACATTTCCTTCAAACTTGAAATCAAATGTCAATTTAAAATTTTAAAAAACCATTAAGGTAAGGCACGATTCACAATAAGGAATATCGTAAGATGACTACCGACTACTAAAAATAAACATTAAAAGTAAATAACTAAAATTATTTTACATATCTACTTCATTGTAAAAGAAATCATTTTATGAGTAGATACTAAAATGAAAATTTTCACTTTCATCAGATATTTCAAATCACTATTTTATATTTAAATATTTTATCATGTTTCAAAAGTAATACATTCGTCTTACTTCTACCCTCAATTAATAATAAAAAATGTAACTAACCATGAATCTCTCGAGCTGTTCAGTGGCAGTCTCGGGCAGGCCGCCGACGGGTTTGGACGCAACCACAACGCTGTCCACCTCTGACAACCATGAGAGAAGGTCGCCGATTTCTGCGTTGAAGCTGTTAAAAAAATAAATGTTAATTCAAAATCACTTTTTATAAGTTCTCCTAAAGGAAAAAAAATCATTAAGAGGATTCAAATGGAAATTAGGAACTTAAATGGAAGGACTTTCCAATTGTGCAAAAAAAGTTTCTCTATTACAAGACTATCTATTAAAGTGAGCGCATATACATGTAAACATTTTTAATTCTCGAAATTGTAATTGGGCGTCAAAATAGTTGAAAAAATCTTTACTTCACTCAATCTGTCTGTATATTTGTCTCTTCTTTTGAGCTAAACTGAACCGATTCCGATAAAATGTTGTACACAGATTGTTTGAAAGCCAAGGGCAAAACATAGCTTTTTATCGCAGAAATCCCACGGTTGTTTCACAGCTAGTAATAATAATAAGACAACAAACACAACATAAAATATCAGTAATTTAAATGATTAAAAAAACTATGACGTACCTCTGTGCCTCTCTGAGTGCGTCTTCGAGCTCCGATTGTCGGTCTCTAGCCTTCTGTTGTAATTCTCTCCATTTCCTGTTCAGTGTTGCCAATTTCTCGGCAGTTTCACCGGCTTCGTCTGTGCCTGTTTAGAATAAAATCATTAAACAAATGCATTGCAACTCTTAAAGAAAAACTTATCTGCAGCTGAAACTTTATTAATTCACAAAAAATATTAATTTATAATTTACAAAATACAATAAATTTTGAGTCGCATTAGATTTGACATATCTTATTAGTTTTAAATTCCTGGACGTTCGTATTGCAATTATATTAAAATAAAAATATGTGGAATAAAGATTTAGAAGTGAACTAGAATATTTTTCCTTCACTTAAAAAAGGGGTATATAAACTAAATCTACCACTAACTAACCTAACAATTCATAAGTACTTTGTAACAAGTTTATATGAATAAAAATATTTTCTATTCTATTCTAATCAAAAACGTACCATGATGTACAATATGCGCGCCGGCTTCGTTGAGTGTATCGACACTCGCTTGATGCGCTGCGATGTCGTTCACAACTACCTTCAACTTGGCCAATTCCACTTCCAGGATTTGAGGGTCACCGGCCACCTGAGATATATGAATATACGAACAATTAAGTATAGTTATAGAACAATTTTTAAAATAGTCCTTCGAGCTGGATCTATGTTTTAAATTGTCTTTTTAAAAGCTCTACTTACGAATGACCATTGTGAATACAAAAATAAACGATAATTAGACTATCGATTATAATAAAAATAATAATAATATTTATTTACTTTACAAGTACTGAAAACTTTTTTTCTATGGTTGGGAATTACGTATTTTCAAGTCCACAGATTTCATTTGTACAAGACTGCCTTTAGCCCTAAAGCAGGCTTGTACAAAATTAAATTTTTATGTACAAGCCTGCCTTAGGGCCTAAGTCTTAGAGAAAGTCTATGTAATATAAAGAAAACCTCTTGTTTTGATATGTACCGGTGTCAAAGTATCCAAAGTATCACTGGTATGTTGTATCCAGGCCAATGTATCCCTCAGCGCGTGCTGTAACTGTCCCAGCCGTAGCAGCGCTCTCTCCAGCTGTTGTTGCCTCTCCACCATTCCCCGCAGCAATGCAGACCAGCGGCTGTTCACTTCTGTGAGCGGTTGCTTGATGGCCGAAGCTTGTTCGGACGATGTGCGCTCTGTTAGCTCTGCGGCTTGCCTAAATAAGAGATTTGGTGAGCTTTGGTACTAAGAAATAAGAAGCTGTGTGGTGAATGCGGCAAAGATTTGTTAAGTTGTAGTATAATGTCTGTTAACAAATTGACTGACGTCATGTCAGTTAACTTGAATGTGTTCGATCAGTCAATTAAATTTGATACTAATCGTTTAAATGTTTTGAGATTTAACAATTTATTGTTTTAGAGGAGATCTTAGAATAATAGGCATGTAAAGGTAAAACTTCTTTAATGTGGACGTTCTCAAGAATTTGTCAAAATTGAACAGAAGTTGTATTAAGATTTGAATCTTATTACGGAGTTTTGTGTGTTAATTGAAAAACAAAGAAAGCGACTTTTGTAAAAACAGTAACACTATAACAAACGATTATTTCAAGGAAGCGACTTAAATTTACTTTTTTTTTAATTCTACCTATAACACAGTATACAAACATAAACAAAATGTTAGTAACATGCACGTAAACATAGGCAATTTCTTGTACACATTTTAACTTAATTCTATCTCACTAAAAAAGTCGGTACCTTAGTTACATACTGTTGACATTGTTTGACGAAATGAATAAAAAAAGTTCTTTTTACACTTTATCTGTCATTAAAATTTTTCATATTTTTTATCAAGCGAATTGTAACGAAAAAAATTCCTAAATTATATATTACATCTCTAAATTTTAAACAACAGTTACTAAGTAAAAAATAAAACTTCTCTTTGAGACCAAATTAAGTTTAGATACAGAAATGACTGCCAAACACAAGGACATAACATAGGTTCAAACTACATCGTTCACTGATACAAAAGCGTCACACAAAGTATATCTATCCTTGCCTCATCAGACTCCTGTGGTGAGTGCCAGGTCGCGGAACGGAAAAAAATGGTACATTAGTAGATTATTAACATAAGGGGGTATTGTGGATTTTAGGGGGAATTTGGTTTTTGGAGTGCAATTAGTATTGACCCATAACCTTATAGGATTAAGTATTTTTAAATATTATAACAATAATAATGTAACAAAGATTCCCATAAAGTGTTATTCAATTACTCTTTCAATGAAAATATAGCAAACTTATAATTTCTAGGAACATTTTGTTTGGTACGAAAAACACTTAAATTACTTTTCATCTGAAAAATTTTGTTTGTTGAATATTTAAGCATAAATTTTCAAAACTATCAATCCCAAACTTCTTTTCCATAACCTCAATAAATCGAATAAAAAAAATCTATTAACCTCTTTCTAACATAAACTGACCTTAATAAAAATGAATATAAAAATCACACTTTCTTACCTATTAAGAGCTTCAACTTTCACCATATGCGGATCCACTTCAGTCTTGAAGGACGCAAGTTGCGCAATTTGCCGTTTGACCGCGTCGATGTCTGAGCCGAGCGGGCCCATACGAGCGAACTTCTCTTCCGCCGTGTCGAGGAATTCTTTGAGGTTCTGTTGAAAATTTATTATTTCAAATTATAGCTTTACATGAAACAGGACTAAAAAACTATGTTCCCATGACGGGTTTAAAACAAAACTAGCTGATCCGCGCGGCTTCACCTCGTAGCATTATGTTACATATATATCCTATGTTACTAGTGGATAATGTAGCCTTCGAATGGTGAAAGAATTTTTAAAATCGGTCCAGTTAGTTTTGTCATAATCAAAAATGCAATGGCCACAATTCCCCGACTTTAAGCGCTATCGAATAGATAAACTAGCGACAAAGTGACTCGGGACATAATTGGTCGTGTGACTACTATATTACTACTATTCCTCTACCGCCCTGCCCAACTCCTCTCCCAATCTCTCATACTTAATACTCTCCCTATTCCCTCCCCTTTTTTTAAGCCAGCAAAGCATCTACGACACTCATGTTGCAGATCTTCATGGGCTGAGTCAGTCACTTAACATCAGATGGGCATGCTCCACTAACCCGCTGTTACAAAGTCAAAGTCAAAACGTTTATTTTCCAAATTGGCTTCTTTCAAGGCTTTTAGAACGTCATAGACATAATAATATTTTTTCTATTTCACCAATTCGGAAGGCTGTCTCTACCGAGAAGAACCGGCAACTCTAGTTGCTTTTTCGTTACACAATAACATAACTCACGTGTAAGGTATCATGGAACTCCATGGCTTTCTCCATAGCGTCGATGAGGTTCTCTTCTCTCCTCGCGTACAGCGCCGTGATGTTGTCCCAGGCTGTGTCCAGGTCTTCGATGTGCTTCTTGACTTCAGGCTTGTCTGGTTCGCCGCAGATCGACATGAGCGTGGAACCGGTCTTGCGGACTTTCTCCACCTGTGTATTGAGGAAAGATTAATTATCGAAGTTTTAAGGAATTCTTTGAGAAGTTAAAATTGTCGTTTCTAAATTTCTGGTAGATAATGATGCTAATAAAAATCTAGTCATTTATATGTAGGAACTATTGATGATGTTAGGTGATTTTTATGATGGTACAGTAAATATGTATTGAAATTCGAAGTTTTAAGGGATTTGTTTGAAATCAAATCAAATTAATTTATTGCTATTTATGAAGTATTGTAGTTACAGTTTTATACAGTCCAATCATGTTCTACCGTGCAATATTACATACTATGATAAGCATTAAAATAATATTAACAGAATACTATACTTAATAATGGAATGATAAAGTTGTTGTTTTTGAATTTCTGTTAAATAATGATGCTAATCATGATGAAATTGTTAAAGCTAGTCATTTTTATTTAGGAGCTTCAACTGTTGATGTTCTATGAGGGTATAGTAAATAATTGTGGGGAAAATGCAAAATTTTATAGTTATGGAGAAGTTTCAAATACTCTTTATCTAAGTGATCAATTAACAATTGGAAATTATGTTTTCGGTAGTACTATTATTAATTACGTTATGCATCAGAATGAAGTACTGGATATATTTTTTTTATTAATACCCACTGATCGTTTTTTATCATTACAATATAAGTATACCTTTTTAAACAAATAATACGCACCTCCGGTTTAGTATGATCGATCTCCTGCCTGATCTCCTGCAGCTGCAACTGCTGGTGCTGTATATGATGCGGCTGGGCTGCAGGTGGAGGCTGCGCGGCCAGCGTGTCCTCCAGCTCTCCCAGCTGGCCCATCACGGCCTCCAGCTGTTCCCAGAAGCGGCGGGCCAGCTCCAACGCGCTGTCCAAGGACTGGCCTCGGTTTGTGCTCGAGCGTTGGACTTCGTCCCATAGTCTAGAGGAAATAGAAAGATGAGTTAATTATAAACCTCTTCTTGTCGGCTAACATCTGCTCCGAAAAAATTGCGGGCATCTTAGACTGCCTATTACTGACCCAATTATACATATTATACCAATCATTAATAACAATAATAATAAATATTCCTGGACATTTAACACAACGCCATCTAGACCCAAACTAAGCAAAGCTTGTACTATGGAAACTAGATAACTGATAGACATACTTAAAAATCCTTTTTTTTTGTAAATACATACATACTATAAATAAATTAACACCCTGACAGTAGAAAATTACAATGTTCATCATATCATAATTTACTACTCGTGGGGATCGAACCCACAACCTCCGGCGCAATAGACCATTGCTGAACCACTGTGCCAACCGGGTCAATAATTTTTCTCGTAGAGTTGTAATTTACATTTTATTTTGTGTTTTTAGAAATAAATATATTTTTCTTTCTTTCTTTCTTAAAAATAATTAACTAACTAGTTGAGCTTGTTTCAATAATGATGTTTAAAAGTCCCAAAATTGAAAAATAATTACCTAACTAGTTAAGCTTATTTCAATAGTACCGTTAAAAGTCCAAAATTGAAAAATAATTAACGTACTTGTTAAGCTTGTCCAGCTTGGCGCGTATGTCCCTAACAGCTGGATCAGCTGGGCGCGCCTTGCCCATGACGTCAGCAGCCGCGCGCTGCACGGCGCGGTAGGCCTCCTCGCGCTTCTCCAGGTCTTCGATCAGAGCGTTGTTCTCTTCTATTTGGTCCCTTTTGGGTGATAATGGTTAATAATATGTTTATCTGAGAGTCTCAATTGCATGACTGATTTTTTTGTAAAGGTATAATTAAGATTTTAGTCGACAGAATTTCAAAAAGCTTGCCAATTGTTATGGTGGTAAATACAAATTCTAGCAAGATTTTTATTACTAGTTATGTTATAACATTATGTTGAAATACATTTCTTTCAGACCATATAGATTGACGATCAATAACGCTTAATTTATGCAATGGAAGTAGCATTTAAAAATCGATCCTTCGAGTTGGAATATGATTTAAAATAAAAACAAAAATAGCTTTAAAAATTATGTAAAATATTAAATGTACATTTCTTTAACTCTATATAAAATTCAGAATTACAAAAAATATGATCTTAAACGCAAACTTCAGTTATGAAATGGACATTTCAAAATTGGTCCCTCGAGCCGGTCAACCCAAACTTGCAACAAAAAATTTTCTAAACAAGATTTTTAGCGAAAACGTTTAATAACTTACTGGATCTTATGCGGGTGCGCAGACACAGGCTCGGCGTGCTGCAGCTGGTCGGCGGCGCCCGACAGCGCGCGCACCATGCCCTCCAAGCGCTCCGCGAATACCGACGATTCTTGCAGAGCCTGACGAAATCAAATTTATCATTTGTTCGAAGATTTTAAGGTGAAATTCATTTGAGAAAAACTTTGTTGAGGAACGTTATATAAAATGGAGTAAAGTAATAACTTTTGTTTTCGATTACGGTAGTAAAACTTCTATAAGGTTTTTATTTCATCATCATTGTTATTAATGTACGTGATAAAATAAAATAAATATCGCAAAGCCTGACCAAAAAATGGTTTAAAATCGGGGATAAAATATAATAAATAATATGGGTAATGATAACTTATGTAAATGACTAAGAAATGCCGAGTTTGAGTCGAGAAAAAAATGGACATACGAGTCGTATTAAGCATTAAGATATAGCCGACTTAAATAATTTACTTTGGCTTTGAAGATATTCCACCTATAATTTTAATGAAATATACAAAAACGAGACATTTAGTAAGATAAAAATGATATATAGGTTCATAAAAAGTATGAATACAAAACAATTACAACGAGACATAATCCTTCTGATAAAAGTCTAGTGTTCGACCAAGGTTTTTTTGGGATCGGCTATCTTACCTGCTCTAACTCTTGCTGTCTCTGTCTCAGCTCCGCCCTGAGCGCGTTGTATCTCTCGCAGTCCGTCTCCACTATATCCTGGACCTTCACGGCATCCTCTTCACCACACAAGCGGCACAGAGCTTCACCGGTCTTGACGAGTTTGTCCACCAAGGGCTTGTGACCGGCGATCGATTGTTGCAGCATCTGAAAATAAATTAATTTAATTTAATAATAATAAGAATGTACATATGTGTTTTTTTTTCTCTTTAAATGTACTGTACATGTATTGTTGGTGTTCCTTCAAATAAAATAAAAATATAAAATAAAATATTATGCCGGTGTGCAAAATTACAATTGAGATAATTATAAATCATTCTATGAATATTTCAAGTTCTTAAATTCAATAATTCATGTCAATATATACTTAATTTGTTCGTTATTTTCCGACAACATTGCTTTGGGCCTAACTAACCTAATTTTAGCTTTCTTTAAACTTTTATATTAGATTTGGAAACCAGCGATCAAAGTATCAAGAAACAAATTAAAATATGTGTGTATAATGATCTATCGCACAAACGGCTATTCTATTCTCAATAACAATAAGTTTAATGATAATTTATTTTATTTTATAATTTTTAATTTTTAATATATTTTTTATAATTTGTAGTCTTACCTCATTCTTGTCTTGTTGCTGCACAATTTGTTCAGGTCTGAGCGCCGGCATGGCCAGCATTTGTATTTGTTTCTCCATGTCGTCCAACCAGGATGATAATCTATGGAAAATATGAGTTATAAAGGGGGGGAAATATGCACTTAACACTTTTATCACATTACACAAGTGTATTTGAACCTTAAAATTGCCGTAAAAATATTTTTTGTTACAGATTATGTAGAATTTGAAATGTAAACATGAAAATCTGATAATGTCGTTTTCGTTTTGGTCGGAATCGATTCCTAGTCTTGCGTTACGTTTCGAATACTTTACAGCGAGCGTGCAGCAGCATTTTTGAAACACTTAACGAAGACAACTATCATCTCAGTCACCCGTGATCACGTTCTCTGTTCGAAACGTCGGGTTAGTAATAATATAAAATAATGTATAATAAACCAATAAAATCTTTAAAAAAAATATTTTATTAATTAGTTCTTCACTCATACTTTATTCAGGTTCAGATAAAAAAATTGAGGGTAGCTGTAAAAAATATTTTTCAAACAGTAATTCCTCACCCATGATGCGTGTCAGCGAAGTGCTCAGCCAGCGGCAGGGCCTGCTCCAACGCTGCGAGCCGCGCCGCGCTGAGCTGTCCGACTTCCTCCATCATTTCCTTAAGTTCCTCGCTTCTTTCGCGGATCACTGCCGCTTCTTCTGTGGACTGGCACTCGCGGAGCACCTGACAAAATTACATTTATTATTTGTTCTAAGTAATAAGGTGGAATTCGTCCTAGAAGATTGTTTACCTTTCTTATGCATAATCTGTGATATCAAATAAATATTTGTCATCGTCATTGTCAAAATAAGGATTTCGACAAAACAGTTTTATTGAAATAAAGTTATTCAGTGACATTTAATATCCACTGCATAGATCGGTCGTCAAAACGAATAAATATTTGAATTTTTTATTTCGCCTTTACTAATAACTAGTTGTGTTCCGCTGTTTCATCAGCGTATATAGTTCGTTCCCTGGGATATGTAAAGATAGATCGAATCAATAACCTCCTCTTTTGAGAGTCGGTTAAAAATGCTTTGAAATTTTTTTTAAAGTTTTAATCACCAAAAATCACCGCTTAGGCTTAATGTATTTCTAAACTTTTTTTTAATGACCAATAGCTCACCTTCTTGGCCTGCGCGCGCAGGTCCCTAGTGCGCACGCGCTGCGCGGCCACGTCGTCACACAGCGGGCGCAACTCAGCCAGCTGCGCGCGCAGCACGTCGGCGCGCGCGCCGGGCGGGGCGGCCGCACGCAGCTGCGCGTCGGCGGAGCGCAGCCACTCGACTAGCTCCTCCATGTCACCGACCACCTCGAGTGAACGCTGTGGAGAGAACGTGTTACGGTTTAGGACAAAGTTGAACGACGCGACTTTTAACTATTTGATTACCTAGAAGAAAGAAGAAACATTTCTTTGATATAAAAATATGATTATAACTCCCCTGTCCGTAAAGAAATTCAGTTTTATTTGGGCACGGTTTAAATTTCCATTATTACTTTTTCATTCGGTTAAGAGCTTCTTTAAAATTGAACTCTAAAAAGTTTAATAATGCTCTTTCTAAGGAACAAAGTAAGTAAATAAACTAATAAATCTTGAAAAAAGTTTTTCATGAATTTATATTTTCATAAGATATAAAATTATCAAGGAAAACAAAAATATTTAAAGGGAAGAACAAAGATATTTTATTTATATTTATGGCCAATGACATATCAATATCAAATAATGACATACGATCGAAATACCATTCGATTGCCATTGGACAATTTGGCATTCTTCTACAGGTGACTCGTCTGCTCGTGTGCCCCCCTTATACCTTAAAAAAAATCTTTCTTTCTTTCGTGTTCCTTACCTTCTTGCTGAGCAGCAGGCGCTCGGCCTTGCGCTGCACCTGCTCGGCGATGACGTCGAAGCGGCGGTTGTCGCGCGTCACCATGCCCTCCACGTGCGTGGCGCCCTCTCCCGGCGAGATCTGAACGACAATGTTAAGGTTAGCTATCATTTCGACAACTTTACAGAACTTATTAACAGGGGTCGACAAATATAATTCCTAAATCACCATGTATGTACATAATTGCAAAAAATATTTTTGCTTTAATTCTTGTATAGCTGAGCTCCGTGGTCTCACCCGCGTATTTCTGCCGTTTCCATAGGATTTTCGGAATAAAAGCTATCCTATGTGTTTCTATGTTTCAAACAATATCTGTACAAAATTTCATCTAAATCGGTTCATTAGTTTCGGAGCCTATTCAATTTAAACAAACAGAAAATCTAATTCTGCCTCTTTATAATATTAATATAGAATAAACATTGATTACTAAATTCAAATTCCCTTTTAATTTTCCAATGGAAAATAGGCATACGCCATCTTACTGATAAAATTTTAAAAGTAGATGAATATATCCACTTATATATAACGTTATATCGTTGTCTATGAAGTATACACCTAAAATACGCAAAAGTCATAAACCTTTACGAATTTTCGATATCTACGTTAAGCGTTGCTTAATTTTCGTTTTTGTCAAAATTTCTTTAGATAATATAACCATACTACTACTACTCCACCTCTAACTATACTACAAAATTTTAAAAAAACCACATACCTGGCACAACTGTGGTCCAACCAGGTTAATATTGTCCAACAGCGGCCTGAATTCCTGTAACTCAGCCTCCAGCCGCAAGATGTCTTCCTCGCGCGGCTCCACAGATTGCAAGCAGGTCTCTGCGCTTGACATCCATTCTGAGAGCCTGGGAAATATTTTGATATTTTAGTAAGTTTATTATGACAATTTCTTTAAGTAAGAGGTATTGTATGTGCTAGATTGAGGGAAACAAAATAAGGAGTAATGGTGACTATAAAAATGCTTATTACAATCCTGTTGCACTAAAAACAAAATATCTTTAATCAGTTAAAAAGAATCACAGATTTTTATTGTACTTTATCCTGCCATAATATGGATTTCTCAACAAGATTCTAACTATTGTAACGAAAATTTTACATTACTGTACTAGTAAAATATTGGGAATAGTTCAGTTCAGTTCAGTTTTCTATCTAGCCTCTCTCACAAGGTTATTTTATAAAATACATAATTTTGAAGAATTCTTTACCAGTTTAAAATATTTAGGAAATCTACGCAGGTTTTGCCTCTGTTCTTAGAATATTTTCCTTCCATTATATTGCCAAACTTACTTGTTATGCGAGTTGTACAGCTGCTGAACCAACGGCAGGGTGTCGGAGGCCAGCTTAAGCAGGTCGGCTCCCTTGGACGTGAGGTCGTTGTACCGCCGCTGCAGCGCGTCCAGCTTGTCCTTGAGCTGCAGCGCCTCGTCTCCGGAGATGTGCTTCATCAGCTCCAAGCCGGATTCCACCGTGCTGTCCACCGCTTCTTGCTTGGCTGAGATCTCTTCGGTTTTCTCCTGTTGAAACAATGAAGGAATAATTTATTGTATATATATCAAAGAGTAGATGAAAACGTAGCATACGATGCTCTTTTATTAGTATTTATATACGAGAAAGTAATAGAAGTGATAGTTTTAATATTTTTTTAATTTATTGCGATTTTTTTTTAAGATTCATTCTTATAATATTTATTTGTATTCATTTCAACTATACGGGGTATGTTTTGTATCTCCAAATTATTTCATCAATAGTTATCATTTGGAATATATAAGGAACCAACCTTGGTTCAAAGGAACCAAAAAAACAAATCAAGTTGAGGGAGGTAAATAAATCTCAGGTAACCTAAAATTTATGTGTAACACTTACCGCCAGTTCGTCCATCTGCCTCAACAGTTTCTCCATGTGCACGGGCAGGACCTTCCTTTTGGCGAGGTACTGCTCCATGGCGTCCATCCACGCGGACAGGTCCTGGTACGTGAGCACCAGGTGGCGCAGGCCCTTGCGAGAGTTGTCCAGCAGGTCCCCGATGTTGAGACTGTGGTCCACTAGCGCTTGGTATCTAAAACAATTTTTGTTTTAAGAAAAAGATAAATATTCAGCGATTTAATTGTATTGCAATAAGATATCACCTGCTGCGAAGTGATGAAATGACGGAAGATGTAACAAACTCTCGGAATTAGCAGAAACAGAATTTTATAACGTAACGTAATTAATTTAGTAATTTTGTGTGAAGGCACAAATAGTGTAAAATGTCTTAGTGTTTTTGCTAAAACTCAATATTGACAATTCGATTCTAAAAATGATAATCATTAGTTGTTTGCGTATACATCTCAATATTAATTAAAATACTTTTAAAAATATTTTAAACGCGGTTTATTCTACGTTATTTTACAATATTATTATCACAATTTTTGATACATTCATAAAGACAACTGTCATCTCAGTCACCCGTATCGTTCAAAACGTCAGGTTATAAGTGTGAAATAATCTATAACAAACCGCGTTTAAAATCCTTAAAAAGAATTTTGTTTAAGCACAAGAAAATACTCTCTCAAGATTAAGATCTGTTCCCTGACACTCTATTAAGATTTGAGCATCTCTAGTATTTTTCTCTACGAATGAAATATTTAAATATTTACACTAGTCTATAACTCATACATGAAAAATATTAAATTAAATAAAATATAAGTAAAACACACAAACCTGTCAGTAGCGAGATGCAGCCTGTCAGCTAAAGCCGCCGCCTCGTCATCTCCCACCAGCGTCATCAGCTCTGACGCCGTCTCCGTCAGCTGTTTGAACGGAGGCTGCTTGGACAGGATGTCGTCATGGATGTTCTACACAAGATATTTAATTAGTGAAGCGTATATATAGTAAAAAAAACATTATTATTATGATTCAATGAATTGAAATCTTAATTTAATAAATTAATGAAGTAACGTCCCTTTAACAGACACTATGTGAGTGACAGTGGACACTATCTTAGAATAAGTTAATTAGAAATTTAGGTTAAAAACATCAATCTTATTAAGTTTAAAAAATGAAAACTATTAGCGATCTTTTCCGTCACTGACGATTGAAATACACATTTTTTCAAGTCAAGTAAAAATATTTGAAAATGTATTTCTTAAACTCAAACGTTACAAATAATTCCTTCAAATCCCCTGGGATTTGATCAAATTTCTATCTTAGCGGATGCCTACGTCACAACATCTACCTGCATGCTAAATTTTAGCCTGATCCGTCCCAGCGATTTGGGCTAGGCGTTGATATATCACTATGTCCGTCAGTCAGTCAGTAAGTCAGTAAGTCAGTCAGTCAATCAGTAAGTCAGTCAGTCAGTCAGTCAGTCAGTCAGTCACTCACTCACTCAGTCAGTCAGTCATGCACCTTTGACTTTTATATATTTAGATTTATTACCTTGTGCTCACGTATCTTCTGCTGTATCTTCTCCTCGTCAGTGGGCACGAGTTCCAGCGCCTTCACCTTCCTCTCGGTGACTCCGAGCCACTCTACCAACGGTTGCAGTTGCTCTTCGAATGTTTTCGCCACCTACGGATTAATACAATGATTATAGTGTATGTATAATACTTAGAGAGATTTTATTTAATTTCCATTTAAGCTAAGCTTTAAGAAATTCACAAATTCAATTCTAGATTTATTTTATTTATGCTGTATTTTTGTTCTAAAATACTTTGTAGAATGGAAAATTTGAATGTATATTGGCAGTTAAAAAATGTCACTTTAAAATACGGTTTATGTAAAAGTCAGCACACTATATTTACATTTTAGATAATTTTGCCAAAAACCGATAAAAATAAAATAAGAGTTATTTTCTACTTTTTATCCTATACTAAAAAGTAGAAAATAACTCTTATTTTATTTTTGTTTAAATACAAAAAGATACCTTTATCTCTTTGTATAGATTTTAACAAAAATAATGAAGTTCAACATTAATAGAGTTCCCTGCAATATCTTCCACAAGGATAATCAGACATGAACAAATTTCCATGAGACCACACTGATACTCTACCTACCCTTTCGAATGCAAAAACAACTTTCCAAAATAGATTATTTTTCAAAAATACCGTCGAATTGAGAACGTCCTTTTTTTGAAAGTTGGTTAAAAAATCCACTAGTTAAAAATATTAAATACCTTCATAGCCTGTTCCAGGTCCAACATCCTCTGCTGAGCACTAGCCGTGAGCGCGTCGAACCTCTGCAGCAAGCCCTTGAGCTGCTTCTCGATGGCCTTCTTCTCGTTGGCGTCACAACCGGCCGCCACTTCGTTGCCCATCGCGAACAGAGACGACATCGAGTTTTGTCTGTCCGTTAGCATTTTCTTGAGGAACTGTGGTGATAATGAAAATATGCTTTATTTGAAGCGCAAGTGTCAAAATTATAATGAATAAATAAATAAAACTATTAATTGTCTCACAACATAATAGGCGTAATACATTAATATGTAGAATAAAATAAAACAATATAAATAAAAAGTTTGAGTACGAACGTGTCTTTAATTTTGCTAATGGAGAAATTTATAAATCGCTTCAAATAATTTTAAGTTTCTTTAGAGAATTTAGTACCTATGCAATGCTGGCTGCCCTTCTTTTTCTTTTTCATTTCAGTCGAATATAAAGTATAAAGACACTTATAAAAGTATCAATTCACCTCATTTGACACTTGGTTTTAGTATTTATACTCTTCTACTAATTAACTTTAGTAAAGACCTAAGTTTAGACCTACATCAGGTGTTTGTACATACCTTCTGTTCTTGTAACTGCGCTTTCACCACCTTGTAATCAGCGGACGGTGGTTTCTGGTTTCGCACCAGCTCCTCAGTATCGGCCAACCAACGGGCCAGGCCTCCGAGGGCTTCCGCGAGTTTGCCTGACTGCAGGAGGCCTACGTCTAAACGACGGCCACGTTCGTTCATCTGTGAAAATGACATACATTTAAGAGTGTTTACCTGAATTAAAGCGAGAATTTTACTAATTCTATAGATAAATGAAGGATCGAATTTATCATCTAAGTTTTGCACCTCAATGTCGTTTGCTTTAAAATTATTATGAAATATAAAAATAATTATTTGAATTATAATTTTAAAGTAGTTAACTAAAGTTTCTTATGAAAAAAAGACAAGTATTAGTAGAATCGCTTAGAGGTTTAGTTTAATGACCACATTATTTTCTTGGGAAATCTGTGAAAGGTGTTGATTTTTATTTCGAGTGTATGTTTGTAGGTTTGTATACCCGTTTGACACGCCCAACAGTCTAAAGGGCTGGATGGACTTTGACGTATGAGTAATGTTAAATTCGTTAGAAAAGTGGTAGTGACATAGGCTATAATGATTTTCAAACCGGCGCTGGGAAATGAACAAAAGGAAGGGAAGCATTATGTTTTTTTCATAG
>LQNK01002609.1:15393-81480 GCA_001586405.1 Phoebis sennae | reverse complement strand
AAGCTTTAAGATTTTAATTGTAGATTTATTTTATTCATACCGTATTTATATAAATTATTTTGCAGAATGGAAAATTTGAATGTATATTGGCAGTTAAAATGCCACTTTAAAAATACGGTCTATGTAAGAGTCAGCACACTAATATAGTGTAAACCGTACCATTGATACATTTCAGATAAATTATTCAAATCGGTCCATAAATGTCGGAGACATGTGGTAACATACATTAAAACGGTCGAATTTAGAAACTCCTTTATTGAAAGTCGGTTAAAAAAATATCACATTTCACCAGCTAAACACTAGCACATAGCTTTGCCCACCTAAAAACTAGAAAAATACCTTCATAGCCTGTTCCAGGTCTAACATCCTCTGCTGAGCGCTTGCCGTGAGTGCGTCGAACCTCTGCAGCAAGCCCTTGAGCTGCTTCTCGATGGCCTTCTTCTCGTTGGCGTCACAACCGGCCGCCACTTCGTTGCCCATCGCGAACAGAGACGACATCGAGTTTTGTCTGTCCGTTAGCATTTTCTTGAGGAACTGTGGATACATGAAAACATGCTATATTCATAAAACCATAACTGCAAAAACTTGCAGAACTGTGGTGATAATGAAAATCGGTATCAAAATAAGCAAGTCCTTATTATACAATCGGTGACCTTATGGATATAGAGTCATTGCCAGAACCCTTTGATACCAGAATGAAGAAGAACCCTAAATGAAATGTTTCATTTTGTTCATGAAGAAGGTTTTTAATTTTTAGGTCAACTACTACTAGTGGTTGAAAATGTTGAATGTATGATTTCTTCTTGTAAATGTGTAAATTTGTCTAACTTGACAGTTAGTCGTTTATAACAGTTATGAACGAATGCATGAAAATACTTTATTGCTTATAAGTCGGAATTTACAATAGAAAACTTAGAGAAAAGAACAAAACAAAAGACGGTCTAATCGCTATGTAGTGATTTCTTCCAGACAACCTTTACAATGAAAGGGGAGTTAGCTAAAAAATAAAAATAGGTTGGTAAGAGGAAGCGAGACAAAAAGAATTGACAAAGAAAAATTGGTTAGTTCCCCGTAGTTCAACGGTTGAACTACTGGGAATTTGATTTTCCATAACTATTTTAATTTTAACTAAGCGAAAAATTCTCTTCTAAATGGAGAGCAAAGTTCAAACATATATCAGGGGATTTCACATACCTTCTGTTCTTGTAACTGCGCTTTCACCACCTTGTAATCAGCGGACGGTGGTTTCTGGTTTCGCACCAGTTCCTCAGTATCGGCCAACCATCGGGCCAGACCTCCTAGGGCTTCGGCGAGTTTGCCCGACTGGAGGAGGCCTACGTCTAAGCGACGACCACGTTCGTTCATCTGTGGAAGTGACATACATTTTAGAGTGTTTACCTGATTTAAAGCACTAATTTTACTAATAAGTTTTGCACCCTAATGTAGTTTGCTCCAAAATATTTTATTCAAAATAATTATTTGAACTATAATTTCAAAGTAGTTTACTAAAATTTCTTATGAAAAAAAGACTAGTATTAGTAGAATCACTTAGATGTTTAGTTTAATGACCACCTTATTTTTTTGGGAAGTCGGTTAAGTGTGTGGATTTTATGGTTAACTAGCTGATCCCATAGCACGGCTTCGCTCCTATAAATTATAGCCTATATTTAAAATCCAGTTCCAGTTCCAGTAATTTTTGAGCCTATTCATTACAAACAAACAAGGTTTTCCTCTTCATAATATCAGTGTAGATAACCTTAGAAAATTTCAATCAATTGTATTACAAGTGCTTTATAAGTCTTTTTAAACAACAATTTTTATTTATTACTTTTCTACAAAGTCTATTTAATAAAACTGAAACTCACCTTCTCCTTCAAATTATTCCACTTGTCATTCATCTTCTCCAAGTCCTTCTCGAGTTCAGCCGTGGAGACCCCCTGCAGAGCTGACCGCACCAGGCCCTGGCCGATCTTGTTGCAGTGCGACACGTTCTGCCCCAGGGGCTCCAGGGTGCGCTGCTTGAGGTCCGCGAAGTCCTTCTGCTGGGCGCGGATCTGTTCCACGTCTGAGGACACCGGCTTGAGGCTTTGGACTTGCTCTCTAGCCTAGAGAAATTTAAAAAATATGTTTATTTAGGGTTCATCAACATTCCTTTCTACTGTTTACATATGTCTATATGATAACACAATTTCATATAAATAGTTACAATGCAACAAACACTTATAGGTAAACGCAACATGAATGAATAGTGAAGTTACTAATAAACAAAGATTAATTAATATATTAGATGTTAGGTCTATTTAAAGAAGATTTAGGGAAAATTTTAATGTTAAGGGGAAGTAAATACATTGATTATAAATAAAACCTATTGGTTTTATTACCATAGGAGGTTAATATCGCAATGTACGTTTAAGTTATTCAGTAATCACAGTATTAAAATTGTATTTCTCAGATATAAATAATTGATAAAAAGTTAAAATATATGTATATGCTAAAACTTAAGTGTAGCTAATTCCTAAAATTGTAAGAAACACCATATGCTTTGTAATAAGTTGACACATTATTAATAGCGATTTTTAATATATTTATAAATATACGTACCTCATCGATATCATCCATAACAGAGTCGTAAGCCTTGTAGAAGGCCTCGAGTTTGCTCAGGGTGTCCTCCAGGTCTTGTTCCCGGGAACGAGTGCGTTCCTCCATCTTCCTTAGGTGTTTACGGAGACCCTCCACCTGCAATAATAAACAATAATTTAATTAAATTCATTCTTCAATTCATATTTCTCACAAGAAAGTGCACCAATAGTTTCTAATTAATAGGTATACTTTCGACACCAGGAAAAGAATATTTTTATGTATTAAAAATTTACTTGAGATTGTATTGTGACTTCTTGGTGGAAATGCATTTTAAGTATTGAATTAAAGACTTTTTTACAGTATTTCTTATATTTATTTGAAAAAATTACAAAATTTTGATGATCTTTGTCAAAATCTACAAAGTTAGAAAAATACGTTTTTTTCATAGCATGAAAGAAATGCAAAATATTGATTGTTTCCATTAAAGGCCCACTCATGTCTAACAACAGTAAGTATCAGTGATTTTAACTCACAAATTATTAAGGAAATTTTTCAGGGACCAAATTTTTTTACTATTCTACAAAAGTTCTACTCACATGTTCCCTAGCCTTCGCGGTGTCCCCATACCCGCCATCTATAAGATTCTCCCCAAATCGCTCCACGTCCGCGATCCAGTCCTCGGCGCGCTCGAGCTTGTGGTAGAACTTGGTGACGTCATCGATCTGCGCGCGCACCGCCTTCACGTCGCGGCCCGGCGGCTTCATCGCGTCTAACTCCTTTTCTAGTTCCGACATGTCGCCGGATACGCCTTTTACTTTGTCCTGTGGGATTATTGGTCAGTTTGAGACAAAGCGTATATGAATGGTGATTCAAAAATCGCAGATGAGTGTTGATGATTTTTTATAAGCGTAAGTAAATAAATTTTGTTAAAAATGCAGTAAGAAAAAAAGCAAAGTATAATATACTGTGGATATTCTATAGATATCTGATTGGGGATTATCGATATCATAATTCAACGGCTGCTTATGGTCAAACATTAAATTAAACAATCTTTTTTTTTTTTAATATAAATATACATTAAAATTAGATGATGAAGACTGCATTTAAATTTATTTTTAATGATAGTGCTAAAAATCTTGTGATAAGGAATAATTTTTATTTTTGTAAGATCTTCCCTATACTATGTAAGTTTTTCAAAATATTTTTTGACATTTTCATTCACCTGGAAGAACGACACAGCTTCAGCCACTCTAGTCGACTCTTCCACTGCTATCTATCACCCAAACTTCGCGAGCTCTAGCACTAGCTACACTATGTAAACTTTTTTGAAAGCCTTCACACACTCACCTGGAAGAACGACACAGCCTTGGCCACGCCGGCCAGCTGTTCGGCCGCCTGCTGCGTGCCGGCCTCCAGGCGCTCCAGGCGCTCGGCGAGCCCGCGCGCCGTGTCGTCCAGCACTGCACGCGCGCGCGCCGCGGCCTCAGGCCCTGAGAACTCTTGCGCTAGCGACACTATGTCGTCCGCTGCTATGTTTACACTCTGAAAATGTAAATACAATTTTTTTAACAATTATATCAATAACACATTAATATGTGTTATTGATATAATTGTTAAAAAAATAAAGTAGTAATCTACTTATGCATGAAATCTCCATATCAATCTGTAATCAGCGTGGCTACGCTGAGTGGGCGGCCGTTTTACACCACACACTATACATATGTGTTCGTCATACCAGCAAAATGTTTGTTTTTTTTGTATTGTGTGTTGTTGTAAATAAATGTATTTTCTTTCTTTCTTTTTTCTAATACTACTAAGAAAATCTGTAACCCTACTGTACAGGTTCATCTAGTGCGGGAGTCAGTGCTTTGAAGTGCACATGCAATTCTCACAAAATTTAGGAGGCAATATTACGTGTACTATTCCTAAGGAAGAATGTAGTACTAATTAAGATTTTTAATATTATATTATATAGCTATATTTCAGGAGTCTGAAGATATATGGAAAATGTTAACAGTCTAACAGAGAGTGAGGAATCAAAAATAAATAATAGTGCACTACTTTTGAAAAAGATATGATGTTATTCATGTGATAGAGAAATATTTGTAAAATTTTCTAAGTAATTATATAATATGTTAAATATTATTTTTACATAAATAAAACTAAGTCAGTTATGTTAGTTAAATGATCAACAAAATAAATAGATATAGAGATTATCTTTATGCTTAAGATAAAGACACTCTCCTATGTCATCTCCAAATACCCCCAAAATATCCTAATTCCTGCCACTCATATTACCCGAACCTCTTCATCATCATTATCTCACCTGCAGTGGTGCTCTCAACGCGTGGACGTGTTCAGTGAGCCTGGCCACAGCATCCCTGGCCGCAGCCGGTGGAGAGTCCAGCGCAGCTTCCAATCTCTCCTCACATCTCGCGAGAGGAGCCTCCACTGCGCGGACCTTCTCTAAGAAGTCTCCGAGCTTGCGGCTGGTTGATTCCAGGTATTCGATCTGCTGGAGCACTTCTGTGGAAGAAAGAGGAAAGTATTTAGAAACAAATAGGTATAATAAAAGTGACTTTATATTATTCCTTCTTTAAAGTATGCGATATAATCGAATAATGCTATTTAGTCACTGTATTTTTAGTAGAATTAGAGTGATAAAATATGTCTCTATTTTTTATTTCTTCCTGGAACGAACAATCTAAAGATTATCATCCCTTTATGTCGCTAGTCTAGATATAAAACAAATGATCTCTTTATTTTTATTTATATCTATTCAATTTTAAACGTTAATGCCGCACTGCCTTTCGAATCGGTGGTAAATAAAAAATAAAATATGTATGTATATGACGTTTCAAAAAAACTTTGAAAAAACCAATTTGGAAAAATATATGATTTGAAATTGAATTTAATAATACCTGCTTGAACGCAAAACTACATAACAAGAACAATGAAAAATTGTTTAATATAGGTATATAAGAATTCTGTGTCCCATTTTCTTCTCAGATCCCATATGTTATTTCTTTCGCTTATATCTTTTCAACAATAATATTATATAAGGTGTTTCATAGCTAGCGTTTCATATTTCTACAGGATATTCAGAACGTGTACCCACGTAAAATATAATGAAAAGGGTCGGCGAGGCTTTGTTGATTTAATATGATTTATTTATTGAAGGTTTTTGTCGCCGTTTTTTTCACTACGCTATCTTTTATTTCGCTTTCTCCTACCAATATCCCACTCCTGATCTCGCTCTCTAATGATTAATGCTCTTTGCTCTCAACCTTTCTTAATCGTTCATTGACTTATTGTTATTATTACAACTTACCATTATTAATCCTATCCCACTTCTCCTTCATGGTGTCAAGTTGTTTCCTGACGATCTCCTGGTCGACGTCGCACGCTGATATGAACGTCTCGCCCAGGGTTCTGTTGTTTTCGTATTCACCGGACCTGTATTGAAAAATATTTTTATTAAACAAAATGTTAAAGAAAAATATTGCAATAGGTATGCTCGCACGATTTTCATAAAGGTATGAGCTTTTCAGTGCAAAATCCGACACTGAGAAATACTGAGAAAAGGCTAAAAGGACTCTCAATGTAGATTTGATGATGAAAAAAACCTTTTCTTAAATTTTACGAAGGGTCTGTTATATTTGCAAAAAAGAAATGTAAATGACACTTTTTTTGAATTATTTATACTGTCTCTAAATCACGTAAAATATGCGCTCGACGTCGATTTGCGGAAACCTACTCGCATTTATTATTATATTACTGTCTCTAAATGGATAACTATTAGAACAATGTTCTACGGCAAACTCAGGAAAAACATTAATTTTTGTTATTTAACTCAAAAGTCCATCAAATCAAAACCGACTTTACGATGGGGTTGACGTATCCAAGAGGATAAAAACCCCGTTAAAAATATAGATTAAAAAAAAAAAAAAAAACAAAACCGACTTCCAAAAAAAGGAGGAGGTTCTCCGTACTTTTGTTAACACTCTCACCTCTTCCAAACATCGTTCCTGATGTGCTGCAGGTCCCTCAGCTGCTTCTCCAGCTCCTTGCGCGTGAAGGCCACAGGTGGGAGGTCTCGCAGACGCGCCTCGGCTTCAGTCAGCCAGGGCAGGAAGGACTCTTGCGCCTTGTTGTATTTGCGACAGTGTTCCTACAGATAAATGAACATATTTTTAGTTTTTTACCTTATTTTTATATAATAACCTCTTTCGCTCCCGTAGCATAATGTTATAAAGTCTATGTTTATCAGGGAAAATTCCAATGGTAAAATAATTTTTCAAATCGGCTCAGTTTGAGATTTCATGTTTTAACAAGTTCTGTATGTCATCTTTCTACGCAAATGTCACTTGTTAGTTGTTAGCTGTCATCAAAGCCTTATAAAAGAGTAGGCGTTCAGTATCTGCGCGCATTGTTACCGATTGCGTGTAACGTTGGTGCTTGAACGTCTTATTGACGTCACGACCCAACTACCCTCACTTTAATAGTCGTTATGACTAGCTGTGATTTGTTGTTAACTGACTAGTTCTATAATTGGCCAGTTGTGTAAAATCACAGTACATTTCTGTTACATTCGACATAATTTAACATAGCCCCTTTATTAGTTTATAAAAATATAATACAAGTATATAAGTAAAGATGTAGTAATGTAATGTTACCATAGCGGTCTGCAGTCTGGTGTATCTGTCGACAGTCTCCCGCTTGAGTTTGTCCCACTGGCTCTGGATCCTGTCCAGGTCTTTGCGGAGTCCTTGGAACGCTGGTTTCTTCTCCATTTCACGGCCTATACAAAAATATAATTTTTAAACTGTATATCGAATAGACAAGATTTTGAAACCTAGTTTAATTTTCCCTCTTTCAGTAAGGGAGTATTATTTTGTGATAGTTCTTGTACTTCATACTTAATAGAATACAAAACATTCCACAGGTAGTATAAGAAAACAATATTTATAACTTAAAACTAAGTATAAAAACGCAATGTAAAACAATATAATATTATTAATTAATATTTTTGTGTCTTGATTATTTAATAGTATAATATACATTTGTTAGAAAGTAACTCTCATATTTTAACGAAAATTTTATTTGAAATATACCATGTCCACGGCCTATTAAACAAAGAAATTTTCACAATCTCAGGTACGTGAGCCAATTATCTATTTGTTTTTAATCACATAAAATCTATAGATTTTTCAAAACCTTACCTTTATCCAATAACATGATGATCTCATGTTCCCTCTGAGTGAGTCCCCTATACAAAGGCTCATGTGTGTCTAAGGCCTGCTGCAGACGAGTTTTGTCAGCTGATACCAACAGGCGAGCTGGTAACGTTCCAAGTTCTGATTGTAGCCAGCCTAAAGTGCGAGCCACACTTTCTTCTACGTTACGACCGTCCCTGTTAAGAAGATAATTTTAGGAATATTTTGAAATGTAGTTTAAAAATAATAAAAAATTCAAAGTTTCTTTTATTTCATTTACAATTTTGAATGTATTAAATTACAATTTGTTGTATTGCTAAACAATTTTTGTCTTCTCAAGCTTTTATATTAATTTGTTGAGAAAATAAGAATCATCAAGTAGAACAATATCATTATCAATTAGTAATTCTATTATTTTATCTTTACTGTAGATACAATACAATAACTGTACTATTTTTATGGGTCAAATGACCTCGGTATCGTGTTGAGCCTAATATATAGGACAAAATACCCTCTCACAACATTTTCTTATTCTATTGTTTTGTTCTAACATACCAAAATGTCTATTTTGTGTATCTTTGTGTAATGTGATTGAAATTTATGTTCTACGAATAGAGAAGTTTATCTATTTATTACCTAACATTTTTTGTATTTGTTTACTGTAATTATTCCTTGTTTAAATTATCAAGTCGAAGGAACAATAAAATTTTATTTATTTAAATTTTAGTGTTTAACATCAATAAAATAGCTTGTCTGTACTTACTTGAGGGCGGCTTCGATCTCAGCCTTCCTATTGTCCAGCTTCCTCTGCAGCTGGTCGTACTGCCTGGCAGCAGCAGCCAGCTTGCTCTGGATGTCCTGCCTGGAGCTGGCGTCTCCCAGCACTTCGGCCAGCGTGGCTCCAGCCGCCTCCAGGTCAGCCAGCAGCGGGCGCTGGCCTTCCAGTTGACGTTCCAGGTTCTGAGAGAGTATGAACGTTGGTGAAGTGGAACTATATATTATGGTATACATTGCTAATAGAAGTTGAAGGAATGGAAAAAAATGTTTTATAGACTAACGCTTCTTAGCGAACGATTTGGTGTGCTGAGCCTTTATTAATTGATGGAAACAATAGTTTATTTTAATGATCTACTTAATAAATCACATATTTAATAAAGGATTAATTATTTAATTAAATAGTGTCCATTACAGAAGATGCTACACGATAAAACTACAAATTATGTGTTTTATATTAATATATTTTCAGTTATTTGTGAAAATGTCAGTATAATCCTGAAAACCGTAACTTTCTTTTTAATCAGAGTTGTGAAATTCAACCTCTGTTATTCAATTGTCGGGATCTATTTTAATAAGCATGGTCTAGCCATTTGCGTAAGTCCTGCATATTTACTTACATATTTATGATAGATTTATTGCCCTTATATTCTGCTCATTTTTATTCTTTACATTGTTATTATAATGATACTAACCTCAACCTCCCTCAGCTGATCAGCTGGTTCCTGTCTCGTGGACACATCGTCCAGCTTGTCAGCGATGCAGTGCAGGGCGTTCCGTAGCCGCTCCAGGCCCGCATCGAATTCGCGAGACGTGTCGGCTGCGGCGCCCAGGCTTTCTGCGCGTTGTTCCAATCTATTAAAAAAAAAAACAAATGAATTAAAGTCAACATTATTTTTCAAATCGGCGTCCTTGGAAGCGATTTTGGAACGTCATAATTCATTTTCTTTAGTCCCTATTTACTCGGTTCTGAAGGCAGTCAATTAATGAAGAGTACCAGACATTTCGAAAACCAAAAAAATATTGGTTTTCGAAATATTGTCTATTATTATTTTTGGTTTTGTTTCACTTCAAAACTTGTTTCTTTGAATTTCTGTTTCCAAAAATTTTCAAATCTAGGAAAAGTGTTCCTATCACTGTACTTCATCAGCTTAACTTACTTACGTTACTGTCAGAAAAAAAACAAGTCATTAAAAAATAATCGTGTTAGATTTTTAGATATTATCATCTTTTAATAAAATAAAATCAAAGCCACTCACTTGTTCAGCAGGTCGTTCCACCTGTCCTGCAACTCCTGGACCTTGGTCTTCAGCCTCCTGGCGTCGGGGTCATCATGAGGCAGCTTCTGCAGCGCGGAGCTGGACACGTCTTGCAGATGGGACAGCTGCGGCTGCTGGCTGCGGAACTCTTCGCGGAGGACTTGCACCTGCGGAACGGTGGTTATTAATCATGGTTTCCCATACGTTATATTGATTTTAAATTTTAAAAAGAAAAGGGAGGTTCTCAATTCGACCGTATTTTTTATGCATGTTAACGTATATCTCCGACGTTTATGGACCGATTTGGGAAAATTGTTTAAATTTACTTTAGTTTTTTTAAATTTACTTTAGTTGAAATCGCCATTACCCATTTTCAATTTAACTAGTTTTTGCACCGACTTTGTAGGTATAGATTTCAATAAAAATAAATAACAGTTATTTTCTACTTTTAAGAGTGAGAGAGTCGGTTCTATTTTTTGGCAAAATAGTTATTATTCAATCTACGTTCTTTAAATTCTCCATATGGTTAGATTTGAATGTTTACATTTTCAAAATAAAAACGAAACATTGTAAAATTTATACATAGTGCCATCCACGACGACGCGCCCCACCAACTTTTGAATTTGGAATATGATCGCAATGCTTTGTCCTGATTAGTCTATTTTAGTGTTCGTGTGCACAAATGAGTGTTTACCTACAGAACCTCACACAAGCGATGGATAAATTTATCCATATTTATTGCGTAGCTACCTGTTGCACTTGAGTCTGCACCATCCTGGAGTCGGAGGAGATGGGCCCGAGCGCGGCCATCATGCGCTCCTTGGCGCTGAGCCACACGGCCAGGCTGCTGTGCGTGTCCAGCAGCTCCTTCAGCTCCTCCATCAGCTGGATCCTGCAATATTGACAATCATTACTTGCTTGATACCATTTTGTTATAAAAATTAAAATAAAATCCATTTATTTCAGACAGCAAAAAGTCCATATTAATTTCATTATAGAATAAATTAATGTACCTAATTTTTAAATTAATAAGAGATGGATAGATTTATTCTAAAAAGCTTATTAAAAACCTAATTATTTTTTTAAGTAAATAAATACAGTGAATACTTTAATTTTCTACCGGGAAATTTTTTATCCATTTTCTTTTTTTTGAACAAAGTTGTCATGATTTTACAATAATTATTTACTTAAATAAATAATTGAGGTAATAACTTGGAACTTACTTGTCCTTAAAAGCGTCATTTAGAGCCTTCCATCTCGAAGTAACGTCTTGTAACTCGTCGTGCAATCGGTCCGCGCCTTGCACGCTTTGCTTGCGTTTCAGAAGTTCACGCACCTGAGGAAATTGTTATTGCTATAGTGAATAAAATAATATTTTATCCTCTATATGTTCCTATGTTCCTTCAACGAATCTATTTAATAGTAATTTAAATACTTTAGATAAATTCAATTATTAAAAATGAGTGCTACGTAACATAATGTATTTTAATAATATATATTATGTTATAAATATAAATTTTATAAACTTCCAACAGTTCTATTGTAATTATGCTGTAATTATACTGAAAATTTCACTTAGGACTAGTAAACTTTTTAAGGACTCTAATATTCGGACAATAGATGCTAAGATGTGTCTTAAAGTGACGTTTAACTTCCATAACACAACTTAGGTTTAGCCTTTATAAAGGACTACTACATATGGACAAGAGAGATTGAGATGATCTAGTTATTTAATAAAAATTTAGTTTTTACTTTATTCTTAAGTTTCATAATTATTTATTTTCATATCAATATCAACTATCTTATTTTTAAAAAATAATTCATTTATTACATTTAAGTTAACTTATCTTACCTGAGTCTTGGTAGAGTCAAGAATGCTCTGTTTCTCATACATCTCCTCGAGCACGGCGCGCGCTTGTTTGATTGTCTTGTCCGCTTCTTCCTTTGTGCTTGGCACTGATTCCTTGGGCAATTGCCTTTGTACCTGATAAATAAATAAATAAATTAACAAAACCAAAAATAACTAGGAATGTAAAATTTATTATTTGTATTATATGAAACTAGTAGATTTAACAAGTTGCCGATTTAAATCACATTGAAGGATCCTATTTGAAAAAATGATATATTTATTTACTATCATTCAAATTACATTTACAGACTTAACAATTATTTCATTTATTTGTTTTATCATTTGCATACATAAGAAATACCAGTGGATTGAAAACTGCTCCTTGACCAACCCCATTTAAACTCGCATACTCTTCATTATTTTTACTAGATAGAAGCTCTATGCACAAAAAATGAAATGACTCAGTGAAAACAATCAAAATAAACACAAAAATAATAATGAAATTTACCTTATCCAAGAAGTTGTTCAAAGTCCTGAAGCTATCAAGATGCCTCTTGACTTCCTCTCTCATGGCGTCGAGTTCGTTCTGTCTGTCGGAGAGCTTGGCTCCGATCAACTCGTAGCGGTTGTTCATTTCCGATACTTGTTGTTGGACTGGTGATAAGTCTGAAATAATGGGTTTTGTGAGCGATAAAATTTATCGTGTAAAGTTGTGGTAGAAATAACTAGGGATCTTCTGATGCATATTCTTAATAAGAATATTTATATACATAAAAATATAGATTACAAAGCATCTTGCCTTGTAATAACTTAAAAAATATACTCATACCATCAGTTTATTTACGGAATTATATCGCAATTGGGGTCTATTTTTTTCCTGAAATAATCTAATTTTTAATCTCAATGTGGCTACATCATAAAATGCCCAAAAGTAGGACATCTAGAATGAGTAAATTTATCTGTAACAAAATGGGATTCAAATTACTTACTTACTTACTCCTCTGATTATGGGATTCAAATTATGTGCCTTATTTATCAGGCACTGTTTTAAATATTTTAATAACATTTACAGTTAATGAGAACCTGTAATTGGCTTAACTTGCTCTGTATATTGGTTAAAATGTCTACATTTTCTGCAACACCATTGTTTTTTGTTAAAAAAAAATAAAGGCATACCTTCAAGATGGAAGCCATCTTGGCTAGAGCGTCGGGAAGAGAACCCGCTGGAAGCCGAGTGAGCTGATGCTGGGCTCACCACACCCTTGCCTGGAGATGGAGACCTGGTGTCCAGGGTGCGGCCTACGATAGAAAAATAATTATTTAATGATTATGGAGCAATAAATAAAATCTAAATCTGAATGAGGACTTATTAAAGGATCTGTAATATGATAAATTAAGGATTATGTTAATATATTAATTTCAAGAATTTCTCGTTGGGCCACTGAAAGTTTTCATAAACTTTCTTTGTCTCTATGTCCTTTTGTATGCCTAAATCTTTAAAACTACGCAAATAATTTTAATGCGGTTTTTTTAATAGATAGTTTCAAGAGGAATTTTTATACGTATGATAGCATCCATTAAATAGTGAAGAATTTCTGGGATTTCGAAGAATCTCTGTACGAAATTTCATTCAAATCGGTCCTGTATCTTCAGAGCCTGTTTAATACAAACAAACAAATCTTTCCTGTTATAATATTAATGTAAAGAACAAAAAATAAATTGTACTCACTAGGCGTGTGTCTTTTCGTAGGACTGTACACGTGTCTACGGCGAGGGGACTCCGCCCGCTCACCGCGTGACAGCGCCTCGTACGTTGCACCGGCTTCGTTGAGCTGTGAAATAATTAATTATTTTAGTAAACTAAGTCGAAAAAAGCATAACACATTATGCACCAAAAATCTACAGAAAAAACATCTATTGAAACATTTGAAACGTTCTAATCTTTTGTTCACTTAAATATATATAAAATAAACTTAAAATGGATATCTCAAACAATTTTGCAAAGTATGAAAGTTTTAAATAATTTATTAATAATGCATTCGACATAAAAAGTCCAATTTGGAGAATATAAAAAAGATCAGAAGTGGGATTCAAACCCTTATCTCTAAATTTCTAAAGTTTACGAATAAAATATGAAAAAAAAAATAGATCAGAAGTGGGATTCAAACCCATATCTCTAAAGTTCTAAAGTTTACGAATAAATTATGAATTAAATGGATCAGAAGTGGGATTCAAACCCACATCTGTAAAGTTCTTTAGTTAACGCAAAACTTAGTGCCTCTCTTTTAAAAGCTTACCTTATCAATAGTAATAGAGAAGTCCCTATACTCCTTAGCCAAGGGTCTCAACTCGTCCTGCTGTTGTTTGATCACCTCCAGCTCTACAGCCACTGGACGCAAGTGACCCACGCGGCTTTCCATCGACTGGAGCCATTCGAGGACCTACAAATTCATTTTTATAAATATAAGCCGATAAATCGTATAATTGAACGAAATAATTTGAATTTGAATAATTTGAATTGATATTTTTAAATACAAAAATACATTTGAAATATTAATGAAAATATATACTTAGGATGGATAATTATATAGTCTAACAATGTTGGTATTTAATTTTATTGTTCAAAACAAAGATATAAATTTGGAGAATTAGACCTTTAAATTACAATACTCAAAAGAAATATTTTGTTCTATTAATTACAAATAACATTTAATAATTTTTAATTACTCTCCCAATTTCCCATCATTACTCCCTACCCCCTCCCCTTCCTTCAATTGGGATACTTTGGTGTCCTAGATGTCCATGGGCTGCGGTCAGTCTCTTAACATCAGGTGAACCGCATGCTCCGCTTGCCTGCTATTACATAACATAAAAGAAATGTAAAATACAAACCTGTGAACGCAACGTTTCGTATTGGTTGAGTTGGTCGCTCTTCTGTTTGGAGAGCTTCTGCTTCTCTTCCAAGCTCGTGTTAAAATCGCGCCATTGGTTCTCGATCGCCTGGTAAAAATAATTATTAAATTTTCATTTTGAAATTTAGATAAGACTTTGTATTTTGGTAAACTATGTAAGGAGATATTTAGAAATTTGAAACTAACGAATTACGGAACCTTTGAATACTTCCAATATAACACAGAACATTGAAAAATACAATTTTATATCTTACGAAGAAATATGGCTGCTAAAAGAGCAAATGGCCATATAATATTCTAAAGCTAACATTTTTTTTGTGTATATTCAACTATTCATTACAAGCATCTGCCCGCGGTTTCGCACTCGTTAAATTCGGATAAATTTTTCGCGTAAACTATCACCTAATCCAGTTAATAGCCCAACCGTGTACGAAATTTTATAAAAATCCGTTCAGACATAACAAACAGACATACAAATATCCAAATTTTCATATTTATAAGGAGGAGTTCTTGGTAACAGGCTTACCTTCATCTTATCCCTAACAACGTGCGTGTCAGTGACGTCTTTCTTAGCGACCAGCTGTTTGCCGGTACGCAGGCATTCTTCCACCAACGGCATGTGTTTATCTCTGTGGAGTAAAATAATTGTATTAATTAACTTTATAGCTTGTTTTTTATATATTATATTTTCGTATGATTTACTTACGATACAAAAAAATCTTTTTTGACGTTATCTGTTTAGGCAGATCACTTTTGAAATCGTTAAGGTGTAGTAAAATATTTTACAGATTATTTACGTCATATAGGTTGATCAAGACAAAAATCTGTATTACTTTCTACAATCGTTCACCTGGAATTTTAGTAACTTAATATAAGGTTTTGTAAAGTGGGTACTTTTAAAAATCTGTCTAATCTCACCTAACATGCGCCAAATCGCTCAGTCTCGCGGCGAGCTCCGTGTGCGACAGACGTGCGAGTTCCCTGCCATCGGACATCTCGAGTAGTTGCGCGTGCGCTGCGTCCAGTTTAGCCGCCATGTTCGACCATTGGCTGAGCTCGGACATTACTTCGTCGAGGAATTGACCGCGTTGGGACACGCGTTCGACTAGTTTTTCGTATCTATAAGAATAATAATAAATTATAATTTCTTTATTTGCACGAGAGTTATAATATCAAATAGGACAGGATAAGTGATTTGACAGTGTCAGTTCAGAAAGTCGATCAATGAGTATAATGGATACAGGACTGTATCAAAATCTTGACGTGGTTGTGACATATCAATTGAATTAGGCTATGATAAGAATGGATGAAGGAGTATCTTACTAGCCTAGTGGCTAACGCCAAGTCTTTTACCACAAAATTTGATTTGGAAGAAAACACTGTTTAATCTTATGTTCACTTTACACTTAAAATATATATCTCAAACAACTTCTTAAAGTATGAAAATTTAGAATAATTGGACCACTTTTGCGTAAAAAGTCAAATTAATGAAATATTTAAAAAAATATCAGAAGTGGAATTCATCACATCTCTAAAATCCTAAAGCATGACTTTTTGACTCAAAAAACTTACTTTATCAAAAGTAATAGGGAAGTTCTTATACTCCTTACGGCCATTTTCAATATTCTATCTATCATTTGTTCTGCTTACTAAAGTCAGACAAATCAATCTATTTGCCCTTACTTTGATTTCAATATGCTGTCGACGGAGAGCCTTTGCTATGACATTTTCAATCTAACGTCATATAACAATCTATCCAAAGTCTTTGATACATTGTTGAAAACGGCCGTTAGTTAATTATTTATTTATTTATTTCACACATTACATCTATCATTACAGATAAAATCCAATACGATACAACATTAAATTGTACAAATAAATTGACATAGATTAAGCAATTCTGCAATCTCACCTGGTATACAGGTCCTGTGCTCTCTGCTCCAGCTTGTTAGCGATCCTCGCGTTGGAGGGTGTCCTGGCCGCCTCTCTCGCAGCAGCAGGTAGTTGTGCCAGCGCGGCTCGCCTCGCCTCCACCTCGCCCTGCACCATGCGGTGTTCTCGGATCTGCTCCTCGAGACGCTCGCGGATGAGGGACGCGGGCTTGGTTTGACTCCTGGCAAATAATAAAAACCATTATTCAAACAGAATTTCGATCAATGCTTATATATTACTTATAGAGAGTTAAGTAGGTTTTTTTAAATCTATATTTTTATAGGGGTTTTTATCCTCTTGGATACCTCAACCCCATCATAAAGGCAGGTAAATATATGAATAATAAAAACCATTATTCAAAGATTGTAGCTCAGAATGTTGATGCAATAGTCTTAGAGAAGAATCTTGATCAATGCTTATAATATTAGAGAGATTATTTGCCATTTGGCACATTTTGGGTAAAATAAAAAGTAACATTATTAGTTATCCGAACATTAAATTAATGAAGCAAAAAAACAAAGCAAAAAGACCAAAAAATCCAAACATTAAAACATTATTCAAGGATTGCTTTAAATTTCAAGCCTTACAATAGTCTCAGAGAGATCTTTGCCATTTAGGACATTTTGGGTAAAATAAAAAATATCCTTATTTATTATCTAGAGTAGAGAATACAAATTGTAGTAACTTTAGCCTGATTAGTTTTGACAAAATCTTGGCCACATTCCGAAGAAAGCAAAATTCCAAATATCCTAAGGTTTCCTAACTCGATATAAATTTTCCCGCAGGTTTCCTAAGAGAGGAGATTGTTCCACTTACTTGTAGTTATTCTCGGCTTGAGCTAACCACGTAGCTTGAGTCTCAGCAGCATCTTGAAGACCTTGGCAATGCAATAGCGCCGCCTCCAACTCTCCGCACTTGCCAGCGACTGCCTCGCTGATCTCTCCGTATCTCTCTTGCAGTTCGATTACGGGGACTTCCAGTTGACGGATTTCAGAGGGTGTAAGGTTGCCTTCTAGAGATTTTACTAGTTGGTCGCAAGCCTGGAAAAAGTATTTTATTAAGTTACATTACACATAACATCAGGTGACCCACTCGCCTTTGCCTGCTCTGCCAAAAAAATAAAAAAAAAATACAAAAAAATATAACAAATGTATTGGAATGATAAAAATAATCTTATTTTGTTTTCTAAAAATTTCTAAGTATTTCTCTTTTTATTTTTTTAAAGAGATGGAAAACGATGAAAGCAAAGTTTTACTACTGTTTTGTTTATCTTAATAAGAGATAGTTTAAGAAGATTTCAGCTGCTTGCTAGAACAAAAAATAGTAACTAAACTTTCTTCTTATTAATCACGCATTTTAAATAAACAAAATAACTTTAATTTTTAACTATTATTTTAAACCATTTGTGTCCCACTGCCTCTCATTTTCTCCTCCACTCGGATCTCTTCTTGGCGAGCATCTCCCAATTTACTAATTTCTAAAAAAAAATAATTATACTTACATCTTTAGCGTTATCAATGAGTCGTCCCTGCGACAATATCTCGCTATGCAACGTCTTAGCTCTGGACAGTTGGGTCTCCACTGATCTTGGGTCACCCGCTACCGCTTCTGATAGCACTGAGCGGATTTGGGGCTCCAACTGTTGAAAATAGTGTAAATATTAGTATGCTATACATATATATGCATTTATGTTGGTGGGCAAACAGGTATTAAATTATAAAATATAGCAATCATGCTTTACTAACTAAAAAGTGTATAATACTTAGTTATAAAAGAAAAATAATACAAATATCCCAATTGCAACAATTAAGTAATTAGTTTTTTTCATTTTTAGCATGGTAATAAATATGTTAAAAGAGAACTAAATTAAGATAGAATATCTGAATAACAAAGGTAACATGACTTTAGGTGTTAAGGTGTACTTGAATTAAACACACTATAAAGCATACATATTTATTACGGTCGGCGTGTACGTCTGGCGTTACCGAGAGTTCCACACTGCCTGTTACTTACTGTGTAGGTAAACTAGCCCCTACATGACTACTGGATATTATTAATAAGAAAAAGAAAATACGGTCGAATTGAAAACCTCCTCCTTTTTTTGAAAGTCGGTTAAAGAAAAAGTAATTACGGTCAGATTGAGGTTGTTCCTTCTTTTTTTTGAAAGTCAGTTATTAAAAAAAGCATACCGTCTGCATCCATCTCTGCGCCCGCTGCACCGCGTCCCTATACCGGCTGGACCCCTCATTCGCAGCGCGGAGCCTGTCCAACAGCCTCTGCGCGCGCGCGGCGAGGTCGGCGTGTCTGCGGCGCGCGAGGCCGGCGTGCTCGCGCACTGAGCTGTCGACGGGTGCGGGCACGTGCGAGAGCCGCGCGGGCAGCGACGTGCGGTACTCGTTCAGGACTGAGAGGAATTCCTGCGGGAAATTACACATATATAGCGCTGAAAAATTACAAGAACTTCCTTATGTGATACAATTGATTATATATAAAAAATAATCTAAATTGAAAATTAAAAAAAATAAGTAATTCTTAAAGTTTTAATAAATATATGTGACCTGTCAAAAGCTGTTAGCTTTTATATTGTTTTAATGATACATGAGATTATTTCAATTATAATTTTTATTGGTATTTAAATACTTCTACTTTACTTAATAATAAAATTAAGTTTTTATAGCCCTTTTAGAATTTACACTGTTGTGAAAAACTTCTCTACAAAATATACTAAGCTAGATGCACAACTTCATTATACATGACACTTATGTATTTCTATTGCGCTATTTTATTTTTAAATAAAATACTTTTTAAAGGATTTTAAACGCGGTTTATTATACATTATTATTTAACCCGTTTAAAATCCTTTAAAAAGTATTTTATTTAAAATTGAAAGTACTCGCGTTAAAACAATCACAAGATTAATATATTTTATTTTTGTTTGTTTTCTCGCTACTTTAATATGAACACGTCATCTATGCCTCAATTCCTTCACAACCATACCTTGCTCTCATCCACAAACTTCTGAGCAGCCATGGTGATGAACCTCAGATCGGCCTGGTGCGCGATCACATCAGACACGAATTCCCTCACATCATCACTCTCCCCGGTGAGGTTGTCCACCTTGGATAGCGCCACTTCCTTGTCCTCCAGGTTACGGTACGCGCTCTCCATCCAGGAGTTGAAGGCGTTCAGTTCATTCCTGGAATGTCGAATATGATATGAGAAGGAATAATAAGTTTTGACCAGGTAAAATATGTTTTGTGGGAAGACACAGGTCAAAAATTTAAACATTAAACGCATGAAATGTCTGTTGATTGTTGTGATTACTGAAGAATAAAGAAGAGAAAAAAGTGCATTATTATAATCATCGATTTGGAAAATAGCATATTTGTGTAAAATTAATATTATATATTTTTTCACTTTAGACACTAGTAACACCAGTAACATCCGCACATTAATTGATACGATGAATTATCCCAATGTTTCAAATCCATATTATTATATAACATTTCCAAATTCAAGTATGTTATATTTACAACGATCTGGAGTCTAGACGGTATATAACTGTATATATAAGACCCAGGAAAATATGTTTTGTGATCAGACACAGGTCATTTAAAACACAAAATTAACGTATGAAATGTCTGTTTACTGTTATGATTACATTAATATTTTAATCATTATAAAAAATAAATAAGAGAAAAAAGAGCATTATTAGACATACTTATTCCATACCTTTTGTTTGGAAGAAAATGATCACGCAAACAGAAATATACATCATTCATCACATCATAATTTTCTACCCATGCGCATCAATAACCCACACCCTCCAACGCAAAAGACCATTGCAATATCCACTGCACGAATCGGTCGTAGAGTAACTCTATTATAATACTTTGATAACCAAATATAAATAGGTTCAAAATAACTCACGTGAATTTGCCAAGTTCGTCTCTGGCGACGACAAGTCGTCTCAGCATTTTGTCACATTTCTCAGTGCATTTGTCGCACCGTTGCTTGAGTTGTCTCACTCCACGTTCTAATGCTGCCACCTATGAAAATATAAATTTAAATTAGTTTTCTTTACATAATACCATTATTTATTTGACTACAATAAGTTTCTATGATTCCTTTAATCTATGATTTTCAAATATAATTTATTTGTAATTTTAATAATAATTTGCTAATGATTCCTTTTGCATTTGGCATTTACTATGCATATACATACTTTATTCAAATCTAGTATTTCGATAATAAGTGAGATTTTATCCAAGTAATGACAGTTTTATCTTATTCTTGCCAGCTATAACATAACATAAAAAATTATAAAATAATAATAAAAGTCCAAATTACCTCATGAGGCGCCAACACATCGCTTCCAGAGACGAGCAACTGTTTCGCCTGGTCGGCACAAGCGGATACTTGACGCTGGTGACCCTCCAGGTCATCCTTAATCAGCTAGAATTTAAAAAATATGATATTAGTACTTGAAAAAGAAACACATTCTAAATTTTTACCGATTTCCATAGTGGGTTTCATGTAAGATAAGTTCTATTGAATTTTTTCTTCATTTTCTTTTAGTGAGAGTCACATTTTAGAATCCCAGGGAAATTTTTGGTAACTAACTATACTGGGAAATTAAAAGAGGAGGGTAATGTTGAGTTTCTTAAATAGAGTGTTGGTATACAAAATAATACGAAAGTAGTTATGTTATTCAAATCAACTAAGAATGGAAGACATATGAATACATAAGAAAATGTATTAAAATTTTCATAGAAATCAGTACAATCTTTGAAAGGCACACACATTAAAGGAAAACAAACCTTAAGTATATTCATCTGGTTGCGTAGTTCATCCATATCTTCCTTAACAGCTTCTTGGTTAGCCAGTCTCTCTTCCACGACCGCGATCCATTCCAACAACTTCGATAAAGTCTCATCGCAAAGTCTGTACTTCTCTTCAACTGCTTGCTACATTACAAACAAACAAGTTAATACGAATCTAACAATAATTTAAAATGGGCTCTATAAACACGCCCATAGCGTCGAAATTACACTATCTACAATGCGTTTTGTACACAATGCCTCTAACTAAGTTGCAGTGCGGTCAGTCACTGTTCTATCGAAGTGCGAAATACACAGTGAAACATTTACGATGATAACGTATTTGAATAAGACGAAGTCGAAGTTCATTTTCCCATAAAGCCTTAACTACAAGCACTACACAGCAGACGATACCTAAAACAAATGCGATACGACAGCCAATAAACACAGAGCGTGATGGTAGAAAACACATCTTGTGCGTCAGTTAAAACAATAGTGCAGAGAAAGCGTGGCATGCAAGCTGTGAATTACAAATGCCAAAATTTAACCAAACATTCTGACATTTGCAATCAGTAAGAGCATAGTAATGGTATCAACATCTTCAGTTTTATTAATAACTTTTGTATTAGAGTTAATTGTTAAGAGAATAAAAAAGAAAAGAAATACCTCAGGAGATATCTGAAACTCAAGTTCTTTGTAAAGTAACGTAAGATAGTAAATGTACATTTAGATGATATTTTTAATGATAACACTTTACTTAATTCAAAAAGAGGTCTTATTTCATTTGCTTTAAAGCTTGATAAATTTGAAAAAAATAAAAGAAACAAAATAAGGCGCGACAACAAATGAAGTAAGACATCAAGACGCTTATTTAAAGACGATAATGAATTTATAAATACTACCTTTGTGTTTGTGTTCGGAGAAAATGTTTTACCATTTGATATTGTGAATGTTTGCATCGCGAGTTTTCGCCTTACAACCGACATCACGATAACTTAGCGTCATTCATGCATTCCGAAATTGATTTTGAATAAATATTTCACGGAATGAGTACATCGGAACGTAAAAACCATAACGCTAATTGATAATAATAACCCAGCCGTCATACATCGCTGGTTTCCAAATGAGAAAGCGAACATAGGAAAGCGAAAGATCGACGACATAGGTCAGGACATTGGTCCATTTCGATCTCTCATACATTCTTAGCACAAAGTGATTATGGATGTTAGGTATTTTGCGAAACGGTGATGGCTCTTTAAATCGTCGTTAATATGATCCCTCAAAGGCAAGCATTCACGATTTAGCTCAAAAGGGCTGTTTAGCATCGCAGGCAACGGCTGGAAATAAAAAACAACATACATCGAGCCTTATTACAAATGTGAAAGCACATTTTCCTTTGCAATTGAACGTTTCCATTTGATATATGGCCCTGTATTTTAAAACCTTCATATACGGTAACTGTTCAAATATTTTTTACGGTATATCAAGGTTACATCGAGAAATTCTATGTGGAAAACTATCAATTGTAAAGCATACTAACCTAAACTTAAGCATCTAAAAACGAACACAAGTTAGATTAAAGTTCTTCAAAAAGGTACTCAATCACTAAGAAAAAGCTTTATTATTGCGACATAATGAAAAAATATTGCAAATAAAATTCTTACTAATAAAAGTTAATAATTAAGTGAAAACATTGGTTTATCTAAGCTTATAAGACAAAAAGTCCACGTGCTTACTACTAACTGTTTAAAGTGTTGAAAATATTTGGATGACTTAAGTTGTAGGTATCAATGATCGGATGGTGAAATTTTTTAATATAAATTGAAAGTAGAATGTGTCTGATAACCCTGTTGATATTATTTTATGTTCTGTGGATGTCGTGCCATGCTGAACTTAAGCCACACGCTTGAACAAGATAGTTCACCGTTTAAAAGTGGAAAAGGAAAATAAAGCAACACCATTGCTTTCTCAAAGCACAATAATTTAAAATTAAAAAGTAAACTTACCCTCGTTTCTGCTGGCAGTAAGTAACCCTTCTTAAATGCTTTAACTAAATCGAGACTGATGCCTTTCTTCGGATCGATGGTCAGTTTTCCTTCTACTGGATTGATAAGCTGCTGTTCAATAGCTTGTACCAATGGCAATATTTTCCCTGTCTCTGGTTCTTTCACGACTGTGCTAGATGGATCAACTATTCCTTGTTGAATTGCCTCACCTAATGTTAATCTCTTTCTATCTATGACGCTTGTTGTGATAAAAGGATCGTTTAACGCGCCAGTCGTTGGATTGTAAATTCCAAAATTGATTGTTTCAATAAGACTAAAGCTCTTCTTAGGTGTCATAAGGAGACCTGATTCAATAGCCGCACTTAACGTGTTTAGTTTGGATGTCTCCGTGTCTAAGATATTGCCTTTCTCGGCATCCATAAGCCCTTTACGGAACGCCTCAGGAAGTTTGACCAACCTCTTTTTAAGATTATCTTTTATAAGCGCTGTATCTGGATCTATGTATCCCATAATCGCGGCATCTTTAATAGTGAGCACTTCGTTGGATTGTGGGTCAGTAAACCGAGCGTTACTTACATTAAGATGACCCTCTTCTATCGCTTGCTCAAACGTTAGTGGTTGTCTTACGTAGACGATTAAACTATTTTCGAAAGTGAAACAAAGTGTTTTTGATCTTTGCGTGTCAAACATACCTTTAATATTTTTATCGATTATACCCTCTGCGATACCTAACTTAAGCGGAATGTATTTATTCTTATGGGGATCTTTAATTAATGCAGTTTCTGAGTCAATGAATTCGTATTTGATAGCTTCATCTAAAGTAAATTCGCGCATCAATGGTTCTTTGGAGGAAGCCGAGTCTGGAATATACCGTTTAGACAATGTTTGGCTTGTAAGGGGTTGAACAACTGTTACAAGGAGACCCTTATCAAATGCAATATCGAGACTGTAAGTTTTCTTTGCTTTGGTGTCCAGTACTCTCGCTTTGTTGATATCAACGTCGCCATGTTGTATGGCTACAGGTAAAGGTTTAAATTTGCCTGTAGAACTATCTTTTACAACAGTTAATTCTGGATTGATAAGACCAATTTCAATAGCTTTTTTGATATCAACAAATTCGTTATTACTAGGGTCAACAATTTTTCCATTATCAGCCCTAAAGAGACCATTCTTTATAACTTCTTCTAGACTTAGATTTTTCTTAGATGTAACTATAAGGCCACGGTGTTTAGCATCTAATAAATTAATTTGACTTCCATTGGGTAATATATATACACTTTGCTTTTCATCTATAGTGCCTGTTTGTATTGCTTCTGGTAATTTAATGTATTTACTAGTGGGAATATGTTTTACAAGAGATGTTTCAGGGTTAATTAACTCCTCATGTATAGCCGTTCCAAGAGATATTTTTCTTTCTGTAACGGGATGTACGAACACCATTTCCGTTATGTCATACATATTCATAGCTAATGCATCGTACAACGAGAATCCTCCGCTTTCAATATCAACAATAAGACCTAAGCTCATGGCTTCGGAAAGAGGTATTTGAACGTCTGAACTAGGTTCTTTAAACTTACCACTTCTTCTATCAATAATTTCACTACGACAACATTCAGCTAAAGTTAAAGGTTTCTCAGACTTTTTGTCAAAGTAGCAAAGGTATTTAGGACTAATAATGGATCGTCTTATCGATTCATGTAATGTAATTTTACGGTTTGTGATAGGATCAATGATCTTGCCTGTTGTGTCATCATATATACCCTGGTGTAATGCTCTTTGCAAGCTAATTGGAGCTTTTCCATCTACTAATAAACCTATTTCAAACGCTTTACGCAAACTTATCTCTTCATTATCACTATTAATATTTTTTATTTTACCGGTGTTGTCGTCAATAACTCCTGTTTCGATACATTCAGAAAGAGTAATCTTATCCCATTTTCCTAGTCTATTATCTTTAATATGAACAGATTGAGGATCTATCAAGCTCATTTTGATAGCTTCAGAAAGAGTATATTTTTTGCCGCTTTGTGGATCCATAAAAAGTCCAGTAATTTCATTGTAAACACCCTTTTCAAGTGCTTCAATAAGTGACAAGGGTCTTCTTACTTCAACTAATATACCTCTTTCAAAAGCTTCACGAAAATCTACTCTTTCATCACCTAGCAAAATAGTTCCTGTCCTTCCGTCTACAATACCTTTATCAACAGCAAATTCAAATGGTATTACTTTACCGCCTACATGTACTAAAGTTGACTGAGGATCTATCATCCTCTTTCTTATGGCCCTATCAGTCTGAATCTTTTCTTTACTTTGTGGGTGTGAAAACTTGCCCGTTTTAGGATCATAAAAGCCTTTGAAAACGGCTTCAGGTAAACTGAGTTTGCGTTTTGCAGGGACAATGAGACCCCGTTCAGATGCATCAGTCAGAGAAATCTTATCACCTTGAATGGGATCCATTACCTTACCTTCTTTAGAATCTATAATTCCTGCCTTGATTGCATCACTGAGAGATATGATTTCTCCAGTGACAGAGTTTCTTACTGTCAAAGCCTCAGGATTTATATTACCGATTTTGATTGCATCTTCGAGAGTCATAGTAACATTATTTATTGTTAAGAGACCTGTATCTGGATCGTAAAAGCCTTGTACCAACCCTTCTTGTAAGGTCCAAGGCTTTTCGTCCTTAAATAAGTATCCTTTTTCACAGGCGTCTTTGAAATTTAATTGAGGCGAAGTGATAATACCCTGCTCTAAATCTACCAGGCCTGATTTGACAGCTTGATCAAAACCTATCACAGCATCAGCACTATCGTCTTTGATCCTAACGTTAGAAGGATCAACAAGTTTATCTTCGATAGCTTGTTTGAGGGTGACTATTTCGCCGGTCCTCGGATCTAAAACTTTACACGTTTCCCAAGAATAGTAACCTAATTCAATAATATCAAACAATGTAAACGTAACTGACTTTGTCGCTACAAGACCCTTTTTCAATGCTTCATCTAATGGAATGTCTTTACCAGTCTTTTTGTCAACGATTTTGCCCGTTTCGGGATTTAATAACTTAGTCTCCAGTGCTTTTGATAATGGTATATATTCTTCCAACGACGTATCTTTAATTTCAGAAATTGTTGGATGGATAATATTCTTACTAACTGCATCACCAACCGATACTAATTGTTGGGTTGCACTATCTTTAATTTTGCCTGTTGTTGGTTCATACATATCTTTTTCAATAGCAGCTTTTATAGAGATAGGTCTACGTGTAAATGTCAATATACCTTTTTGAATAGCAACTGTTATTTCGATAATTTCCTGAGTTTCAATAATTGTGATGACACCGCCGTTAATATCTATAATTCCACGTTCTATGGCATCAGATATTGTAATAGTCTCACTAGTTCCCGGAACAGTTATATGTAGTGTGTCTTGATCTATAAGACCTTTTTGTATAGCATCTGAAATGGGGATCAGTTCTCCAGTATTGGAGTCCTGAATCTCACCTGTCTTGGCATTATATAGTCCTTGCTCTAAAGCAGATTCCATGGTGCATTGTTCTGAAATAGAAACGTCCTCGGGTTTTTCTACTATCCACCCAATTTGCACACATTCCAAAAAGGAGACGCGTTTTCCAGTTTTAGGATTTACCATATGCCCAGTTGTTTTATCAATCACGGGTCGTGATATAGCTTCATCGAATGAAATAAATGTATCAGATTTGGAGTTCAAATCCTTGACTAATATTGCATTTGGATCAAAAATGTGTAATCCATATACGAGCTCTTCAAACGTTATTTTCGCTCCCGTCTCTGGATTTAAAAATACTTGTTTCTCAATGTCATAAATTCCCATTTCTGAAAGCTCTTCGGGAGTCAATTTTGTAGAAATAGAAATACATGTTTTTGGTTTAGACATACGAACGATTACGCAACTTTTCGAAACAACGTCTACAGGCGTGAACCTGCTTATTTGTTCTTGATCTAATGAATCTTGAACTGTCAGCGGTAATTCTGTGCCATTTAAGATAATTCTACAAATTTTTGGTTCAATTTTGCCTTGAGCAATAGCGTCAATTAATGGTATATTCTCGAAAAGTACCTGTATTGGTTCTTGTTTTACTTTAGTTACATTTTTTTCTGTTATTTCATCTATTACACGCAACGGTTGCCTTTCGGCCTCAATAAGCATAGCTGATACACTTTTGGCATCCTTTGTTTGCTGGTTATTTAATTCTGGCTTTTCCTTTGTAAGATCTAGGATTTCGCTTTCTTTAGAAGTAGAGTCAGGTAATTTTGTGATATTTTCCGAATGTGAAATTTCAATGCTTGGTGCAGTATGTAATTTCTTTTCAGTTTCTCTAGTGACCGGCAATGTCTGTGTCTCCTTCTTATTATCAGTAACTGCATCTTTAACAATATCTATGGCCTTTGATGCTGCTAAGATTGGCGCACCAATTATTGCAACTAGACCAAGTTTGGCTGCATCAGCAAATGTCATGCTCTTACCACTTTTGTCTTTTATTTCACCAGTCTCTTTATTTAATATACCTTTGCGCACTGCATCTTCTAGCGTTAATTGTTTTTTACTGCTAGGATCTACTATTGTTATCTTTTCCGATGGAATAATTCCTTCATGGATAGCGGTTAAGATATCACTTACTTTTCCAGATTCAACGGAAGTAACGACATTCTCTGTTGAATCGAAAATAATGCCAGGTGCAACTTCCATCTGTTCTACGATGTTCTCTTCTGCTAATGGAAGTTTTATTTGATTGCCTTCTTTTTTGATATCTTTTCTATCTACTTCACTTCTATCTTCGGGTATTGAAGACCTATCAGTGGAAGTAACTTTTGTACTGCTATCCTGTGGCTCGCTAGGTTTGTCTTTAGGTGAAGTTTTAGGAGATTCTCTTTGAGTTTCATTCCGAATAGAATCAATTTTGTCTAACGCTTTTTTATCATTAGATGGTTCAATAGGTTTCATTTCTTCTATGCGTGGCAATGTTCCACTTTCAGTAGTAAGGTTTTCAACAGATGTGATCGTAGTAATAGTATGTTCAATGGTATGTTCTGAGGTTGAATGCTTGTTTAAAGGCGTCACTTTATTTGTACTTGATTCTTCACATACTTCAGATACAGGCTTATCACTTTCACTTTGTTTTGTTGCTTTTGTGGACAATTTATCGTCGTCTTTAGTTTTAGTTTGTTCATTTTTACCTATTTCATGAGAATCTGTTGGTAATTGATTAATGGAATTTTCTTGCTCTTTTGTTATAAATTTCGATGATTCGTGTAAAAGGCCAGCGTTATCTGGCTTTTCTTGTTTAAGTGTTTCAGCTTTGATATATTTGTCTTCATAAGTTAAATCCCCACTATCCGGAGAAGAAATTGCCTTTTGTATTTCGGGTGTTTTTTCTGTAAAAGCTTTAGTTTTGTCAACTTCATCAATTTGTGGCGATGATTTAGATTGTTGATCAACAATTTTATTACTGGGAGAGGCAATATCATCATCCAATTTTTTAAACGTTTTTCTATCTTTTTCATCAAAGCTAGGAGTTTCTTTTTTACCATCTTTCTTCGCTGGAGATGAAACTGTACTATCTTCAGTAACAAGGGGTTCTTGCTGTTTTGGTTTAATTATTTTACTTGTTAAAGTTTTAGCCCCTTGTACGACTGCCATGCCTGCTAATACAGGTGCTCCAACAATTGCAACTAATCCCATCTTCGCAGCTGTTTTAATATCAACCGATTTACCTGTTTCCGGCTCTTTGAGTTTACCAGTTTTATTATCAATTAATCCTACATGTACTGCTTCTTTTACTGTTACAGGTCTACGCGCGTTAATATCATAAATCACCGATTCAGGATTCACAATTTTCCTTTCCATCGCTTCTTTTAATGTTAAAACTTTATTTGGCGACTTTGGATCTCTGAACTTCTGAGTTTTTTCATCAAAAAGTAAATCGAATGCTTCATTTAAATCTAACATTTCCATATCTCTCTTTGGTGTTGGTAAATGCGTCTCTTTTGGAGCATCTGTATTTACCAAACCACTATTGACTGCTTCAGATATTGAACATACTTCTCCAGTTTTAGGATGAGTAAAAGTGCCTTCTTCAATGTTAATATAACCCAAATCTACAGCTTCTCCGAAGTTGAAGCTGCTATCACTGGTAATAAAGTGTTCCTTATTTGTTTGTTCATCACGAACGATGCCCTTGCGACGAGCTTCATCCATTGTAATAATTTCACCAGTCTTTATATTTTGTACCTCATTTGCATTTACTAAAACGTAATCTGACAAAAGTTCTACCATTTTCGTTGTTATCGTGTGTTGAGAAGAAAATGTTTCTGTGATCGTTGTAATAACACCACTGACGTCTAGAGTTTGTGTGTTGGGTTTTACAATAAGCAAACCTTGTTCTAAAGCTTTTTCAATTGGGATACGTTCTTTCGTCTTCGGATCAATAAACGTACCGTCTTTAACATTAACTAAACCATCTTTTATCGCATCCTCAAGCTGGATTGCCGAAGAATCATGTGGATATGGAATAGCCATTATTAAATTGGATTCAACAGCATTGCTTACTGGTATAATTTCGTTTTTAAGAGGATGTTTTAATTTTCCTGACTTGGGATCTAATACATTGTGTTTTATTGCAACTGGTAATGTCATAGCAGCAGGAGGAATATCTGAAATCACTTGTGATTCGGGAAAAACTTGCACGTTTACCGCTGTTAATAGATCTAGAGCGCCATCACTTGTTTGAACAATATTTTTTTCATGATCAATTATATTCCTATCGATAGCTTCGGCAATCGTTATTGAACTATTTGGACTGATAGTAATACATGACAAAGGGTCAACAATGTCACATATAATAGCTTCTCGTAAAGTCAAATGTGATCCAGTCTCAGGATGAATAATTTTACCCGTATTAGGATCAAGCAAACCTTGTTCTAATAATTCAGGAATTGTTAAGCTTCTTGCTAAAGGTATTAATATTTCATTTACGCCCTCTTCATCTAATAAACCTCTTTTAATAGCTTCTTTAATATTTATAACGTCTCCGTGTACAGGATCTTTTATTTTACCGCTATTTGCATTGATCATGCCCATTTCAATAGCTTTGCCAAGAGTTAAAGGAGCTCCATTTTGATCTTTAAGCATTTTAATATCCTGTAATATTTTTTCAGTCTCACTATCAATTACATTTTGTTCTTTTGCTTCAGAAGGTAAAATAACATGTCTTCTTAATTTCTGTAATACTTTTGGTTTTATTTCTAGAGTTTGTCCTTCAATGACGGATGTTGACGCATTATTAATAAATACTGGTTTAGCGTCATGTTGATTTTTAGTTATCTTTACAACATCATGCTTAGCTACTTTTTCTTGTGGAACTGTTTTTGTTATATTGTTTCTATCCATGGACAAACTATTTTGTATAGATTCTACTGTAATAAAACCTTCAGATACAGCTGCTCCGACTGATACCGGTTTTGATATACCTTTAGTTGTTCTATCGACATTTATTTGACCTGTTGTTGGCATATCTTTAAGCGATGCTTTATATTGTTTATAAGTTATTGAGTCAACAATACCTTTCTCGTGAGCTTCGTCCATTGAAATGGATTCTCCTGTTGTAGGATCAATGACTGTTGTTATTACTTTTCTAAGTGTTACATTAGACTCAGATATCGACTGATCTACAGCCATATTATTGTCATCATCATTTGGTGTTCTCGCTCTGAGCGATTCCTCATATTTTTTATAAGTAGCTGGATCGACTAGGCCACGCTCGTAAGCCACTTCTAATGGTAATTCTTCACCTGTGTTTGGATCTACTACCATAGTATTTCTGACTACTTGGATAACCTTTGAAGCTGCAACTAAAGGTGCACCTAATACGGCTATAAGACCTATCTTAGTGGCATCAGCCAAACTGATTTTTTGTCCTGATTTATTTCTGTATTCACCTGTATTTTTATCGATAATGCCCTTATCTACTGCCTCTTTTAGAGATATTAAGTTATTTGTGTGTGGATCTGCTACTTTGACAGATTTGCTGGGAACAATACCTTGATTTACAGCTTCAATAATATTACCAGAAGTACCAGAAGTGGTTGATATAACTAATGCTGTGGAAGGATCATATATTACACCAGGTTCTACTTGAACCGGTTCTAATAATGATTGATCCTCAGATATTAAAGTTCCTGTAACATTATCTTGCACTTCTGATATTTCCATTTTATCTGGCATACCAGCCATTGACGTGATTGTTATAACTTTTTGTGTTGATTTAGATATTGTTGAGAGTTTAACAAATAAGATGTAGTTGCGTTCAAGGGCATCTTTCATTGTTAATGGGCCTGATGGATGTTTGTATTGACCTCTGGTATCTAAAATATGAAGCTCTAAAGCTGCATGTAGTGGAAGTTCCTTTTTAGTTTTAGGGTCAACTACAAAGGCGGAATCAGAGTTTATTAGGTTTAATTTTAAGGCCTCTTGCAGATCAAGAACTCTATCAGTGCCAGGTATTATAAAAATGCCGTTGACCGGGTCAAACAGGTTTTGTTCAATTGCGTCTTTAAGAGACCATCCACCACGTGGTAGTTCTATTGTATTTTTCTTTATAGTTAGTGACGTAACTGAAGGTTCACTTACAACCGATGTTGACGTTACGGTTCTTATTTCACGCGTTAGTGCCTCGCGTGGCTGCTTAGATTCCCTAACAAAATCAGGGCTTTTAATAGTTTCTGGGCGATGGTCTTCCTGTAGTTTACTTTCGGGACTAGGTGGAAGATCTTTTATGAAAGACTTCTTAGTTATTTTAAGTTCTACTACTTGACCAGGAATCAAATCCTTTCTTAAGACGCGATCCGATATTCGAGCAACACGGGGGTCATTTTGATCCACTCCTAAAAGACCTTCATCTAACGCTTGTTGAATTGGGAAAACGGTTCCAGTTGTAGGATCTGTAAACGTTTGCGTATTTTCATCAATAAGACCACGCCGAACGGCCTCAGAGAATGTTATTACAGTTTCAGTACTTTGCTTTTCACTAGTATTTGTGACGGTTACATATCGTTTTACAGTTTTAGTAACAGTTTGGATTGTAAGAGTAATATTTAAAAGCGAATTTAATAACGCGGCACCTTCGGGCGTGATCATATTAATTTCTACAGCTTTATTGAACGGAATTGGTTTTTTAGTATTTAGATCAATTAAATAACCAGATTTTGGATCAAGGATACCTTTAAAAACGGCGTCAAGCACCGTTAGCTCCTTATCGTTTTCAAATACACCTATTTTACGACTAAACATCTCTAATACTTCGGGTCTAATGATGGACACTTTAGTGCAATCTTCTATAAATACAAAATCTCCACTTTCAGATTTTAAAAACGTTTCACCATTTGCATATTTAAGATTACCTTTACTGTAAGCTACGTTAAATGAGACAAATTCTCCTGTTTTAGGATCCCTAAATCCATCTATATCGAATATGGATTTTTGCGACACTGATGTTATAAGACCACGATCGACTGCTTCAGGTATCGTACAAATTTCACCTGTTAAGTTGTCGCGGAACTTGTTATCTGGTAAAATAATTTTAGCAGCAAGTGCCTCTGATAGTGTCAGAAGTTGTCCCGATGTCGTGTCAGTAACACATTTTATAGTATCACTGTCTAGTACACCGGTAGAAATGGCTTCCAAAATAGTAAGATGTGATCTGTTTGCAGAAGATATAATCCTACCATCATTTGTCATTAAATTTTTATCACAGACATCTTTTAATGTCATTGGTTTACAAATAAATCGTTTGTTTGCGGCCTCTTTGAAAGACAGCTTTTCTTTAGTTACGTTGTGTACGTATTTTGAATGTTTTGTATTTATAATATTTTTATCTATCGCTTCAGCAAGCGTTATTTTTGTGTCATTTTTAGGGTCAACGATTTCCCTAACATTTGGGTTAATAAGTTCATTTTTGATCGCTACATCTAATTGGAATCTATCGCCCGAGTTCCTGTCCAAAATCCAACCATTATTATCAACAAGTTCGTGACTAATAGCGTCGGATAAAGATAAAGCGCTCGATTTTATTTTGATAATCTCATTATATATGAGGTAGCCTCGTTGGTAGGCTTCGGCAATAGTAATGTACGTTCCGTTTGGCAATCTGTATAGACCTCTTTTTAAATCGACCTGACCACGGTTAACCGCGTCCGATATACTCATTCCATGTCCAGGTTCAGATTCAACAGTCACCTTAATTCGTTTCTCCGCTGGATCTGAAAGTCCTTGTTCAGCATCGTACAGCTCTCTTTGAATTGCTTCTAATAATGTGACTTCGTTTCCATCTTCCGTCATGCCGCATGGTCCTGTTAATCTTGCAGCTAATTTAGGATCGATGAGACCTTCTTTTGCTGCTTGTTCTATGGTTATCGTCTGTCGTGTATCAGGAGAGGATAGTAACCTTCCTGTTCGAACATCTAATATTCTCATACTTATAGCCTGACCGACGGTCAAGATTTCCCTAGTCTCTGGGTGAACGATACCCCTGGATTCTATAATATTTGGTCCTTCATACATTTTGTGTACTCGTTTGAGATTCCTGACATCGGGTCTATCGTCGTCACCGATGACTGTTTTGGTTGTATAGTTAGGGGAGTTTAATTTGCCATTGGTCATTGTTTTGACGGAGGTTTGACCGTCTAGTTCAGTCGTATGCGATGTTCTGACATATCTGTGATATAGGGAAAAGAATTAGCATTTCGTGGTAAGTTGGGCATGTAAAAAATAATTAGGAATATGATTTGAAAACAGGAAAAATTAAGATGTAAACTTACTTCTCGGTTGTATAATGTGTTGTATAGGTGTGTTCCGTGGTTGCAACGTCTTGCATATTGAATTCCTGACGGAACGAGCGTGCTGAGCGTGGCGCCATTGCCTCCACGAGGCGCTGGAAAATTTTAAATCAATTTTTAATAGCTTGAAAAGTTAATTACTTTTCTGACTGATAAATTAAATATATCTAGTTAAAGAATATAGTGAACCATTTTTTAATTTATGGATATTTTCTTATTAAACGTTATGATTAACATGGAAGATTGAAACTTTGAGAGTAACTATTTACAAACATAAAATCAGTTATCTATATGGACCTTTAGGGTCGATATTATAAAGAAACAATATATATAGTACGAATTCGTGTTTGATTCCCCCTTATTAAATTTATTTCTAAACATGTGATCTGTTTAAGGAGATTGGATCTAAATTGCTTTAAGATATTACCATAATATACTTCCATACATAAATCGACTTAACAAACACTGCACTGAGCGATATGTACTTAAGAGATTAACCTCAACAAATCCGATATATCAAGTGTGTTTATTTATATTTGTATATACAAATAGACTTAACCTTTGATATAAACCTTTTGGTGATCACATTCTTTCGGACTGGATATTTCATATAATATAATGGCTAATTATCAATTATTATTTTTTTACAATATTTTGTAAGTCTCGATGGTATTGGTATCCTATTGTGTACGAGAAATTTAGAAGATGTATTTTTTAATGTAAGAAAAAAAGTTATTTAAATTAATACCAACCCGACACTCATACGCGAAATCATAATCGAAGTCTTCCATTTTAATAATTGTTCACACTACCGTCTCAAACAATCACAATACATGATTCACACAAAATCACTGCACTTAAAAACACTATTCATATAAAAACTTGAAATTCATTCAAAATGTAACCTACATTAGTAAATAAAAAAAAAATAATCAATCAATGCGCTTAAAAATTTGTTTTCCGAACGCAACCGGACGTTGAAAAGTCTGTTCGAAAACTGAATGAAACTAGACAAACGTAAGTTGTAATAACGCCGGTTCCAAATTTAAATCATTTCGTAATCGTTCCCGGCGCGTCCTCACGCGGTCAGCGGCGGCTCCGAAACTTATTATTACGCGTATTTAGCGAATACAACAGCTGTTTTAAGGTTATTTGAGGTTAGGAAAATGACTTGGCCATTCGATATCCGAAGGATGCGCGCGCAATCTAATGCGGTGCTGAAATGGAGCAATTTTAAATGCACGTGAAAAAAGACCGTATACCATACGTGTAGGGGCGAAAGTTGTGTGTGAAAATATGACACATTTATTTCGACTAGTTCGAGGGGACCCTGCTCTTGACACTTGCGTTTCAATAGCTAGTGTACGAGTGACTTAATTTCTATAGTAAAGTAGTAATTGTAACGTCACCTTTACTACAAAAGAAATACGCAAATGAGTCTTTTCAGAATGTAGAAAAAGGATGGGACAATATAAAAATAACTTGAAAAGAAAACCTTTCTTGACGTAAGAGAGATAACTTTAATTAAAAAATACATTTTAAGTTGCGAATAGGTACTGTGAGAGGTTTTATGTCATGTTAAGGTCAAAACCATTGTACGTGCAAAAGGTGATAACTTTTATCACACTGATCTGAATTAAAAATTAAGACGTAACTTAATAAAGTAATTAACGATTATTAACGTCGTTTCAATGAATAAAATTCCTTAGTTCTAATGAATTCTGTATTTTGCATAAAAACATGGTCGACATCTCATAAAATGTACAATTTGCATAATTATGTCAGCGACCCTTTTAAAATCACGTCATACTGTGAACCGAATAATGTTTGTTTTCTTTATCAAATACCGGATTTTGAGCTTCAAATTATTTAAGCACAATTCCTGAATAGTTTCTCTTGAAATAAGTGGTATAACTATACAGTAATAATTAACACAGCTTTTTCTAGCTTTGCATGATGTTTACTACTAACACAAACATATGAGGTAATTGGATTTTATTTTTATAGATTAACTTCTAAAGATAATAGTGAACGAAGGTTTAAATCATGGGTTGTAAATAGATAAAGCATCTTATAACAATAAACCCATTATTCATTACTGAAATAATTTCAGATCATTATAAGCAGAGTAATCTATATCCTATGTTCCTTACATTAATGAGGGGATTATAAATTGATGCTCATTTATTCCAGCTTTAAACTTCAAAGAGACTATTACGGTCTGTGTTTGAAAAACAAAAAGAATAACTATAAATTGATTGGGATTTGGTGTAGTAAATATAGTTTTAAATTTTGAAATATACCAAAGAGGTCAAGTGTTTAAGATCTTTGCTATTTACATATATTAAACTCGTATTTATTACTGTAATACTTATCGCAAAACTATTTTAGTGTCCCGACATTAAAATACATTTAAAAAAAATAATTGTGAGAAATTGTAAGGTCTCAAAACATGGCCTTGAGGTACACCAAAAGTATTCGCATTATAAAACATCGGTAAATACAGCGCCACTTTAATTAAAATGTCAATAAATTATGTACATTCACATAATTTTCACACCAGTACGTAAATACAAACATCAGAATGACACATGATTTATGTAATGGATAAAACAGAATCGCTCACTTTATCAAACGTTATCGCGTGGTCTTCAATGTTTATATTTTTAGATAATGTTTAATAACATTGATCTTTTCACATTTGGCTATTTATTTTTATAAGATTTAAAATGTTATATTAATAATCAATTAATGAGTGCGGATTTTAAATTAATATTCAATTACACATCTTAGATCACGTAATGTGAGAAAAGTGCCCATTCTAGAATAATTCTCGAACCAATTATCATTTACGCAGTCATTTCAATACAATGTGCATCTAATTATTGCCATTCGCGCTATTAATTTATTTATGATCAGCAACATAATCTAGGTTTTGCAATCGATTATGTCATAATAGTTTTTTACTTCTATTCAGCGAAGCATGCATTGGTCGGGGACTTGGCAAAAACAGTCAATGTGCTGAATTTCGGAGTTCATCGACCGGACTCTTGCAAGCGTATAATTCAAGTATTTTTAAAAGAAAATAAGATTTTATAACGCTGTTCAAATTGAGTAGGTGTGAATAATGTAATCAACATTAATCGGAATATTCGCTAACATAGGTCTTTTCACGCTCTATCGTTATTTTAGAACCATGTTAATTTATTTTTATTTGTTTGTTTAACCATCGACCATAGCAGTTATCGAGATTCATAAAGTTAGCTTAAAACAAACAATATTAGCTCTATTTTAGGATATAGCATTATTGAATGATCCCACGTGAAAAACATAACGCTAAAAGCAATATTTTGGAACCATTTGCTTGTCATCATTAAGACATGAGTGATCATGAAAAAACAGCTTAAAAATGAACTCATCTTGTTTTCTAAAGATAGATATTTTTTATTATTAAACAACATATTTTACGTGGCTTTAAAGTCGGCCTTATTTTGTATGTTTGCTATGTCTATACTAGTTTATAGTTAAACAAACAATGAACCTTTGAACGCTCCCACATGTACTTAAGTATTCGAGTCACGAAACTACCCGCGCTTTTAATGGACATTTCAAATTAGGGTTTCTTGTACCAAAAGAATAAGTAAATTGGTACCAGTACATAACTGCCAAAATCCATTTAGGATAAAGACGAATTGACCAAATGAAGGAAAAGATAATGAAAATTTTAATACTACTTGTGGTGCCCATTGCTCTAACTGCATTAATTTAATTTAATTAAATTAAAAATTTTAATTTAATTAAAAAAAAAATCATAAGTACTTTGTAAAAAGTTTACATGAATAAAAATATTTTCTATTCTATTCTATTCTATTCTAACAGTCTTAAATTGACAAATTCCGAATTTCTTCGTATAGATAAATACGTGCGTGTAAATATAATAGCAGTAAAAAAGGAAAGACGAATAGTAAAAATTGTAAACATACACAGAATTCTTGCATCGCAACGCTCTATTTAAAAAGGAAACTCGCGTCTGTTCGCATTCTAAGCCGATTTGGGAAATGTAAAACGCTTAGAGTAAATCTACTTATTGGAAGCGTCTGATTACTAAGATTGTAAGATGTATTAATGATATTGTTGTGTTTAACGGTTATTAATTTTTATGGTCAGTGAATTTAATTCGATACCTTTTGGACGTTGTAAAATTCTCATTTAAACATATAAAAACAAGAGAAGTACGTTAACAAAATAACTATTTAAAATATTACAGTAGTAAGTTGGAAATTTTTGTAAGAAAACTTGAGTAGTATTAAAACCGACGTTTTAACTTCGATGGTCGTTCAAAAATCTATAATTTTAAACGACAGTAAATTTGAATTGTTTTTATGTATACGGGTAACACACAACATTTAAGGATCGATAAGTCCTTGACTTGTAAAGTCTTGTTATTGTTTCTAAGTTACTTCGAACAATGAATAAAATGTACAATTGGATTTCCTAATTTCTAGGAATTTTCAGTGAGTCAGACGTTTATTGCTTTAGTTCCTGTTTTGCATCGCCCACTATCATGAGTTACCGATGATATTATTACGATTATATAAAATGTCCAGAAAAACTAATCACCTATATTAATTTTCTTCGTATTACGTGGTGAATAAGTCTTAATACAATAGGTTGAATTTTTAATAATATGTTATATCTTTAGATTTATACGCGAGACAAACTTTTTGCATGAAAATTAAAAACTTGTAGTAGGAAAATTAGAAAGAAAGAAAGAAAATACATTTATTTACAACAACACACAATACAAAAAAAAACACAAACATTTTGCTGGTATGACTAACACAAAATTACTCAGAAGAGTACAAAATTTGGTACAGTTTATGTCTTTAGAGATTAATGCAGAATGATTAATTGTATTTTTTTATTTCGGCTACTGCACGACAAAGAATATCAATTTCTTCCTTCGCAAAAATAATTTCAATTATATGCAATGCACCTGTCTTCCGTCCAAACTTTTGTCAAACTAATTACATTTCCGCTTATATCACCACTGACCTTGGCCGCACGAACACCGATGACCACATGAAGTCATAGGAGTGTGACCTTGGTGAAATACGTTACGTTTGACGAAAATTTTGCTCCTTCTAATTTGTATGGATTGGACAAATTTATTGGTGATTGTATAAAAATGATCACTACTAGTGTAAGACGTTGCTTGAAGTGACTATCTTGTTATCTTTAGGTATTATAATCTACGTAGTTGTTGATTCGGTCTTTGCACTCATTCATATAATATTTTCTGATTCTGATGCTAAATGGTTTATATGTGTCAAATTAGCACCTTGAAAACTTCTATAGATTTGTTCGTGGGATTTTATCAAACCTTTAACAATGTTAATTTTGATGTTTATATGCATATACTGTCAAGTTCACACAAACTCTAACTGCTATTTGAATGTAAAAATTTATACTAATTATTTCCTATTTTAATGTTGTAAACGATAAATAAGTGCATGGAAAAGTCTACATACTTGCTATAAAACATATTGTTATAAACAAAACACGAATGTTTGATAACAATAATAAAGCACACAATAGGGACGGTAAATGTCGCGTGTCATTATAAATAGTCTGGTAGTGATCCAAGTGTGGTCAGGTGCCAAATCACTACTATGAAACTTTCGATACAGACACCATCGTCTTTCGAAATCATGACCCATTTGAAGATTACGAGCTTTCGTTGAAAGTTTTGTATATTCGAACTGGAATTTTTCCTTTCTACCAATTACATGTGATATTTCATTAAATATACGTTTATCATAATTAGTCAATTAGTCGTTTAAAAAGAAAAATACGTTTAGTGCTCACACTCTACTTTTAGTATTTATTCTTTAATTGTAGTATGAAGCTCGAGTTCATTAAGAATGATGTAGAATTAAAATGGTGACGTATTTTAAATCGGTCTAGTAATATTGAAGCTAACAAACAAACAATATTTATAGTATCGAAGATCACTAAGCGCCCCCCAGAATCTAAGAAATCTTGAGGTCTTAATCTAAGAAATCTTGAGGTCTTAATCTAAGAAATCTTGAGGTCTTAGTCGCAATTCCTTTATGTACCTTTTACGTAAGTCCACATAAATTCAATATTCACTTGTAAATTGAATAAGTAAATTATAGCACGCGCGGTCAGAGTCAACTCGGTGAATTAGCCAAGGTTGATGGATCTGACCACAATACAGGATAGGGGACAGAATCTGAATATAATGCAATAGATATATCTAGAAGTGGGGTTTTTGAGGATCGAGAAATTTAAGAGATGTAAATAGGACAAGTAAAAAATAAAGATCACAAGACTTTACTGTAGAACGCCAATTATTGGTTAAAATTTGGCTAAACTTATTCGAGAAATAGTAAAAAGAAGAAGTTCAAGAACGAATCCATTGAAGAATTGAATTGTATAGAAAATGTAGAACTACTATTTCGACTACTAAGAACCATCATCAAGTTCCGTTTATATAGAACTATTTCCTGCTCCCAGTCATTACAATTAGATTGAAGATAAAAAATATGAATAATGTTTAGCTGAATGTTTATTGTCATTAAGGTCTAGATATTAATAGTAATGACCGTCAACTGACAAGGTTACAGAGAGGCAATGTTTTTACAAATTGTAAAACTTAAATGATGTCATTTGAACCGTTTTGGTAAGAAGTACAAGGCCAGAAGATTTATTAGTTTATAAGGATATAAATAACTGAATACATTGGCTTTGAATTGGATAAATATAGGCACTTATGTGAAACACTTGTAAGTTAATATAACGTTTTAATCGTGATAAAAGGCGCATTTGGATATTCATTTTTTGTGTTTGATAAAGTGAAATCAAAGAAGATTTAAAAATAAATTGTAATAAAATACGACTTGTTATTCAATCTGCTAACAAAATTTTAAAGATATTCAATATCTGCGTTCTATTTTTCATTGCCTAAAAACATTTGAAATATAGTACACGATTTCCTAATAAATGCGTTTGTTAAATATATTGGATTACATTGAGATTAAAATCAATGTTACGAGACCGTAAGAATAATTTTTACGACATGTCAACCGGTGTTGGCACCAAAAGAAATTAAGCATTACTTTGGCTAGTCAAAAAGATAAGAAAGAGTGAAGATAGGTTTGAGGAATTAGCTTTTTTTTAATTATAGCTACCCTAACCGATTTTAGCGACGGTGGCCAAACTCAGACTAGCCAGCTGAGCAGAAGATATTATAGTGCACGAGTGTACGCGCGAACACAGGTACACTCTATTGATACTTATCATGATTACCCGATATAAAACGTCCTGCGGAAGTTCGTACCGTTTAAGATAAATCAATTTTGGGTGCAAAGCGAATCCTCGTTAATTAAATTTAAAACTGTAACCGAAACCTGTCCGTACACTACAGTTACCCGCATGTCGACCGCACAATTAACTCATTGAAGCGAAATGGAACCAATGTGTCACGGCGGGTAACTGGCTATTGAAGGACGAGTGTGAAAATTTAATATACACTAATATAGTACAGAGGAATCTTTGTTTGTATAGACTCAAAAAGTACTGGACCGATTTTGAAAATTCTTTCAGCATTCGAAAGCTACGTTATCCACGGGTAACATAGGCTATGTAACATTATGCTTTGGGAGTGAAGCCGTGCGGAACAGCTAGTTGTTTATAAACAAATATGTATGAACTACCGAACGATTTACAACCATGAAATATGCATGGTATTCTAGGCATGTACCGAGAAAGTAAGAGAAAATTCTATGTATATTCATTCCCAACTGTATTGAACAATTCACTATTGGGATTATAGATAATAATATCTAAGTATCATTTCATAAGTATGAGTATCATTTCAAAATCGGTCCAATAGTTTTTGAGCCTATTCATTACGAACAAACAAAGTTTTCCTCTTTATAATATTCGTGTAGATAGTTCTCACAAATTATGAAATGAATTTAAGACATATTACTTCGTAAGCCCCACTTACATATTTGTCTTTTTCTTGTTTTAAATTCAGTTTGTAATAAAATTATACAAAGATTTGATTGATTTCCTTAATACTGCCTTATGGCAGTATTAAGGATGATGACTTTATTTAAGTTCTTCATGATTTTACCTCCCTATGCATATAATGCCATATCAAGGAATTATATCCACAGTTAACTTTCTTTTATCACAGATAACATATCGAATGCATATCAACATGCAATCATACGTTTTGTCACTTGTTTATTAGTTAAAGTTATTTGATAAGATCGATAACTGGTACAATATTTTGTATTGTTACTTTTTGTAATCTTTCGTGCAAAATTTTGCGTATTATTATTATACTTATTTTTATATGTGCTCTACTGCGCGTAAGTGAGCTTAGTTTTCTTTTGTGTTGTAGGAATGAAAAAAAAAATGTTTTTTTCGATTGATTATAATCACGTCATCTCCTTGACCGTTATGACAGCCTTTAATTAAAAGTAAATGACACGGCATTCATTAAAGTAAACTGATTTAATAAAAATATGCAAAATAATAAAAAAGACAGTCGGCTTATATTAGGAATTCAAGTGATACATAAAAATAACAAGAAAAGTTTGAACTGTGTTTTAATACTAAAGTTATGAAAATATCTATTCAAAATATACGACAAAAAGTTTTACACAAAATTTAAGTTAAATCTCTCGGCCAAGTCAAACACGTTTTAATCAGAAAAGGAAAATAAATATTTAACCGCAATTCCAATCATTCTTATTTATGGCAATGATTTAATCCTTCGTGACTAAACTCAGTCGTTAAATCGGCAAACAAATTTTACGCATTTTTAAATCATTTCGCAATGAACTCCTTATCGTATGCAAATGCGCATTGATAATCTCATATTTTCTTTATACTTGTATCCGGATATAAAAGATTAAAATGCAAAAATAACACGATATTTCGTAATCCAACAGCACGTATCAATAATAATCTAATCACAAAAACACTAAAAACTTTTTTCACAAAACCTTCACACTGGCACTCAAAACATTTGCTTCGAATTGTTTCGTTCGAATTTCGAATCGCGGCCGGATTGCGCGCCAAACGTCATATAACTGTAGTCGTTCGCGCGGTACTAAAAAACCGCGGGTCGGAGCCGCGTCGATTTGTTGATACACCGCGGGTGACGTAATAGAATAATATTGTATGTCCAGTGGCGGTTGGCGCCAAGGTAAATCGTTTTATGGGATTAATCGATTATTCTTACTAATACCCGGCTTCTAAAAAACTACTATAACAATGTATAAAGTCATAAATAAGGGAGTCAATTCGGTGATCCTATTAATTTACTGTACATAATCTAGACAATATTTCAGAAAAGAATTTTAGTTCAAAACCCCCTAACAAAATTGTAGAGAAAAACCCGGTAACGGATAAAAAATAAAATAAGTAATAATGATGTCAAGACCACTTTTTTTAAATTCATATTGAAATAAAATGTTATTTCCTTCGAGTCAAAATCAGACGAGATTAAAAACGATTTATATAAAATTAGTCACCAGAAACTGTGATAGTACTGCGCAAATGGACTTTTTATCATCAAATTAAATAATATTATATTCTTGGTTTTACAAATGTCATTTTAGCAAAATGTTCCAAAAATGTCTTCTTTTTAAAAAAGGCCGATCATCTACTTGCCTACAATAAATGATTGATCACTGAAACTTATTTAATGGGAGGCCTTTACGTATGTTCTATACGAAAGAAGTTATCAAAAGGTATATATACCTAGTTATTCTTTATAATCCAGTTCTCCCACTATCATAAACCTAACAACCTAAACATAGGAAAATGTGAAACGCTGAGCGAAAGAAAACCCAATCGCAACCAGTTTATAACAAGCGAGAAGTAGGTTAGCGGCTAAATAGGAAACCTGCTGACCGGTTAAACTGTACATAATACGACCGCCCTTTGGTGTAGTGGTTGTCAAATTGACTGGTCTTGAGGTTCGAATCCCGATATATAAAAAAATTAATACTGTTCGCATTTGTGCAATTTATTTGCGCAGTTGGCTGTCATTCTGAAAATGGCCGAAATTCGGTTAGGAGACCACCTTAAATAGACATTTAAACAACATTTGTCACGTGTTATATAGGAAGTTGTCTAGATTGTACACAATTAATTCTTAAAAAACTTTCCTTTTAAAATATTTAACGTTTTATTACTCAGCGCTGAGAAAAACTCTTCAAGATTTTTTCAGTTTCCAACTCCACAATTCCATTAAGATTCCGCTATGTTTCACTTTAAGAGTTCTTTAACTCTGTTATGTTTAAAATACATTCTTTACGGCTTTTGTTATAAAACATACGATAACATTGACTCAAAGCAAAACTGCGACTAAGATAAGGTGCCCTGTTATGTTATAATACTCAATTTTATTAATGATCTTTTGCGAGTGGGTGTTAAGCATTGATCCGGCACAAATTGGGTCATCTTTGTCCATTACAAGTAAGGATCATAATGAAATAATTAATAATAATTGATATTTTTTTTTATGATGAATGGGGCTGCTGAAGGCGTGTATTTCCTATTAATAACTAATACTTTCCTATCTTTTGAGTTTATCGGAATACTGGTGACTTCTGAGGTTAAAGGCTTATGGCGGAAGTGATGCATACTTTTATGCTTGTTCATAAATTAATCTTTGTTTGCATTTTTCCAAGATATTCTTCTGTCCCAAAATTGATACTATCATTACTTACAAAATAAAGCTATTTTAACTAAACGTCTACATGTCATCATCGTACTTTCTTCAAGCCACCAAGGTCTATGCGTCATTTTGATGTTGTAGATGTTCATGGGCTGCGGTCAGTCACTTAACATCAGGTGAACCGCATGGTCCACTTGCCTTGATTTTGGGAATCTCCGATTATTTCCAAAATCATTCCCACCATCTACCAAACTTACGTTTATTTATCTATTGCATACAAATGCTCTACTAAAACCTGTTCTAAATTATGACCGTATACCATATAAGCTTGTACAAATAAAGATAACTAGACAAGCAATTACATTCTGCAAAATAGCCACTCCTACGCACCCGTGGGTGACTCCGTAGAAGGAAGGTTTGATCATGCCTTTGTTTTATATTGGCGGAATCCCAAGAGGCTCATATGAGTAAATGTTTACCGACTTTAAGATTATTTTGGAGTTTAAAGTTTTTATTTGAAAGGATTTGATTCGCGAATACGTTATTCGTTTGTTTTATTTTGAGACTAGCTGCGCCTCAGAGCTTCAATCCCGTGGGAATAACGGGATATATAGCCTATAGCCTTCCTCGATAAATGGGCAATCTAACACTAAAACAATTTTTCAAATCGGGCCAATAGTTCCTGAGATTAGCGCGTTCAAACATATTCTTCAGCTGTATAACATTAGTATAGATATACTTTTAAAAACATTTTCAGTGGGGTATGGAGCCTATTTTGTAACTGTATTGATCGATTTTTGGACACGAAGGGAAGAGTTTACTATGCTCTGTCAAACCGACCGACAACTTATAATATGGACATACTTAAACATACTTTTTTTAAATACATAAAGATAGATAAATTAACACCCAGACAGTAGAAAATTACAATGTTCATCACATCACAATTTTCTACTCGTGGGGATCGAACCCACACCCTCCGGCGCAATAGACCATTGCTGCGTCCAATGCGCCAATCGGTTCGTCGGGAAGTAGGAGATATATTTCAATTATTCCTATTTCACTATTAGAAGTAATTAGATTCTTAGTAATAAATAATAGCGAAGCCAATTCATTTTCTATTACAGTGCAACCATAAACACTGATCATTATTGCGTCTTATCTTAGCTCATTGCAAAACTATGTTCCGATAGTCACTTATATAAAACCATTAACAAGTAATATGCAATCATAGGAATTGCTTTACAATTTCATAGTTTATTAACTACTAGCGACCCGCCCCGGCTTCGCACGGGTGCAATGCTGATATACTAAATACGCTACAGAAAAACTGTGAACGTTGTTTATAAAAAAAGCGACATCACATTAGAAACCTCAAAAATAACAGTATTTGTCCACTATTTAATGGATGATATTATACATAAAAACCTTCCTCATGAGTTACTCTATCTATTAAAAAAAACCGCATCAAAATCTGTTGCGTAGTTTTAAAGATTTGAGCGTTCATAGGGACATACAACATGACACATGACAGAAGAAGCGACTTTGTTTTATACTATGTAGTGATATTGTAAAACGTAGGATACATACGTTATATAAAGACATATTTAATGTTTTATTTTCATTGTAGAAAATTATGTTTTAATCAATAATTTCAATGGTTACGATGACGATTTTATGTGGGGGTGACAAAATATAGTATTTTATCATCAAAGAATTATGCATGGTTCTTCAAACGAATGTATCTTAAAGATTTGATTTGCAAGTTCACCTTTTTCAAGTTCACCTATCCTGCCTATATAAGATAAAAGTGTGTTATCATTTGCTTTACCCTAAATTTTGGAAGGTTGTGCATTTCTATTTAATCTGCATAGTTTCAATATTATAATTTTTTCTCAAAATAAGTCACGAATTTTCGTAAGACCTATTATGAAAATTGCCGAGGAACTAATATAGAAACCGTGTGAAATAGATTTTGCGAGTTTATCAGGGCTGAATCGAGGCGAGCTACTTGTATAACAATAAGAAAGACAAGGATAAGTCTTCTATTGCAATATAAATAGTTTATTATTCAAATGGTATATAACAGTACTCGACCTCGTGTGTATGACATCATTGGATTAGGTGAATTGATAGAGATTGATGAAGGACTACCACCTTGTGAAGACAATATGACACACCTATGCGTCACATAACTAACTTTAAAGGAATAGATGAAAAATTCCACTTGTTTAATTCCTGAGTATGATGCGCCGTTATTTTACTCAATTTCAACTTTCGTAGAATACACTTTCCAGTTACGAATACGGTCTAATTTTTGTTTTGATGTGTCGTAAAGTCAGTTCAGAAATAGCATAATGAGATAGTCAAAAATATATTATTTTCTCGGGTTTGTTTAACGCGAATACTTTCCATATTGAATAGTAATACTTTTTAAAGGATTTCAAATACGGTTTATTCTACATTATTATTTAACCCGACGTTTCGAACACTTTACAGCGAGCGCTTTTTCAGTCGGCTGTGACCACGCTCGCTGTATCTTCTGCACGTACAATGCAATATAGGAATGTAATAACTTGCAAATAATATATCACTACTCAATGCTTTCAATCTTCCATGTTTGAATATTATGCATGAAAATCCTAAATTTTAAATTTTTTTTTACTTCAGGATAACATAAAATTTCATTTCTTTTCAGTCAATTTTAAAAATATGAATTCTTAATTATAAAATAATTTTTGAAACAAAATCACTTACCAATGTAACAATATCTCCTGGATTTGCCGCAGCTATCCGCCTGAGCCTCTCATATAACAGATCGAGCAGTCTCTGATGCTTCGCGTTCAATTCATCCAGTTCCCTCGCCACAGCATCAGCACCAGATGTCTCCCCTCCTACGAGGTCCTTTCGACCCCGTGCCCGCAAACGTTCCGCCATGTCGATATCCGCTTGTCGTTTTAATTGTTTCACGTCCAACGATGGATGGATCTCCTCGCAGAGCCATTCCACATAACGTTGACATCGTGAAGTGTGGATCTAACGAGTTAGGGTTAGGTATGTTAGTTGACACAGATTGCTTTTAGACGCGCAAAAAGTATACCATCCAAACTTAAATGAATACCCAAAAGGACTTGTTGTCGGTCAAGAAAAAAAGTTAACCTGTCAAACAGATTGACGTTCGATTTTGAATTTCGATAAAAGCAATCTGCGTTATGTTAAATTATTTCCAGCCAGTCATTCTTTCACACTACCGTTCGAACTTTAAATTTTGAATCGTTCTTTCAAATTGTCAGACAGGCATCGTTCGAGTATTCTGAACGCATCCATTCCAAATTTGAATAACAATGGCCAATTCGTTTGAGTCCAGCGTATAGGAGTCATGCTGAGAAAAGATTTTCTACGCGTGCAACACCCGTGCGGACATTTACACCCACTTTTCGTGCATTTTCAAAGCAAATGTTGCCCCATTTTTCACATTACAAGAATGACATTAAAAAAGTAATATCAATAGTTTAGGAAATAATGCCATTATACATATGTACAACAAGAATAAACACATAAAACGTAACAACAAAAAAAAAACTATTACTATTACAACATGATGCTAAGCCCGACCTATACTTATTTTATAGTGCTATTTTAGTTCCACTCAAGTAATGAAAAACTCATTGTAAATTCAAAAAATGTGAAAAAACAATGCAACGTTTTTTATAATAGTCGTAGCTGTAATTTTAAAATGTATGTAAATTAAATAGAATTTTAGCGTTGCAAGGTTCAACGACCTCTAAAATGTAATTCATTTTAATATTCTTTGATTGATTGGGGAACCTGATTTGAATTGTTCTTGCATTGAAACGTTTTGAAATAGTGCGATACAAAATGCGATAGTCTGAAATTGTGTGGGCAGTAATAATATGCCTTTTTGACTGTGTGGGTGCGTCTATACATAGAATTGGAGATATAAGGTATTTTTATACTCAATACTTATTTATATCTCAGTATTATTTACTTAAAAGTGATTTAAGCGGATCTGTTTGTCTGTCAGTCTGTTAGCGATCGGACAAGTTTTGACGAGTAACTTGATTTCCATTTCTCACATTTAATTTGTGTAAATTAACTAATTTTGCTATTTTTTAATTTAACACATTCTTATCAAAAATATTTTTTTATCTCGTGAAAATTAATAAAATTCTTCATCTGAGAATAAACATTAATTTAAACTACATACATAAATTTTAACTTTATTTGTATGTCTTAATTTAATTGGTCGTTTTAAACCGGGTACCACGCTTCACGCCCCAAAGCGACCAATGTAAAACCAACCATATACCTATACCGTAACGTGCATTTTGCCAGCGTATACACAGTAACATTTACAAGGAAGTACAACAGATACACAATCACAACATCCCGCATTCAAAGGAGTTTGTTGTTAAAATTAGTAACAAGCATAGCGTTAAATATTAAGCAAAACCTTGCAACAGTTAATTAACCGACGGTTAAAATTTAACCATCAGTTATTTTAAAAGCGTAGATATAAGTGCACCACAAGACAAGTCAAACCGACGGTTAAAATAACTTATTAAATTAAGTTTTAGAATTAACTGTCGGTTTTTTAAGCTTAGCAAACGTGCAGCACTACAAGACCGAAAAACAGCGACCAGGAACAAGAGGAAATGCTGGACGTCTAGAAACCTTTCACAAACTCTCAGAAAAAAAAACACGTTTGCCGCCAAAATAAATGTCAAATTTGACGTAAGACCTTCACATAGTGACGGATTCAAAATTCGAATTTTCATTGCATTGCAACGTAGATAATAATGTTTTTTTGATTAGAGAAGGCAATATAAAAAAAAAATTGTTTGTTTGCTTTGAGTTTCATTGGACAAATTCTTATTATCTGATGGAACACAGTGTCTAAGTAGATATTAATTTAAGACGCAATAATTCAAATAATACTTTAAACTTTTAATTTGACTTACTCTCAAATTTTTTTACCGACGAACGAGTTATAAATTAAAAAAAAAAAAATTTTTGACACTTCCCAGAACCCCTTGAAAAAAAGCCATTTTAATATCAACGTATATCATTATATACCTTCTCTAACCAAACCTACATTGTATCATACATTTCCCTGTCTATTTACCTTAGCCTCCCGTATGAATCTCCCTCCATCCACGTTCACCTTCTCGATCTTGGGAGTCCGTTCCACCACGCTCGTGAGCAACGTCTGCAATACCGATACCCAAAATGTAGGGTTAAGTGCAACGTGCAAAGTGCGGTTAATTAACGACCGTTTTCAATATTTATTTACTAGCTGCGCACCAGGGCTTCGCTCCCGTGGGAATATCGGGATGATATATAGCCTATAGCCTTCCTCGATAAATGGGCTATCTAACACTAAAAGAATTTTTCAAATCGGACCAGTAGTTTCTGAGATTAGCGCGTTCAAACAAACAAACTCTTCAGCTTTATAATATTAGTATAGATTTATTTGAAATCTTTCATTATTATTAAAGGCTTAGCCTTACATGGCTAAGCACCTCGGTAACACAAGGGATCTCCCCAGGATAGTCGGTAACATAAAGGGCCTTATCGGCTTCCTGGTGGAGCTGGGTTGGCTCGAATGAGATCATTCCCGCCCACACGCAAAATAGGCGCGTAAGCCGTCAAGTTGCGGATACCAGCCCAAACAACTACTACTACTACTACTACTAGCCTAATACAACAATGTTGAATACATCTTTTAGTAACTTAAATATTTGTACACTTTTATTTAAAATCTTTTATCCGTCATCGTGCAGTTGTACAGATCCATCTTACGACACACGTAATTCAAGATTCTTAATGCCCTTGTAAGGGGTGCAAATGTTCTATTTATTCCTTGTTTTGCTTACTACAGACAAATCTATCTATTTGGACTCACTTTGATTTCAATATGCTGTCGACGGATAGCCTTTGCTATGACTTTTGTCAATCTTACGTTACATAATCTGAGATAACAATCTATAATCTTTGATACATTATTGAAAACGGCCGTTATTTAAAGTGCGGTTATATATGTCAGTTCAGAGGTTATAAATTAATCTACATGTTTAAATTACTCTGTGCTATGTTTTATTGGTGAAAATAGTTTGAAATTAGCATCGGTGATTGCAATTTACTAATACAAATTCTCACATTAGACCTAAGAAAAATTGTAAAAAATACAATAATAACCATGATGATAAGGCTTGAAATACATAGTTATTAAAACTGCTAATAGATGGTGTTGTAACCAAACAAATATAATGTCAATTTAAATTCTGAATCCTTTTATTTAAAAAAAATCTTCCTCTATTAAAACATTACTAGAGACAAAACAATTATAAGAAAAATTTGATAGAGGATTACTGATTAGAAATTATGTTTTAAATTCCGAATCCCTTCATTTAAAAAACCTTCCTCTAATCAAATATTACTAGAGACAAAAAAAGTTGGTAGAAGATTACTGGTTAGAAAATTATTTTTTAAATTCCGAATCCCTTCATTTAAAAAAAACCTTCCTTTAAACCTAATCAAATATTACTAGAGACAAAAAAAAGTTGGTAGAAGATTACTGGTTAGAAAATTATTTAAAAAAAAGTCTCACCCTGGTCGGTTCGAGTTGTTCTTTAGGCCGCACCTCTATGGGGGGTTGTGCTTGTAGCTTGCTGAAGGAGTCGTCGATCCATTCGGCTTCCTTCTCGAAGCCGGCGTTGAAGTTGCGCAGGAGTTGATATGCGGCTTCGCAACTGCGCAGTCTAAAGAAATAAAATGGTATTTTTAATATATTAAATTATTATTTATTATTTTTTCTTGGATACGTCAATCCTATCGTATGTAAAAAAATATGAGATACAGTTTTTTTTTTAATTTGAAAGATTAAATGGGATTTTTATTTTTTTTTAATTATTCTAGCGTGCTGATAGCTGAATCAAATTTGTTATGTTGTACAACAGATTTTTATAAGATTTTATTCATAAAAATTAATTAAATTGGAAATGGACTCAGAGAGTTTGGTTTCTTCAAGTACCAACGTTTAAAATATGATTTTATGAGAAATACCCTCCATTGTATTTTACCTTTATTCCGACCAGCATTTAAAATTGTCACAACTGACCAACGATATCAACCTCAACATTTGAAGAACCAAGAAGAGGATAGTAGGATACATTACTAAATAAAGTTGTGGCCAAAATGTATTGTGGCCACAATCATACCATATTCTGAACAGAAACATTTATGCAATTAATACAAAAAACCTTCATAAATTGAGTAGTTATTAAAACGTACCTCTCAGCCAATTGTGTGCACACATTATTCCACCTATGGTTCAGCTGTGACACCTCCTTATCCAGCCGTTCCAGGTCCACATGTTTTCCAGCCCTCGGCAGTGAGGAGTGCGGCAGCGCAGCCCGGGAGCTCTCGACCAGGCGCCTGCAGTTCTCGGCGTCGTCGTTCATCTGGTCCACCTGGATCTGCTGCTTGCTGACTGCGACCTGCATGCGGAGCCGGTCTTCGTGCATCTGGAAGATGATCATACGCATTAGTAAATTATGTCGGAAAAGAAAGTTTTAGAAATTTCAAATTTATGACAAAAAATAATGTTGTATTTTGTACATATTCGGATCGAATACTGAACGCTCCTTGAAGACGTCTCTCGACAAAAAAAAACACCCTGTATATTTAGCAAATAATGTAATTAAAGAATGTATTAATTGTAAAATTAGGCCAAGCTCGCACTGGAGCAAGTACCGCCCTCCTAGCGGAAGATCGGCGTGAAACAGTATTGTACTGTATTTCGTACGGTGAGCGGTTGCTCGGGGGCCTTTATTCCCATCGCATTTCTCTCTCATCCTGTTCTATTCCTCTCCCAACTTCCTATCATTTATCCTCACCTTATCCCCTCCCCTTCCTTAATGCCGGCGCGGCATCTGCGACACTTTTATTTGCAGATGTTCATGGGCTGCGGTCAGTCACTTAACATCAGGTGAACCGCTTGCTTCGCTTGCTGCTATTTAAACAAAAAGATACACTCACATCCTTAAGCAGTTCTACGTCATTGGGCAGGTCGTTAAACTGTGCCAACTTGATCTCAAACTCGGATATCGTCTGGTTGTTCTCCTCCACGCTGTTCACGACGATCTCCACAAACTTCAGCCGTTCCACGAACAGCTGGCTCTTGGCCTGCATGTCGTTCCACTTGCCCATGACCTTGTCCAGGTTCTTCTTCATGGCTGGTGTCTTGAGGGCGATGCCTGGAATAAAAAGGTTATAAGTTGCTGCTTAGAGAATTGAACTTACAAGGTAAAGTAAGTTAAAATGTTTATAAAAGAGGGGTTGTAAAAAATGTGAAATGGTGTTGTGAACACTTTTGGAATTGTTGCTTTTTTCTTTGGAATCGGCGTCACATAGCATTTTCTATGCAGAGACAGAATATAGAATTTTCGAGTATTGTATGTATGTGTAAAAATGAATTATTATTTTTCTGAATAAATGGCTCTTGAAAATCGAAATTTAGAGAATGGGACTATATGCAGTACAGAAGAGACGTCTAAAATAAAAGATTACTTTTTGCATTGACGTTTCTATTAATAATGTTCAAGATGATAACATATAAATTCCTGTTCCCAATGATTTTATTAATATATCAACCTCTACCGGGTCACTTTTTTACCCTTTTTACTTTTCAGAATTACTTGATTCTTAGATTTAGTAAAGGATGTATAGATATTAGTAACTAAAGTCTTCACTTTCTAGTCACCTATACAAACTCTAGACTCACCTCTAAACGTGGCTTGCACTTCTTCCACATCAGAAGACAGCGCCAACAGGCTGGTCTCCCAGTCCTTATGCTGCAGCACCAGGTGCTCCAAGGAGTCCAGGTCTCTGGGAATGTGGGAGGCGATCCTCTCGTGCAGCTGCCGTTCGTACACCTCCAGCCTTTCGAGAAGGTTCGACGATTGCTCAGTAAAGATTCGGGCTGCATTTTTCGAGTCCTCTGCAAAAATGTGAAGTTGGTTAGTTTATGTATTTTCTTCGTTTATTAGTTATATCCGTATGAAGCCGGATAGTTATTAATTAATATGGGCTCTTTATGGAGTCTGAGAAAATGGCTTCGCTTATTAAACGCTTATAATCAGTAACGTTGTCATTGAAAATCAGTTGTTGAAGATTCTAGTCTCCGACATATGCTGATGTATTCAATTATTTATTTATTTGTTCTTTGTGATGCCAAATAAAGATTCGTTATTGTCATTATGAAATCCCTATTTTTTCTAGTATATTATTCCTATTATATAAATGTGAAGGTTTTCATGTTATATAAGAGATTTGGACGCATTTTAATTAAACTTATGATGATGTCAACTGACTAACGCAAAAGACGCTTTTTTCTGTTTGAATCGCTGTATCGAGGTAGCAGCGGGAAATAAAAAGATTATGAACATCCCAATTACTATTCGAAAATATATTTGTTTGTCACACTCTTTACGTTTTACCTTAACAAATAATCTTCTTGATATTTTGCGTACGTATAGAGTCAAAGGCTACCTTTCATTATGAAAAAATAAACTACACCTGTGGGGTTTAGGTGGGTTACTCACGCGAGCGAAGCTTGTAATTAATAATAATAATAATACAAAGTTTTCTGTCTTGTTTCGTTAAAATTCATCATTAGGCGTATGGACTTTGGTAACTCTATACTTTATTTATGACTAACTATGCCCCGCGGTTTCACCCGCGTATATCTGTTTTCTTAAACTGGATTTGATCAGAATCTATTCTTCACTTAACATCTACCTACATGAAAAATTTCAGCCCGATCCGACCAGCAGTTACGATATACGTTGATAAATCACTATATCAGTCAGTCAGTCCGTTACCTTTGAGTTTTATATACGTTTATTTATAGTTAAACCAATCTATTGTATAAATTGATTTGACAAAATATTCAGGCTTTCGTTTTTAATTAAAACTAATAGTTTTTCAGCGAGGGGCTACATATTAGGTAACAAGGCGATTCCGTGTAATTTCAACATTAACCTTCTCACAATATACAAGTGCATACTCTTTGAAGTAAGGTCAAAACTACAATGAACGTATTTACTATTGAAGTGTTTTAGTGTCCACATGTTACATATTATCTATTTTTATTTAGCTACTTGTTAGGCATTTTCAACAATAAATATATGCACGTAAGGTAAGTACAGTTATAAGATTTAACTAACCTTATAACTGTACAAATATTATATATATAACAAAGTTTATTTGTTTTATTAATCGTTGTCTTTGAAACTATCACAGGGAAAGGGAAGGGGAATTACTTGATATGTTTGTATGCGTAAAATTCCAAAACTACCGATTCATCTTTCATTTGAAAGAATTCGTTCTGATTATGACAATCAAGTTGACATGATCGAGATTTTAGTTAAAACACGGGGCACATAAATATTTAAAGATAACTTTAAATACCTATTACTAAATGTTAGTAGAAAATGCTATTTAGTGTTAAGTTCAAAGCAAAAAATGTTCTACCTATCTATTGACAATTTAAATGTGTTACATAAATAATGGGTACTTATACACTTAATTTGGGTCATACGCCAAAATTTCGTTTTAAAATGGCAATTTACCAAACTTGCGACCTCTTTAGCCTTACGTAAGTATATTGATCATGAAGGAATAAGTATGAATCACATCCAGGTTTTGAAATAGATGACCTATTTTTAGTTAGTACTTTTGGACGAAATTCTTAAATTTTGAGTATTTTATCCGTAAATCTCCACATTTTTTTCTTCTTTTTAATTTGCAGGTAAAATGTTTCAATGTTACCAATATTCTTAAGTAAGTCATAGTAACATTTAAAATACGTAAAAATCAATTATCTTAAAAATCAAACAACAAATCATTTAAACTAGAGGAATATATAAAAAACAAAGGAGAAAAGGCTCTAAGGATAGAAGAATTAAAATCTTATAATAATCAAACGAACTTCAACACATTTTTGGTTACAATATAAGTATGCAAACTAAATACGATTCTTAATGAAGAGTTTTGGCCGGCAGGCATTGTATATAGAATAAACCAAAATTTATTTACAAAATGCAAATTATCACAATACGGTCAAACCATTTTCCAAATTTCACGAATACTTCATCCAAACGAAGTCCTTTCACCAACATAAACAAACTTCGAATCTATGAATAGCACTCGAAACCACAGACAAAAAACACAAGGTCACTACGTCTAGACAACCACCTGACAATCGATATTCCCACCAAAGCCTCTCCACAGATCTCTTCCTATACACTAAAGTTATTTTACGTATCATTTTAAAACATTTTAGTGACAAAAGATCTCTATCGTCCACCAAATACAACTGAATCACAAGATGTCCACAGAGTAAAAAAGAACGCTCGCTTCGAAGAAAAGCGTGAGACTGCGTCTAAAAATATATTATCTGTTTTTATGAAGGTTTTATAGCATGTGTTGATATTTAGCATTTTCAAGTAGCAATCTAGACTTGACATTGCTTAATTGAACGTTCATAAGCCAACTGAAATTATTATTTAATCCGGTTTTAACCAGTTCACCGAAAACCACCGCCACCATTTCTTTCATTAATTTTGTGATAATAATAATTGAATTATTTTAAATTACTATTTTAAACGTTCAAAGTCTTTAAAATTGAAAAATAGAAAGTGTTTTATGTGTCTAACACGCAGAAGCGAAGCAGAGGCGATCGATCTGATTCCTTGTATAGAGTACGGTCGAAGTTTCACACGTTTACGTTAAAGGACTTACTTAAATAGTGAATAAAAACATTTTTAAATTGCTATGCTTAATTTGGTGTAATATCCTTTTATTATATTATCATCTGAAAAGTATCCAATTTGATTAATAGTGCAGTGAAATTTTGCATGCTTTTATTGCATATACATACTTGCATTTTTAATACCACCGACTCTTGCATAACTTCAACTGCTATACTAAGAGCTAAATTTAGTTAATTTAGTACATATCTGGAACGAAATTATTATCAAAATATGGAAATTTTTGCATTTTTTGCAAAATCATCACAGTCATTTCCGTGTAAAAGTTATACCGTTTTTGGTTTACTCTGTGGTCTAAAACCCACTCAAGCGCCTACATCAGATATTGCGGTTCCTCCAAGGCCAATAACTGATAGTGACATCACTGGATGAAATAGGACTATCAGATAATTGGTTCTACACCTGTGAGCGAATTTTGAGAACAATTTAACAATAAGCGATTTATTACTACGAAATTATAATTTGGATGAAATAGTACTATCAGATAATTGGCTTTACATCTGTGTGTGGTCGCATTTTGAGAACAATTTAACAGTAAGCAAAATATACGTCAAAATTACAAGGAGATTGTGCCCGCGGCTTCTCCCGTATTATAGGCATCACTCAATCCATCTAACAATCAGTCTGTCTATTAAACATCAAAATCCCATTAGTAGTGTATAATATTAGTAGGATGATGATTTTGGTATTGGTATACCGCAAAGCGTATTATCTTATCATTCGGGGTTTGATAACCAGTACATTTCATCCAGTTTGGAATGTTATTGCCACCGAAAGATTCAGATCTTTTGATCATCAGATGAAGTGTCAAATTTGTCGTGTCTAAGAAAATGCTACCAAGACATCATCAACACTATCTATACAAATATTATAGTTTGTTTGTTTGTAATGAATAGGCACAAAAACTACTGGACCGATTTTAAAAATTATTTCACCATTCGAAAGCTACGTTATTCACGAGTAATAAGGCTATAATATAGCCATATATATATATTATATAACATTACGCTACAGGAGCGAAGCCGCGATCAGTTAGTGTGACATAAAACGATCACTTCGAAAGAATACAATAAACTCTATTACATTCAATTAAAACAATAACGACATATTCTTTATTACACAATATATCACAATTGATTTCGCCCACCAAACGATACTTTTCGTCTGACGTCATTACAACTCTGACCTTATGGTCAATAATTGAAGGCACCTTATACTATACAATAAGTGGATAATTTGCTTTAACACGAACATGGTTTAAATTTAGTGTAACGTTATTTCCTTTCCTACTTTCGTAATCTTTTAAACTTATGACGCCTTTCCAAAATCTAGGTCCTAAAAAGGATGACAACCCAGAAAAGTGGAGGATGGTATTATTCCCCCAACGAACAGGGAGGATCCCCGACCAGTCCGAACCACAGGACTGGCCGGTCGTTAGACCCCAAGGATTGATGTTTGGAAGTTGTATATATGCTTAGCGGCGAAAACATTTCGACATCGCGATTTAGGAAATGTGTCGTCACGTAACGCCACAGTATGTAATGCAGGAGTTGTATGAAATTTCTTATAAAGGTAAGGCGACCCTCAAAAAGAAGACCCTTTGATGTGCTACTCATACTGTATTCTATAACAAACTTAATAAGTACGCGAGACGCAATATTTATAATAATGAGGTTCAGTTGTGTCTGTCATGTGTCCACTGACTTATAATTGAAGAATTGCGTGTAAGACCACGCACAGCGTAGGCTTACATAGCTAATCATCATTACTGCTCCAGACAACTAAATAGATGAAAGTAATTTTAACGGATTTATATAAAGTTCCACCCATTCTACCTCAACAATCTTTTTCCAGCTAATCCTTATTTGTTTCTTTTATTATCCTTTCTTTTAAATGTGTTTCTTGTGTATCTCTTTCTCTGTAATTGTATGTCGTGTACTTTTTTCTGAGAATGTTTTCATTTATCTATCTCATTTTCTTTTTCCAAACTCCCCCATCTGGGCTCTAAGATTGATGTACTAATTGAAAAATCTTGGAATGAAGTTTTCTTTTCTTTTAAAATAATACTTTCCCTTCATTTAGCGTTACGAAATTTTATCTTATATATTACGAAACTGTAGTGTTTTTTACTATGAAACCCTAAAAAGTACTACAATATATTAATAAATCCATAGTATAGCTGAGATTACATCAGCCTACACAAAGTAACATTTATAGTTACTAGAACACGATAATATAACACTACAATGTATTTAAATTGTATCAAATAGTGTACATTCATTTTATAACATAACATCACATCTAATTGTTCAATTGACCAAGATGCGATCGTTGAAACTCAATGATATATAAACACTTGCTAATTAAAGGGACCTAACAGATTATTATTAAATGTATATGTTTGTTATTCTTCAATATTAAACTACTGTTTGTATATCTTTAGTATTACTTATATTTAGCACTATCTTCGTTACCCCATTACGATTTGATCTCCTAAGTAATTTTTTTGTCTGGACTATTCGCCTACAAAATTTACTAGATTGGATAAACGATACTCCAGATATCATCGTTTAAACATTTATACTTATGTACACTTGCCGGGCCATCTTTACTCTTACTTGTTTGGTAAACCGCGCTTAACTTAGAAACCATCGGAAGAATTTGATTTTTTCTGATATTTATAGGCCGTTTCATGAAACGCTGGTTAAATTATAAAAATCTTAATTTGTTCAGATATTTATCCTCTTCGTTTAAACAAACTAACTTTTAGAACTAAATGTTATATTTGAGTTGGAGTTAAAGAAATTTGGGATAATTTTTAACAGCATGTTTCTCTACAACTCAAAAACTTGTTATATCTATAAATCCTTAAACCCTCACGTGCAAATTTCTATCCTAACCCGCCGTATTAAAGTACAATTTTCCACAACTCGTATTATAAATGCCTTTCCTTGACATTGCTATGAATGCAAGCATTTAGCCAATGTCTATGACCATTAGCTTGATTACTCCAGATCTAATCTAAATAGACCTGATGACGTCAGCTCTTTATAGGGTCAAGATGTAGAGGAATGCTAGGAATACTATAATAGATTTTAGGCAATGATATATTATAATGTATAGATATGTTATATGCGTACAAAACATCGTGAAAAAATGCGACCCGTCATCTTTTGACAATCACTTCATAGTTGACAAACAATGAAATCATGACATTTATAATTATAATAAATTAATTTGAAAATATCTGTATTTTACCTATGATATGATATTCTTTATACTTTATTTTCCAAATAGTTTGTGCATTTTCTAAATACACACGAAGGCATTTTATAGCTTTCAGTTGTAACCAAGCTACAGTTGCTAATTAAAGTTCTGTCAATAATCGTTACGTACGTTGAAATCTCAAAATTAGCGCGCTAGTAACATATCTATAGTTATATACTATCATTGGTTTTAGGTTTCTTTTTCTATGCATTAGCAGAACCTTGAAACGACAGGTTTAAACATTTTGTAAGAGTTGCATCAACGTATGTTGTTTTAATAATTACTAGCTTTCCACGCGGCTTCGCTCCCATAGCATAATGTTATAGCCTATGTTATTCGTAGATAATGTAGCTTTAGAATGGCGAATTATTAAATAAAAACAATTATTACTCTAGTTTTTTTATAATATTCAACAATCATTAATTATATTTTTTAAATACTGTTGTCATAACGGTATAAGTGAAAACTCACCTCCCTTTCCAAAAGAAAATATCCGTTTGATTTTCTTCATTTCGACTTTATTTCACTGACATAAGGTTGAAATTCAAATCACAGATCCATTGTTTACTTATATCTATATAAATCACTCAACACAAAATAATGGTATTTTATTTGGCGAGTCAATTAGATATTTTTAGCTTATGAATGCATTATCGATTTCCATTCATATATTGAATAAAAACTTGAATTTCTTTAGTACTAATATTTTTTTCTTTTTAATTATAACACTTTTATAATTTTTAACACTTACTAATATTTTACTTAATAAACAGGAACAATCTTTTTTATCGAATATTAAAAAAAGTATACTTTCAGAAATGATTACGTTTTTAAATTTAATAAACAGTCAAAAATTACAATTTTTTACCAACTTCAACTTAAAAAAAATCCTATTTTATTGCTGATAAAATTATTATATTAGTTGATTAAAAGAAATCTACAGTTTTCATCCTCCTATTTTTACCCCTACATAAATCGATATTTTTGTCAAATTTTACTCTTAAACTTTTTTTTTTACTCTTACGCTTTCTTATTTAAAAAAAAATCACTTTTACTTTTTTTATGTATCAACATTAAAATTAAAGATTCTACTAAGCCCATTTCACTATTTTTTTTTATTTCATTTCATTTATTTATTAAACTTCATAGGTACATACAGTACGCTTAAAGATTGTCACATATAACATAAGCATTCTGTTAAAAAATTATACACAATTTTACACACTATCAAAGTGTCACGTACTACGCACTACACACATTAATTGCGAGTGATCCCGTAGGACGCCCGCACGATACTCGACTTAAATGGTTTATTTTTAATTTAGCGTCGCGTGCGCAGGAAGTATATTAATATTGTTTGACGGGATTCATATATAGAATATTGGAGAGCTGTCATATATTGTCGTTCATTATCTATTATATATGTATATCATATATCTTTATGTAGAAAATATGTGGAAAGCTTTTATTTAACCACGAGCGCGTCAAGATTTTATAAACTCAATTGTAATAAATTTATCGACATTTTTTATAATGTCTGTAAATAAATATATACATATTTAAAATGTATTTGTATTTACATTCACTTTATCAAAAACAAATATGCACATATAGGATTGCATGGCAGAAATCGCTGTAAGCGATAAGATGATGTACAATAAAGAATTTGTTATTTGAAGTAAATGAAAAAATACTATTTTCACTACATTTTCACGACATATTTTTATTCAATCGTCTGCAGTAATTCGTTAGTTCCTTGTAAATCACTGCATACAAATTACATACACATAATGTTCCATTTAGTCGTAAACAAGGTGAATTATTGCTCCCTTAATCGACTGCACTTTATCACACGACATTGAACTAATTTTAAATGATAAATGTGTTCAATCATTTGCTTGCATTATGTTATTGATAATGGCGATGCTTCTCTATGCAGACAACTTAAGGAAAGATTTGTTTGTTTTAATTGTATAGGCTACGAAACTACTAGACCGATTTGGATTAAATTTTGTACAGAGATTGTCTGAAACCCGAGAAACGACATAGGATACCTCTTATCCTGTAATCCTACGGGAGGGGAAGATTTACGTAGTTGAAACCGCAGGGCTCAGCTTGTCTCTATATAAACCTTCCCTCTTCATTAATAATGGTAATATACATAAACAAATATATTAAAATAATTTTCAAGTTTTCATTACTAGTAGTCAATAGGCCTATAATGGCAATGAATTCAATAAAACTCACAAATTGAACTTACAAAATTCTCGTAACCCACATACCAAAAAACAACAATTATTCAATTGTGTATCATCGCTTCCAGGCTATAGACCAATTATCTACTATTTCTCAGAACATTAATTATCTTTTTAGAGTTTAATTACATCTATAAGCTTTATTTGCAATTTTATGTCTTTTTCTTCTATCGACTTTGTCCGTTTGGTTGCTATATGCCTCTCTGTTTTTGAAACTATATGCAAATTTAAATTTAAGTAATTCATTTTTTTACGTCGTTTTAATAACAATAATACACCCTTAATCATTTTACACCATCATAAAAAAATGTACCATTGGATACAAACATAGGAAACAATTATTTAAGGCTTTAGTTGATGTCAATCTTAAATGAGCTCTACCTAATTCACTTTTGAAGATCATGAAAGAGGTTTCAATTCACACAATTTCTGTTCTCAATCCCGGCTTAGGGTCATCAATTTCTCAATATTATAGCTTTGAGGTTTTTTACAAAATCTTTGAATAAAAAGTTGGTATATGTTTAATAAGTGTCTTAACTTCAATCTCCACAACCGTCACAGCTGAGAATCAGCAAGTTTGACCAGCGTTTTCTCAGCATCTAAAAACCCTTAATACTATTATGAAACCCTATTGCTATTATACTCCAAAATACCTCTCCCAACTTCCTTTCTTTAATCCTCTCCCTATCCCCTCCCCTTCCTTTAAGCCGGCGCGGCATCTGCGACATTTCATGTTGCAGATGTTCATGCGCTGCGGTCAGTCACTTAACATCAGGTGAACCGCATGCCCCGCTTGCCTGTTATAAAAAAGCTCCTTACCTTCAGCTCTTGCTCTTCTCTCAAACTCATCGAAGAGTCGGTTAACCTCATCAATCTCTCGTCTCAGTCTTCTCAGCTGCGGGTCAGCGGGGTCTCCCTCAGCCAGCAACTTCTCAGCATCTTCGTTGAGAGCCCGACGGATCGCTTGACGCTGTTCTGCGCCCATGGCTACGAACTATAGATATATTGGTTAAAGATTTGTTTACAAAATCGATCTAAGTAACGTTTAGATACTGATTTTTTACACAATGTTTTAGTATTGATCCTTCTTTCAATCTTTTAATATATGCAAGTAACACTGTTCTGTCTCTTCTTCACGCGTAAAACACTGAATCGATTTGAATGAAATTTTGTGATAATATAGTTTGAAACTCGAGAATGAATATAGGACTTTTTATTCCGAAAGTCTCACGGTGACAGGAAATATACGCGGGTGAAACCGCAGGGTAGCTAGTTTACAAGAAAATAAATTTAATGATTATCGTCTGAAACACTTGTATAATGTGACAATCAAGTATTTATACAATTCAAGTTGATAGTTTCAACGTTACATATAGCCTATATGTTGTTATATAGCCTATGTTACTCATGGCTAATGTAGCTTTCAAATGGTGAAAGAATTTTTAAAATCGGTCCAGTAGTTTTTGAGCCTATTCATTCTACATACAAATAAAGTTTTCCTCTTCATAATAGCAATGTAGATAAAACTTAAAACATTTTGATGTATATAAGCTATAGAAAATACATACATTAAATGCACTACAAAAATGACATTTTCTACCTCATAAACAAACAACAAAGTACAGTAAAACTTACTTGTGGGAAGTCCCATCCTTTCACCACCTTGATGGTAGCAAAGATCATGTTCTGTCTCATCCTGAGTTGCTTCCTCTGCCATAATTGTATCACCTTCAAAAAGGACAAAAACACCAGAATTAACAAAAAACACACATTCCGGAACACACACAGACACATGACTAGTGCATAAGTTCTTATCACACTTAATTAAGTTATTTACACATCTGAGTCATTGAGATAAATTATGTCATTAATAAGTATAGTGCATCTTTTAATTATAGTTAAGTTTATTTAATGATATATTTGTATTGCGCAGTGATTAATTGACTGAGTTAAAAATAACAAAACAATTTTAATATGTAATATTCAGTACTGTGTTGCGTAAAGAAGGAAGGATGGAGGAGGGAAGGAAGGATGAATGATGTATGAAGAGGGATGGGATGGGAATATGGGTCTTCAGCACGTCTAATTTGTGTGAGGACTGGTGTCTGAATTGGGCGTAAGCCTGTAGTACAGATCACCAGACACTCACCCTGTACAACCGAGAAAGATTAGCTAGTACAATTTGTTGTAAATTTAGGTCTAGGCGTGATGAACGTGATGAAAACTAGAGTTTGATGAATGAACGACGACCCGTTTGGCGCAGTGGTTCCGCAACGGTTTATTGCGCCGGAGGGTGTGGGTTCGATCCCCACGACCAGAAATTTATGATGTGATGAACTGGTCTGGGTGTTCATTTATCTAAAGTATGTATGTATTGACAAAAAAATATGTTTAAGTATCTATCAGTTATATAGTTTCCATAGTATAAGTTTTGCTTAATTTGGGACTAGATGGCGTTGTGTTAAATGTCCAGGAATATTTATTTATTTAGTTACAAGAGTGACGTTTGACTGTGACTCACCCTATCATAGGAGTGCCTGAGTCGCGCGGCGGCGTCGATGGCGAGCTGGCAGGGCGGCGGCAGCGCCAGCACGGCGCCGGGCAGCTGCGCGTCGCCCGCGCCCAGCCGCACGCGCCAGCGGCTGCGCCCCGAGTTGTCCACCACCGTCACCGTCGAGCCCTTCTCGATGGCGATCTGTGGGGACATTCGACCTTAAGTGAATACGCATAGAGTCCAATATCGAATACCGCGATATGTGGCAATATAACCTTAAGTAAAGAAACGCAGAGCCTAATATCTAATGCCGCGATCTGTGGGGATATAACCTTAAGACACAAAGAGTCCAATATCTAATGCCGTGATCTGTGGGGAAATGAGACTTTAAGTGAATATACACAGAGTCTAATATATAATGCCAAGATTTGTGGGGATATATCCTTAAGTAAAGACACATAGTCTAATATCTAATGCTGCGATCTGTGGGGAAATGAAACTTTAAGTAAAGACACACAGAGTCTAATATCTAATGCTGCGATCTGTGGGGAAATGAAACTTTAAGTAAAGACACAGAGTCCAATATCTAATGCCGCGATCTGTGGTGAAATGAAACTTTAAGTAAAGACACACAGAGTCTAATATCTAATGCCGCGATCTGTGGTGAAATGAAACTTTAAGTAAAGACACATAGAGTCTAATATCTAATGCTGCGATCTGTGGGGAAATGAAACTTTAAGTAAAGACACAGAGTCCAATATCTAATGCCGCGATCTAAAATACATTTGAAAATAAAGCACAGATTCGAACGTATAATGCCTTGTATCTGAGTACTTCAGCTAAACTGTACTATAACTGTGTAAGTATCATGGAACCAAGGCACCCAGATACTGAACGCACCTACTCTTTTATAGGACCTTCATGACAGCTAACATACAAGTGACATTTGCTATTTAATTTATTTTAGAACTTGTTAAAACATGAAATCACATATTTATAAATCCTGCACATTACTAGAATACAACCTTCAAAAAACACTTACATTAGCATGTTTATAAGCGCAGACGGTCTCAGCTCGCATCGGTCTGGTCAAGGGCGCCCTCCTCATCTTCACAGGCCTGACTTCCTGGGCCTCCTCCACCAGGCGCGCCACGGCAGCTCCATGCTCGTTCAGCTCCTCGCGGAGTTCCTGCATCCCTTTGAGGAGACGCTCTCCACCGTCGAGGGTGAACTCGGATTGGGAGAAGGTGGTGTTGAGGGCTTCTTCGCGTCTG